>JARQOC010000005.1:515760306-516106478 GCA_033576535.1 Allobates femoralis
TGCATCCCCCCCGCTGATGGACGGGAGGATGCAGTGCATATCATGAATAGCAAATGAGCGGCACCACGTGACCGGCCGCTCTGCCTTTATACCTACGGGGGAAGCCTGTATATATGCTGGGGGAGTCGAATCGTTTTCGAACATAACCTAGAACTTCCGAATTTGATGCAAATTGTTCGAAATCGACGAATCACTCGAACACCGCCCAAAACAGGTTGAATCTGAGATTGGCGAACATTTCAAATCGAACATCGCTCATCTCTAGTATTGATGTTCATCTTAATACTGGTTTCCCTTTTTTAACTCTAGCATAAGTCTGTCTTTTTTTTACACTTTATTGTGAGTGAACCGGTCAACTAACTTGACCAGCATGCCAAATACACTTTAACTAGAGAGAAAGGCTTGTGATGTAGTACAAGAGAATCGTGGAGCTATTGTAATGGTGTTTCCATCAAGTTTTTTAGATTTCATTATAACGTAACATTTTTACATGACACCTGAAAGAGTGAAACCATTACATAAATATTAAATTACTTTCAGTCAAGGGTTTTGCCTATTCAAATCAGACAAGATGATAACAATGACTATCCAGTAAGCAAATAACTGTTTCATTTCCATTTGGGCAATAAAGGGGATCATTCTAACTTAGTCTCAATCACCTGCTTCTGTATCTACTAGTGCATCTCAATTAATTAGAATGTGATCAAAAATCAATATCATATTGCCATATTTCAGGGCATTACTGGGAGTCCTGAAATGCGTTGACTAATAAATCAATATTATTGTCACATTGAAGAAAGAGGCACTCACCCGGTGATAGTTGTTCCTCAATGGATGACTTTAATCGGCATTAGGGTACAGGGTGCTGGGGAGGGGGTGTCAGAGGTGCAGACGACGGCACCGTTTCGTATCAACTGATCCTTCAGCTGGTCTTGGGTTTTATATGACTGTGAACCCCCGGTTCTGCTGTAGTTGACACTGCTGATACCGCTACTTTGGATCTTAAGTGATCGGTGCCCCACTATTCTGCCTCCCAAATATCGTTCAATATTATTGTCACCCTTTGATGTCTCGTAGAAGACGGTGTTAGACGGAGGCCATGGGTACCAAGGCCTCTGTCAGCCATGTTGTCTCTTGTAGAGTTTCAGTTTAAGAACTTTTGCTGTAGGTCTCAGGTAATAAGAGATCAAGCTCTAGAAGAAGAACAGGCATGGAGCTAATTAGGTTTGGTCTGAGCATATACCAAGAGCTCATCAAGATAATAGTTAACCAATTCCTTTCTCTCAAGTATTTCTCAAATCTGAAGGATATTTTACGGTATGGTGTATCCCTCAAGGCTAATATGACGTTTCTTATAATCAAGAACAGAGCTAATTAATGTCAATAAGTTGTGATTTGTGCTTGGTGCCAAAAAGGCTATTATGAGATAATTTGTATGGATAAATTTAAGTATAGTATGTAGTTAGTAATGAAATTAGTGTGCTTTTTTCATGTCAACCTATACTTTACGTGACATGTAAGTATTGCCTTTGTCAGGATGAGGTCATTATGTATCCATTGACAATAATGGCCACTAATGTTATCCAATGGCAGAAAATTGTATAAAAACCCCTGCTTTAGACAGGCGGGGCGACACTTTTCCATCCTGTGTGCCATGCATGACTGCCATTCTGAAACCTGCCTGTCATATTGCCTTGCCATATATCTCTGTATTATTTCCTACCCGAATAAACCTCAGCCTTTGGTTCTGAAGACAAGGACTTGCTCGAATTATTTCTTTCAAATGGCGAGCTAGCCCGGTCGCAAGGGGGGAGAAGACCCCACAACCTTTCTGAAGAACCTAGAAGATTCCTGCAAGTAAAGCTGTGAACCAAAGGGGTGAGAGGGTGAGGAATGGACTTTTTTTTTCTCTTCTGAAAAGCGTGGCGCCACGTGGAATCGCATTAAAGAAATCAGCCGTTGAGAATCTCTCGTTTGCGCTCCTGTCTACCCTGAGTAACTAAGACTAAGTGCCTCTACGTGAGTTAAACAAGGACGTGCAGATTAACTCCGAGGGTGATAAAGACAGAGAAGGAGACGCTTGGCAACGTAACGAGTGAGGCTGAACATTTAGCTACACCTCTTCTGGTTGACCAAAGCGCGCACGTGTCTTCCATAATAGAGGTGTGAGTATCTAACTTTTACAATAGTTGATATTAAGGCAATTTATAAAGTCGTCCTTGTTCTCCCACCACTATTTAATGGCTGAGGGAGCAGACTGGCAAGCACGCTGAAACCCCATAGCTAGAAGGGGTTAATGCTGAACCACTTGGTTAAATTGTATGCAGTGGTTTACAGAAGAAAGTAGACATCTTGACAAGAAGAAATTATTAGCAAAAAGGGCAGCCGAATAGCGGCTTTGTGTAAGTTAGTTATAGCTCAGATCAGGCTAGTGATAGACAGCTTCAAAGACAGTACATTAATGTGCTTACACAGGGAGGGGCAGTGGAGCAGTGTATGGAGAGAACACAGCAGCTACTGATACAATGACAGGAGTAGTAGTATCACAAAGGGAGGGGTATGAGATACAGCGGCTGCAGGGAGACAGAAGGGAGGAAGAAAAATCCATCCATGGTTGTTAGAATCCTTTAGAATCAGGAAAGGAAATTATCTTAGAATTAGAAGATGGGCTTCCTGGTGTGTAACGTTTGATAAGTATTTTTTGATAGAATAGATCAGAAAGATGATTATGATCTGATGGAATAGATTGTAGAGAATACTTGGAAAGGTTTTGCAACTTAGGGATTTTACATAATGCTAAATTTGTGGAGGACAAAATTAGGACTTTGGTAACCATTGTTAGGGAAAATGCCATTCTAGACTAAGGGTGATGATACAAATGTTTTTGCATATCGCCCTGCCCGAATGGCATCTGCTGTGGACAGGAGATCAGGACTTCCTGGGGGTTATGATCAACTGCCGAAAGTGGGCTGGTCCCAGTCGGCAGAAGCCCCTCGGAACTCCATGGGTCCTCTTGTATGTTATCCTTGTGGGCAATCAGGGTATCTTAGACGTCAGTGTTCCCATTTAGCTCCCAGGGATGATTCACAGGTGCAGCAGCAGCCTACCTCTACAATTTTTCTGAGATCCGTATGAGGATCCTGATGTTAAGAACCCTGGACAGCCAGCGGTTAACGGCCCCAAACCGTGCCAGCAGTACAATGGTCCTCAGATAGTTAACCCTGTTTTACGGGAGCCTTTTGCCCCGTCACCCAATTATGCGACCCTTGTCCATCCCAGTGGACAGATCCATGCTGTGAGGAGAGCTCACCCTCCTCCGGGAGAAATTCCTCCCACCCTTATGCTCCACTGATTCAGGAGCTGGGGGGGACGAGGAAATGGCTCTTTCAAGCGATCTGTCCGGCTCGGAGGTGACAGCAGTGGGCCGTAGAATTGCCTCTGGTGAGGTTGGTGGATTTTCTTGGGCTTCCTACTGCCGGTACTGATTGATGCATTGAACCCCCTGTTCCCCTGTGCCTCTTGGCAAAATTATCCCTAGGCCGAGATGGACGACCTTATGTCAGAGGGAGAATAGAGGGTCAAATTTGGGAAAGCTTTTTAATTGATACAGGAGCCTCTGTTTCAGTAACAGGACACAAATTGCAGCTCCCCCCAGGCTGCCAGACACCACAACTTTAGTGGGATTTGAGGGCTCCTGTATACAGGCGAGGAGGAGTTGTCCAGTTAACCTGAAATTTCAGGACACGGGGACATCAAAATGCAGAGGCATTCGGTGTGAATTTTGGATCAGTCCACAATTAAAGTTTTTTTATTAATGGGTCAAATGTGTTGTTAGCCATGGGTATCATTGTTGATTTGTGTAACAAGGTTTTGTGACAAAGGAACTACTGTTTGTTCAGTTATTATGGATGCTGCAGAGTTGAAAATGTCACAGTCATAAATTAACCGTTGCTAGTTTGTGCTCAGTTGATAATGATGATGACATGCCTGAGATAAATGTTGCAGACACGGCTTTGAAACATGAATTGTTGCAATCTTTTCCTCATTTATGGGTTTCAAAACGTACAGATTGCGGACTGATGCAAATTTTAATTAAGATTGACAGCGACCATCTACCACCCTATCAGCGCCAATACCGTATTCCTGAGGAAGCAATTCCTTACATAAGGATTGCTGTCAGTGAATTGGAACAACAGGGCGTGATTGTACGAGGCAACTCCCCGTGCAATAGCCCAATCCTGCCTGTAAAAAAGGAGGATGGTAGCTATCGCATGGTCATGGATTTAAGACTTGTAAACAAATTCACCCCTCAGCAACACATCTCGGTCCCTGAAGTGATGTCACTGCTGAGTGGTGAATGTCAGGTTTTTTTTTTTTTTTTTCTTGTTTGAATATTGCGAATGGCTTTTTCTGCGTGCCCACTACACCTGAGTCAGCTCTCCGTTTTGCATTTACCGTATATACTCGTGTATAAGCCGAGTTTTTCAGCACAAAAATTTTGCTGAAAAGTGCCCCCCTCGGCTTATACACGAGTCAGTGACGGCTGACTGTGTGGGGCCGGTGTCCGGGGGCTGGAGGAGGTGGGGGAGGCTGTACAATGAGCGGGCAGTCACGTGCTCCCGCTCATTAGTGCAATGCAATATGCACTGCATCCCCCTGTCCATCAGCGGCAGGGGGAGCGGTGCATATTACATTGCTGTCAGCGCTCCTCCGCCCCCTGTGGTAGTATACAGCAGTGCCCCCCTGTGGGTATACACAGCCCCCCCCCCCCGTTGCTGCCGCACACCTGTAAAAAGAAGCGCTTTCATACTTATCCTCCTGCTGTCACCGCGCGCATCCTCCGCTCTCCTTGCACCCGGCGTCCATCCACGTGACCGCGCACAAATAATGACGTCATTATTTGTGCGCGGTCATATGGATGGACGCCGGGTGCAAGGAGAGCGGAGGATACGCGCGGTGACAGCAGGAGGATAAGTATGAAAGCGCTTCTTTTTACAGGTGTGCGGCAGCAACGGGGGGGGCTGTGTATACCCACATGGGGGCACTGCTGTATACTACCCCGGGGGGGGCTGCTGTATACTACCACAGGAGAGGGGCTGCTGTATATACCTCTGTGGCTGCTGTATACTACCACAGGGGGGGCTGCTGTATACTACCACAGGGGAGGGGCTGCTGTATATACCTCTGTGGCTGCTGTATACTACCACAGGGGGAGGCTGCTGTATACTACCACAGGGGGAGACTGCTGTATACTACCACAGGGGAGGGGCTGCTGTATATACCTCTGTGGCTGCTGTATACTACCACAGGGGGAGGCTGCTGTATACTACCACAGGGGGAGGCTGCTGTATACTACCACAGGGGGAGACTGCTGTATACTACCACAGGGGGAGACTGCTGTATACTACCACAGGGGAGGCTGCTGTATACTACCGCAGGGGGAGACTGCTGTATACTACCACAGGGGGAGACTGCTGTATACTACCACAGGGGGAGACTGCTGTGTACTACCACAGGGGGAGACTGCTGTATACTACCACAGGGGGAGACTGCTGTATACTACCACAGGGGGAGACTGCTGTATACTACCACTGAGGAGGCTGCTGTATACTACCACTGGGGCTGCTGTATATACCTCTGTGGCTGCTGTATACTACCACAGGGGGAGGCTGCTGTATACTACCACAGGGGAGGGGCTGCTGTATATACCTCTGTGGCTGCTGTATACTACCACAGGGGGAGGCTGCTGTATACTACCACAGGGGGAGACTGCTGTATACTACCACAGGGGGAGACTGCTGTATACTACCACAGGGGGAGACTGCTGTATACTACCACAGGGGGAGACTGCTGTATACTACCACAGGGGGAGACTGCTGTATACTACCACAGGGGGAGGCTGTTGTATACTACCACAGGGGGAGGCTGCTGTATACTACCACAGGGGGAGACTGCTGTATACTACCACAGGGGGAGACTGCTGTATACTACCACAGGGGGAGACTGCTGTATACTACCACAGGGGGAGACTGCTGTATACTACCATAGGGGGAGACTGCTGTATACTACCACTGGGGAGGCTGCTGTATACGAGCACTGGGGCTACTGTATATACCTTTGTGGCTGCTGTATACTACCACTGGGGAGGCTGCTGTATACCACTGGGGGGGACTGTATACCTGTGCTGGGGTCCACCCTCAGCTTATACACGAGTCAATAGGTTTTCCCAGGTTTTGGGGGCAAAAGTAGGGGGGTCGGCTTATACACGGGTCGGCTTATACACGAGTATATACGGTACTCTTTATTGGGATGTAGAAATATGAAAAAATAATAAATATGGAATTCTTTTAAAATACGATAATGACAATATCAAATTACATTTTTTATACTTTTACTAATATTGCTATCTAAAAAAAATTGAAAAATTGGGGGCATCATCATTTTTAAGACTCACATCATTCTTATTTTTCCATAAACAGAATTGTGTGTAGACTTATTTTTTGCAAGCTTTAGTTTTCACAGGTAGCATTTTTTGATGCAGGAGAAAGATTTATAGTATACTTCAATATCAATATAGAAAAAAAAAAAAAAAAAATATATATATATATATATATATATATATATTGCATCATATTCTGAGTCATAACTTTAATTTAATTTTTTCATTTACAGTGCTGCATTTTTTTATGTAACGAGTCATAGTTTTAATTCATGTAGTTTTTTGATCCATATACCGTATATACTCGTGTATAAGCCAAGTTTTTCAGCCCAAAAATTGGGCTGAAAAGTCTCCCCCTCGGCTTATACACGGGTTAATACGGTAGGCTGCTGTGGTGGGGGCTGTGTCCGGGGCTGGGGAGGCTGGAGGAAGGCGGGGGGAGGCTGCTGAATGAGCGCCCCATCACGTGGGGCCGCTCATTATATATGCACTGCTTCCCCCTGTCAATCAGCGGCAGGGGGAAGCAGTGCATATCTAAATATATGCCTCCAAATGCTGGCACTTGCCCCCCTGCTTGTAAGGTCCCCCCGGCTGCTTATCTTACCATCCCTGGTATTCTGCATCGCGCAGGTCCCTCCGTGCTCCCGTCCTCCGTAGCATCCGGGGTCATGTGACCGGCCAGTCGCATGACGTCATCGCTACGCGACGGGAGGGGACCCCGGATGCAGCTGACGCCGGGAGCACGGAGGACGGGAGCACGGAGGAACCTGCGCGATGCAGAAGACAGGGATGGTAAGTTAAGCAGCCGGGGGGGGGCCTTACAAGGAGGGGGGCGAGTGCCAGCATTTGGGGCTGCTGTATACACCTCTGGGGCTGCCTGTATATACCACCTCTGGGGCTGCCTGTATATACCACCACTGGGGCTGCTGTATACACCTGTGGGGCTGCCTGTATATACCACCACTGGGGTTGCTGTATACACCTCTGGGGCTGCCTGTATATACCACCTCTGGGGCTGCCTGTATATACCACCACTGGGGCTGCTGTATACACCAATGGGGCTGCCTGTATATACCACCACTGGGGCTGCTGTATACACCACTGGGGCTGCCTGTATATACCACCACTGGGGCTGCTGTATACACCTCTGGGGCTGCCTGTATATACCACCACTGGGGCTGCCTGTATACACCTCTGAGGCTGCCTGTATATACCACCACTGGGGCTGCTGTATACACCTCTGGGGCTGCCTGTATATACCACCACTGGGGCTGCCTTTATACACCTTTGGGGCTGCCTGTATATACCACCACTGGGGCTGCTGTATACACCTCTGGGGCTGCCTATATATACCACCACTGGGGCTGCTGTATACACCTCTGGGGAGGCTGCTGTATACACCACTGGGGAGGCTGCTGTATACACCGCTGGGGCCTGTATATACCACTGGGGAGGCTGCTGTAATACCGCCGGGGCCAAAATACACCACTGGGGAGGCTGCTGTATACACCTCTGGGGCCTGTATATACCACTGGGGAGGCTGCTGTAATACCACTGGGGAGGCTGCTGTAATACCGCTGGGGCCTGTATACACCACTGGGGAGGCTGCTGTAATACCGCTGGGGCCTGTATACACCACTGGGCAGGCTGCTGTATACACTGCTGGGGCCTGTATATACCACTGGGGAGGCTGCTGTAATACCGCTGGGGCCTGTATACACCACTGGGGAGGCTGCTGTATACAATACTGGGGAGGCTGCTGTATACACCACTGGGGAGGCTGCTGTAATACTGCTGGGGCCTGTATACACCACTGGGGAGGCTGCTGTAATACCGCTGGGGCCTGTATACACCACTGGGGAGGCTGCTGTAATACCGCTGGGGCCTGTATACACCACTAGGGAGGCTGCTGTATACACCGCTGGGGCCTGTATATACCACTGGGGAGGCTGCTGTAATACCGCTGGGGCCTGTATACACCACTGGGGAGGCTGCTGTAATACCGCTGGGGCCTGTATACACCACTGGGGAGGCTGCTGTAATACTGCTGGGGCCTGTATACACCACTGGGGAGGCTGCTGTATACTACCACTGGGGAGGCCTGTATACCACTGGGGAGGTTGCTGTATACTACCACTGGGGAGGCTTGTATACCACTGGGGAGGCTGCTATATACTACGACTGGGGAGGCCTGTATGCCTGTGCTGGGGTCCACCCTCGGCTTATACACGAGTCAATAGGTTTTCCCAGGTTTTGGGGGCAAAATTAGGGGGGTCGGCTTATTCACGGGTCGGCTTATACACGAGTATATACGGTATATTTGATTATTTTTATGTTATGTGAGGCATGATTAACAAAAATGGCAATTCTGGAGTTTATTTTTCGTATTTTTTTTGCGACTGTCACCATGCATGATATTTTTGATATTTTTGATATTTTAGTGGTCTTTATAGAAGCAGTGATCCAAGATGTGTATTTTTAATTTTCTTTATTATTTGGTTAAACAAGTTTGTATTTAGAAATATAGATTTAAAAAAAAAAAAACACAAACATGAGAACTAAAATCCACATTGAAACTAAAGCATATGATCCTTTGATTGCATTGATAATGCTCTGAACTACCTTTTGTAGTGCAATGCATTGTCTAGACCAGAGGTCCCCAACCTGTAGCTCGGGAGTCACATGGGCTCGCGGCCTGTGATGTGTGGTTTGCGGTCGTCTTTTAGCTTGATGGATTAGCACCAGATCTAGCAAACAGCTATGAAGAGCAGATCTCAAGATGGTGACTTTTTGAGTAGCCCCCACAGAAGAGCAGATCTGAATTGGTATACTGCCTCAGTGTTATTTCTGTGGAAAAGCTTTGCTTGTCATTATACCATTAGTAGAGGCTCTGGATGTCACTACTGTGAGGGAGCAGGAGCTGGATTTGGCTTTCAATCATCCCTTAGGGTACCTTTACACACGGCTACATTTGTAGCTTGTCACCAGGTAACTTACTGGTTGAAGTGAAATCATGGATACATGATTCCATTTGTACACAGCAACAAGATAGAACCATGTATCCATGATTTCACTGCAACCAGTAAGTTACCTGGTGACAAGCTACAAATGTAGCCGTGTGTAAAGGTACCCTTAGAGCTGGATGTAGCTCGCAACCCTCTGTTAAGAATTGAATGTGGTTTGCGATCCTCTGTTAAGAGCTGGATGTGGCTCGCGACTATCTCTTAGAGCTGAAGTATCTGTCAAAGCCAAAAAGGTTGGGGACCTCTGGTCTAGTCAGCCAATGTTATACTGACTGTCCGCCTATTAGACGGTGCTTCTTACACAATCTATTAGGCTTCTATCTATGGCAGGCCAAGAGGCCATGGTTAGAGCTATTTTCCTTGTCAAATTCCTTACAAGCAACAATTGATTTTGAGCACTGCATGTAAGGAGTTTATTCAGCTACTGTTACCACTGACAATTCGTTCACCTTTTCTGTATCTCTGCTAGGTGTGTGGACTGAGACCGGTAAAGGCAGTTGGAACCCCGGGATCATAATCCTGGGGTGAAGACTAAAGGCCGGGTTACACGCAGCGACATCGCTACTGATGTCGCTGCAACGTCACAGGTTTTGTGATGTTGCAGCGACCTCGCCAGCGACGCCACTGCGTGTGACATGCCACAACGACCAATGATCAGCTCGCTGATCGCTGATCATTGCGGAATGGGCGGGACCATTTTTCAATCGTTGGTCTGCCGCTGTCACGCATGCATCGGCATGTGTGATGTGGCAACGACCAGCGAAACCCAGTGTGCGCCCGACACCCTGATCGATCCCGTCGGGTGTCGGCACATCACTGGGTGATCGCTGGTGAGATCTGCCTTTCTGGCATCTCACCAGCGATCACATAGCGATGTTCCAGCTATCCCGATTGTTGGTCGGGTCGCTGGAACATCGTTACGTGTAACCCCAGCTTTACTGGCTTTTCACATTCTAATGGAAAGTGAATTATTCATTATGAAACTCAGAAAGCCACAGTCTTGCAGAAAAACTTAGCTATGGGATATGGATGGAGGAAAAGGTGAATGGCAAATGAGTGACAACAGTCTAGCACTTTATGTAGAAACATCTCTAGATGTAGGAGAAAATGACATTCTCCATCTTTTGGCAATTAAAAGATTAGTATTGAAAAAGATATATAATATATAATACTTTTTTATCATGGGTAATATACTCAATACCTAAAGTAAAAAAAATTTAGATTATTATTACTTTAAACAGGTGTATTAGTTACTTTAAAAACTAGATAAAAAATGTCTCTTCAAAGGGAACACATATTGCACTAGGCCCAAAAAATCTTGAATATTAAGTATACATTTTACATAGTCTCCAGTATGAGGTTAGGTACCGTATTGAAAGGTCATGTTAAGATCCTTTTCCAAGTGATGATATGGGCTTTTTTTTTTAGAGAAAACTGTTTTTCCAAACAAAGTTATATCTACCAATTTTTCTGAATTTAAAACAAATTTTAAGGGAATGTGGGGATGTCTTATAGTCCAGATGTACAGTACTTGGCTATGGCTTTGGGGGGGGTGGAGGCAGGCTATAGCAGCACTTGCCGGTGATCATGTGGGCATGCAGTTAAAAAAAATTTAATATGCACTCCTCCACCCATCACCTCTCAGCACTTAAACCAACGCAGAGAGATGGGAGGGATGATAAGCGTGGGGAGCAGCGCATAATAAATTCTCTTAAACACTAGGCACATCCAATCACCTTCAGGCTTTGCTGCAGCCTTGTGCGATCACTTGTGCTTGCTATTAAAGAAAGTGGATATTCACTGCTTTCCACACACATTCTGGGCATAGGAGCAGTGAATAACCCGCAGCTGATGGACGATTATACTCGCAGCATGACATCCACTTGTCAACCGGGGAATCGCTGCAGTGTGGATGATCCACACTACAGCGATTGCCCAGATTGACAGATGATATGGTGTTATGATTTTGCCCTCAAGAAGTATCAAACATGCAACGAAACACGTAGGCTAATAAATCATTTTGAAGATTATGTGTGCAAATTCCTAATTCCACGGCAGCGCAGGATCTGAATCCACACTTTTCAAATCTAGTTCTAAAAAGAGCATGTCAGAGAGGCAGAGTATTTCAGAAGCAAAGATGGTCAGAAGATCACCAGTATGTGAACAACTAAATCTAAAAATTGTGGAAACATTTCAGAAAAATGTTCCTAAATTGCAAAGACTTTGAATATCCCACCATCTATAGTACACAACATCATCAAACTATCCAGAGATTCTAAAGAAATCCATATATATAAGACACATGGCCCACGGGCAATGTTGAATGCTCATGATCTATGGATCCACAGGTGGCACAGCATTAAAAACAGCTTTAATTCAGACATGCAAAACAATGCATGGGCTCAGGAATACTTCTAGAAATTATTATCTGTGAAAAGAGTTTGCTGTGAAATTCACAAATGCGAGCTCTGTCAAGCAACATCATGCATTAACACATTAGTGAAAGACTGCCTTTTTATGCACCAAAAATAATTGAAATGGACCAAGGTAAAATGAAATATTGTTTTGTGTTCATATGAATCAAAATTATTAATTTTTTATGGAAACCATGGATGTCATGTTCTGCGGACTCAAGAGCAGAGGGACCATCCAGCTTATTATCCGAACACAGTTTAAAAATTTGCATCTCTGATGTTTTGGGGTTACATTTGTTCGTATGTCATGGGCCAGTTATACAACTTGAAAAAGACTATCAATGTTGAGCTTTATATAGATGGTTTAGAACAACATATGGCCCCATTGAGACCATGTCTATTTCAGGGAACACATCACAACAGCATTGCTTTGCAGAAGATGAGTTCAATGATGAACTGACGACTCGAAGTGCAGACCTTTCATCAATAGAAAAATATTGGCGCATCATGAACCGGAAAATCCAGTGATGACCCAGGACTGTTGAACAGCAAGAATTCTACATCATACAGGAATGGGACAACATCCCTCTTTCAATACTCTAGCAATTTGTCTTCTCACTTCCTAGACATTTACAGACTGTTGTAAAATGAAGATGGGATGCTACACAATGGTAGACATGGCCCTGTCCCAGCTATTTTAGATGAGTTGTTGCCATCAATTTCTAAATGAGTTTATTCTTTCAGATTTTATGGAATAATGACTAACTTTCAATTTCTGGTCTGTGTTCCATGTTCTCCTGTGAATAAAATATGCTATATGGAATTTCCAAATCATTGCATTTTTGTTTTCTTTACATTTTAAACAGTTTATCAACTTTTTGGAACTAGGGTTATAGATTAGCTTTATTTATATATATATGTCAGATAAAGAACAAAGTCAAATAGCGTAAGGGGAGAGAAAGGGAGACAGAGAGAGACCAGAAGCCTGTACATGCTTTGTGAGGTGCAGGAAGTGACTCTGGGCATGCTCAGTAGGGAAAAATGGAACCGGATGGACAGATCCACCACTTCCGGATCCAAAAAAATCACCGAATTGGTACATAGAATAAATATATAGAAAAAAAACTCACCAAATTTTGGCCTCTTACAAATATCATTGCATTTAGCAGGATACTATCAGCCACCTCAGAAGCAACCCATATCTCTCAACACCGATGCCCCATCCCCTACAACCTCGACACGGGGGCGGTTGTGGCACCAGCGACCATCCGTGCCACAAGGAGGAGACAGGTGGTGTCACTGGACATGAGATCACTACAGGGCGGCAGCCACTCCAAGAGTGAGGCATAAAGTCAGAAAGCAGCCTATTAATGACGCCCAGCTGTTAGACAAGGCGGGCCGCTCTGCAACAAAATATGCAACACAAGTGACTGTCGCCCCCTAGAGGACACAGCTGTAGACTGCAGATAGATAAAAAATGCAATATAACTCTATAGATGAAAGTGAGGAGTTAGTTTGATATTTTGGACCAAAATTGCGTAAGCTCGTAGCCCCCGTCACGGACCCTCACGCCTACGAGTACCTATCCACATGTATAACACATGTATAATTTAGCTTTAGACAAAAAAATCACCGAATTGGTACATAGAATAAATATATAGAAAAAAAACTCACCAAATTTTGGCCTCTTACAAATATCATTGCATTTAGCAGGATACTATCAGCCACCTCAGAAGCAACCCATATCTCTCAACACCGATGCACCATTCCCCACAACCTCGACACGGGGGCGGTTGTGGCACCAGCGACCATCCGTGCCACAAGGAGGAGACAGGTGGTGTCACTGGACATGAGATCACTACAGGGCGGCAGCCACTCCAAGAGTGAGGCATAAAGTCAGAAAGCAGTCTATTAATGACGCCCAGCTGTTAGACAAGGCGGGCCGCTCTGCAACAAAATATGCAACACAAGTGACTGTCGCCCCCTAGAGGACACAGCTGTAGACTGCAGATAGATAAAAAAATGCAATATAATTCTATAGATGAAAGTGAGGAGTTAGTTTGATATTTTGGACCAAAATAGCGTAAGCTCGTAGCCCCCGTCACGGACCCTCACGCCTACGAGTACCTATCCACATGTATAACACATGTATAATTTAGCCTCACTCTTGGAGTGGCTGCCGCCCTGTAGTGATCTCATGTCCAGTGACACCACCTGTCTCCTCCTTGTGGCACGGATGGTCGCTGGTGCCACAACCGCCCCCGTGTCGAGGTTGTAGGGGATGGTGCATCGGTGTTGAGAGATATGGGTTGCTTCTGAGGTGGCTGATAGTATCCTGCTAAATGCAATGATATTTGTAAGAGGCCAAAATTTGGTGAGTTTTTTTTTTCACTTCCGGATCCATCCATCATTGGACTCCATTCTATTTGTGGATGGATCCGGACGCATCAGGATTTTAGTTGCGTCCCAAAAACGCTACTACATGCATCCAAAGAGGATGTCAAAAAAACTGATGTGGTAGGATCAGGCTGAATCCTGATGCCACCGCATGTACTTGAGGCCCCAATTTAAGTGTAGGGGCACATGCCTGATCAGGATGTTTCAGGATGTGGACAGATATGCACGCGGTCAAAAAAATGCAGTCTCTTAGACGTGATGGAGCATCAGTGAAAACTTGAGGAATTATTAGGAAGAAACATTTCTGTAAACAAAACTATAAAATTACACAGTCCACTACAAAATGGCAATAGGGATGAAACGGGTTACAACCATTCCTGCTGTAAAATATGAAATATTTTGACATTTGAAATAATGGAAAGATCTCCTTTCTGATGCTATAAGCCCCCCTTCACATTACACTTTGTGTCTGTCCGTGTAGATCCTGTTTTTTGAAGGACCACACGGTCAGGAACAGATGTGTTGAAATGGTTGGCACTCAATCTGAGAGAGAGATCCTGAACAGAAATTGAGCTGGAACGACCAGTGAATTTGCTCTGAGCAAGCTCTTTACCTAAAATCTGATCTGGGAAACGATCCTTTTTATCCCGCATCCGGCTCCATAGACCCCCATGTTATGTACTCCAGACCGCACCAGAGTCGTTTCTGTCCGGTTTTGTCTGGTGCGCCCAAAAACGGTGCAGTCTCTGATTTTGGGTCCCAGAAAAAACACAACAAAAACGAATCCCGGACTGAATTCACATATATGGATGGCCATATATGACAAATCTAGCACCATAGTGATACATGGAAGGCAAAACAGGATCCCTGCCTATCCATTTAAAAACGGATAGAACCAGATCCCAAAAACCGTGTTGTGAGGCAACAGGAACTTTCATGTAACAGAGGTTGTAAGCAATTTTACAGAACTCATGTTAGACAAGTGGGTTAAAAGAAATGTGTAGTGAAAATAAAGCATAACTCTGGGTTATCATCGAGCTTAGAGATAGTGTGTGCATTATGATTATGAACCAGGAGTTTCTTCGAGACCATTTATACACCATTATGATTTTGCATAAAATAACAGTAGCTTGTATTGCGACTTGCGATAGATCTGTAAATAAGTAAACCTCTTCATATGGATGAGGGAGTTTCTGAAATATCCTGACAGCAAACATGAGATACTCTCTTATGTGAAATAAGTGCAGTCTTGCGAGAACATCTCATGGAATTTTATCAGGTAAGCTTTTCGTTTTGGATGATGGTGAGCTCTATCTGTAATTAGATCTTGAGGTTGGCTGTTGGGTAGAACCGATTTATAGAGCTGTTGCACGTTGGACTCCTAGGATGGAAGTTAGAGAGAGGAATATTTTCAGGAATCCCTCAGAATTTAATATTGTTCCTCCTGCTTCTATTTTCAGTATCAGCAATTTTCAATTTAAGTGTGTCAACCTAATCTTCCACAGCTAGATGGGCATCCACTATATCGTTATGAACTCGGGTGACTTTGCTCATTTTGAGCTCAATATGATCCACCCTACTTCCAAGTTCTTCTACAGCAGTGCAGAGTGTGGGTGATGCTCTGCTGTTAGTATTATCTTAAGGCATACAATACAAGCTCCTTAACATATGATGGCTTGGTAAAGGATAGATATCTTGGTGAAGGGGAGAAGACCTCACCTAAAGTAATTAAGTCTTCCTCTAGTCTAGACCTTTGTATTTTTGGGTTTCCATCTTTTATGCGTAGATCTATCAGTAGTATATTAATCATTAGTCACGAGTGATGAGCGAGTAGTAAGATATTTGGGTTCGGATAGCTCTACCAAATACTTTGGACTGTTTTAGTATTTGGATCCGAGTGAGTTCTCCATTGACTTGGATTGGATTCATTACTCATTACTTGATCAAAGTATTCAGTTAGAGCTATCTGAACCCGAGTATCTTACTACTCGCTCATCACTATTAGTCACCCATGTTAGGGTGTAATGTAAAATATTGAAAATCATCCTTTTCCTCTATGTCAGTCTTAGGAGTGCACCGATGAGCTAAGTAGTGTGGTGGTGAACTCTGCCCGTATAGAGGAAATCTGCAAAGCAACTTTGGCCATATTTTGAAGAATTTGGTCATCTTGTCCTTATGAGAATAAAACTATCTCCAAAAAGTAAAAGAAATGTCTTATAATCATTTAATAGTTACTATGTGGATTGATCAAACAGCTTAGACACGTCCATCTCAGTCCTCAGCCAGACCTTGACCTCAGTGTAACTAAAAATATTCACTGAAAAAAATCAATTTTTTTTAATTCACATTGGAGAACAACTGGCCGGCCAGGAAATGCCCTCTATTTTAATAGGTTTGTGCTTACCGTATATACTCGTGTATAAGCCGACCCGTGTATAAGCCGACCCCCCTACTTTTTCCCCCAAAACCTGGGAAAACCTATTGACTCGTGTATAAGCCGAGGGTGGACCCCAGCACAGGTATACAGCCCCCAGCAGTGTGGTATACAGCAGCCCCAGAGGTATATACAGCAGCCCCAGTGGTATATACAGAAGCAGCTCCAGTAGTTAGTATACAGCAGCCCCAGAGGTATATACAGCATCCCCAGTGGTAGTATACAGCATCCCCAGTGGTAGTATACAGCATCCCCAGAGGTAGTATACAGCAGCCCCAGAGGTAGTATACAGCAGCCCCAGAGGTATATACAGCAGCCCCAGTGGTAGTATACAGCAGCCCCAGAGGTAGTATACAGCAGCCCCAGAGGTAGTATACAGCAGCCCCAGAGGTAGTATACAGCCCCAGTGGTAGTATACAGCAGCCCCAGAGGTATATACAGCCCCAGTGGTAGTATACAGCAGCCCCAGAGGTATATACAGCCCCAGTGGTAGTATCCAGCAGCCCCAGAGGTATATACAGCCCCAGTGGTAGTATACAGCAGCCCCAGAGGTATATACAGCCCGTGGTAGTATACAGCAGCCCCAGAGGTATATACAGCCCGTGGTAGTATACAGCAGCCCCAGAGGTATATACAGCCGCAGTGGTAGTATACAGCAGCCCCAGAGGTATATACAGCAGCCCCAGTGGTAGTATACAGCAGCCCCAGAGGTATATACAGCCCCAGTGGTAGTATACAGCAGCCCCAGAGGTATATACAGCCCCAGTGGTAGTATACAGGCCCCCCAGTGGTGGTATACTGACCCCCACCAGTAACACACAGCCCCCCTCCTTAGTATGTCCTCCCCTAGGCTGCGGTACCTGTTAAAATAACAAACTTTAATACATCACCTTCCGGCGCAGCTCCTCCGCTCCTCCGCTCCCGGCTTCTTCTTCCTTCTTGTGCCGGCTTCTGTGACCGCGCGCAGGAAATGACGTCATTTCCTGCGCCCGGTCACATGACACCGGAAGCAAGAAGAAGAAGCCGGGACCGGAGGAGCGGAGGAGCTGCGCCGGAAGGTGATGTATTAAAGTTTGTTATTTTAACAGGTGCCGCAGCCTGAGGGGGGACATACTAAGGAGGGGGGGACATACTAAGGAGGGGGGCTGTGTGTTACTGGTGGGGGCCTGTGTAGTGCAATATGCACGGCATCCCCCCGCCGCTGATGGACGGGGGGATGTTGTGCATATTCATTGCACTAATGAGGCGGCCCCACTTGACCGCCTGCGGTCACCGCGGCCCCCTCCTGCCTCCTCCAGCCACCGGTGCAGCCCCCCCCACAGCATACCGAGTGACTCGTGTATAAGCCGAGGGGGGGGACTTTTCAGCCCAATTTTTGGGCTGAAAAACTCGGCTTATACACGAGTGTATACGGTAAGCAAATTTGAAAGACTGTGCCCAGGTCAAGCAAAGAAGGGGGGAGCCAGCACTGCCTGAGGTCAGCAAGCAATTTCTACATAAACTAGGAACAGATGAGTGGTGTATTCCCTATTTGAGACTGAACACTAAAGGGAAATACTGTAAAATGATCTTTATTTGATATTTTCTTTAAAAACAGCATCCTTTTATAGTGAGTTGTGACAATGGTGCAAAGGCAAACCCTCACCCTTGGGTTCTTTGTATCTTCACCAGAATACTAGATGTTTTTTTTTATCCATTGTTTCCTGCCCAAATCCTTGAATCAATTTAGATTCCTAGGTATACGATAACTGACCTTTGACGACGCTTGACCGTATAGTGACGCTAGGTCAGGATCAGTGATCACACCTAGTGCATTTGAGAAAAACTGATGGGTACCTCCACTGTATATATTTGTGTTGCTGTGGGGTTGGGTGAGGGTTTGTCTTTACACAATTGTCACAACTAACTATAAAAAGTTATTGTTTTTAAAGAAAATATCAAATCATTTTACAGTATTTTCCTTTAGTGTTCGATCAGCAAGCAATACAAAAAGTGCAATTGCACATATTAAATCCAAACTATGCTTTAATGTAAAATGAGATTTTAAGCAAATAATTGATCAATTCTTTGAGCCACCATGCCAACATCACGGCAAATCTCAATAGGGCAGTTCTACTCTACATTTTTCATTTGCATTGTGCCAATCAGCCTCCTAAATGCATTAAAAGTAGAGCCACGTTAATGCAACAAATACGTGGAACAACTAAGAACCACTCCCATGGCGCTGGACAGACAAATACAGATAAAGGCAGACCAGGTCCGAACATGTGCAGCAAATGCTTCCCATACCTGGACAATATCGGATCTGACCCCCATAGTGCCAGACCAGCAGACCATAAATGAGGGCGGAACGTGCCCAAATAAATGTGCATGCAATTAACGGAGCCTGTGGAGAGGGTGAGGTAACTGTGTGGGAACAGCCACCAAAGTCAATTGTAGTAAAGACAGAAGGAATGACACACTAAACCAAGTGTGCATGGTAAGGTTAGGGTCAACCACCAACCAATAATATACTAAAGAGGGGGGGAGCCAGCACTGCCTGAGGTTAGCATGCAATACGAAAGAGTAACTGCTTCATATTTGTTACAAACTGTGGTTAAATGTAAAATGCGAATTTTAGCAAATAATTGATCAATTTGAGCCACCATGTCAACTTCACGGCAAATCTCAATAGGCGGTCCTACTCTGCATTTTTTTTCTACATCGTGCCAAGCAGCCTCCTAAATACATTAAAAGCAGAACCATGTAAATGCAACAAGTACCTTGTGCCCAGGTCAAGGTATTTGGTAATATGCAAAAAAAAATTCAGAGATTTGCTATGCTTATAGCTTTCAGCACATAACTACAGTGAAAGTGCCATTGATTTCAACTCAATACATACACCAAAGTAGTACGGTCACATGGTTAGGACACTACATCTATTTTCTTGGAATTAGTGGGCATCTCTAAAAATAATCTTCCGACATGTCTTAACGACATGGAAGTTGATGGCTTTAAGTGGAGAACTGCTTTTGTTACTTTGAGGTTTAATGCTTAGGTTACAAACGTGCTAAAGCCATAGTCAGCAAATCCATTTCATGTTTGAAGTAAAGGAGTTTGTAGGAGTTCAGACAAGGTTATCTAACGCTTAACATTAGAGACATGAAAAGCTAGGTAACCAGATAACTTGTTTATAAATCCACCAAGAAGAACATCACGGGAGTTCTGTGATTTGGGAGAACAAAACAGCCAGGACTGAACTTTCCTATTTCAAGAGCAAACGCAAATTTATTCTTAATACTTAATTACATTAAACCACATAGTGTTAACTAGGACAGAGATTAAGAAAGCAAAGGAACACATCAAAAAGCAGAGTAATGCATATTCTGGTCTGCGCACAGTGTGCTACGATTCAATCAAAGTAGATTATTAGGTTAAATTACACTTTATAAAACGGTTACCACTGGAAGGGGAGCTAAAACATCACCCCTGCTGTGTTAAAAGTCTTCACCGGTGGTGAATATTACACATTTTTGTGGCTTTTTATCTAAAATTTATGGTCCAAAATCCCTCAGGTGTTTTTATAATCAGTTCATTTCTAACGATAAAGATTTTCTGTAGAAAACAATAAAAAGAAATGCACATACAGCGTTATGGAGATAAGAGTAAAACTGCATTATGCAGGAGCCACACATCCGAAGGAAATGGAGTCCATTGACTTGTAGAACCGTGGAAACGTCCTATTTAAAAAGTATTTCTAGCAATTGATCAAAATGTGCCAGAACTATGGAAAAACTATGGGAAAATTCTACAACCTCAATTCCAAAACATTGGGACACAACAATGTAAAGAACACAAGAAAGAAATAATTTGGAAATCTTTAATGGCCAAGATTCTAATGTGTTGTGGTCACTAATTTCTAAATTTGTTAATTTTTTCAAATGAAAACAAAAAGTGTGAACTTTTGATCTGTGTTCTGTGTTCTATTGTGAATAAAATATGGCTGTAAGAAACGTCTAAATCATTGCATTTTTATTCGTATTGTCACAATACGACACTGTCAATTGAATGTCACATGACATACGTTGCTTTGTTACTGGAAAATATGTACTGGAAAATCCAGCAAATGATAAAATAGATGATCTTTATTGAATAAATATCATAGAATGTTAGAGTTGGAAGGGAGCCTCTGTGTGAAGATTTCCATTGAAGGAGAACTCTCAACCTCTCGTGGCCTCCTGTTCCACTCGTTCATCACCTTTACTGCCAAAAAGTTTTTCTAATATATAACCTGTGTCTCCTCCCGTTCAGTTTCATCCCATTGCTTCTAGTGTTCCCTTGTGCAAATGAGAATAAAGCTGATCCCTCTACAGTGTAAAAAAAAATAGGGAAAATATGTGGAATCCATCTGTGCTGCTGTACAATTGACCATATACCAAGGAAACTTGTGAATGCGAATGGCATGGTTCAACATGTTTCAAAGTGTATTTCTCACCTCTTCTTCAGGACAACTATCAGAACCTACTGTATCCACACCCATGAGTTGTAGACTGTGAGCCCTCGGGGGCAGGGTCCTCTCTCCTCATCTACTGTATCCACACCCATGAGTTGTAGACTGTGAGCCCTCGTGGGCAGGGTCCTCTCTCCTCATCTACTGTATCCTCACCCATCAGTCGTAGACTGTGAGCCCTCGCCGGCAGGGTCCTCTCCCCTCACCTACTGTGTCCTCACAAATTAGTTGTAGACTGTGATCTCTCGTGGACAGGGCCATCTCTCCTCACCTACTGTATCCTCACCTATCCCTTGTAGACTATGAGACGTCATAGGGAGGGTCCTCTCATCACCTACTAAATTCTCACCCATCCCTTTTAGACTGTGAGCCCTTGTGGGCAGGGTCCTCTCTCCTCCTGTACCAGTCTGTGCCATGTATTGTTCATGATTATTGTACTTGTTATTGTGTATACCCCTTTTTCACATGTGAAGCACCATGGTGACGCTATAATAATAAAATAGACCTGATTTAAGTTGTAGATAAGGTTTAGGGTTCAGGATAGAAGCTCAGATTCAGGGTATGGAATATAGATCCAAACACAGGCCAAAATGCCCACATGCACATTAGACTAAAGTCAGTCAAACGCGTCAGTATTGGTGGGTTTGACAGAAAGTGTAATCTGTATGGGTTCATTCTGACTGTCCTCCAACAGATGATGTGGGGTAGATAAGGATTTCAACATCCGAATCTTTCGTTTAGGGTTTTGTTTTGGGTAGCATGGCACTCATTTGGCATAAACCATCCATCTTCTTGACCTCTTCCACATAGGCGGCCACGCAGAGACCACAACACACCAGGGGTGCTTGAACAGAACAGTCTTTACTTTGGTTTAACATTTGAAAGACAGACATGGTATTCAACGTTCCTTCTTTCTTCCTTACTGAGTGGGGCTCCTTTCCTGTAGGTCTCCTGCTATGGGTGCAGCTACAGCTTACACATTCCCAGGCTCCCAGAAATTGCAGGGGCAGCCTCTTTTCCTTTAGCACCACCCCCAGTCACCTGCTTGTGGCCTTTAGTTCACAGGATTGTCCTGTTCACCCTAGCCAAACTCTCTCCCCATCCATTTCTATCATGCCTGCTGGGACAAGCCTAAAACTCCTGAGCTCCAGGGAATTGGAACCAAGGCCTCCATGACTGGCCCACAGATTTAGGCCAACGTCCTCTTACTTCACTGGCATGGCCCTATCTGCCTTAGAGATGGCCGCTAGGTGAAACATTCACAGGGCAATGTATGAAATGGTGTAAACTTTATATTGTTACATTTTATTATATAATGTGTATATAAATCCTATTTTTATTATATTTTAGGTCATTAGGATCTCTGGTACAGATGTTATTCCAGAATCCATAAGATTCAAATGGTCTCTGTACCTGGGTTTTTCCAAACACAAGTTGATCAATCCTAAGATTACATCTGTTTTATTAGGAATCAGTAAAAATTGGAGCTAAATTATTACAAAAATAATCCGTGCCAATATGATGTATTTATCTAATTTGAGAAATCATTCAGTCCTTAATGCCTGGAAATTCAAGCAGATAAGGATGTGACTATGTCTCTGCCTCACACAATTTACAGCGGGAATTACATTTTGTCTTATTTTATGGCTGTTTGTGCAAGTTAAATTGAAATGATCCACAATATAAAGCCGTTTTGTTATTCAGATTGAGTGAGAATATTCATAAAACAATTTACAAGGAGTCATAATTATGAAACAAGTTCTTCAAGTCTACTTAAAAGTGATATTTATGCAACTACATATCCTCAATTGATAATAAGATTATCTACTAATTAATTTTTTTAACTAACACCCCCCTCCACAGCAGTAAAATTAATGCATTTCAGGATATGAAAGCTTTTCTTAGCAAACGTCTTGAATTAGCATCTGATTTGTACTCCTTGCATGAAACAGAAAGAACGATCGCTGTTTGTGGTATTAAAGTGCACCTTTCACTAGTTTTGGGGGTTCTAAACCCTGTCCACCACCTTTAACATGATGCTGCAGAACTGTGGAGAGCTTTGTGGGTGAGAGTGATAAGTAACCAGTACAATCACTGGCAGCAGAAGGTGGAAGGGCATGACTAACTGACCCGTGTAGCTACACTCAGGAGTGGGACATGAGATAGGTAATCATGGTGACACACAAGGACATGGGTGCCTTTACCAGCAGAACATCTGTTTCACTAACCCCCTATCCAGTAGTCCATAGGGAGCGGAAAAGCTAAAAAATCAACTGCCAAATCTCATACCTCTTCTGTAGCCAGTCAGCGTAGGAAAAGAAAATGTTTAATTAGGAAAACTTGCTCAAATCCATTGTACAAGGAGGTGAAGTTGCAAAAACCTGTCTGAGACTGTTAATTGCAAACACAAGGTGTCACTGTGCCATACCAAGTGAACCGGTGGAGGTCTCAGGCCCAAAGGTATCCACACAGTAGAATATGTCTGCACACCTTTACACTCTGTCTGTGGAGGTCGCCAGGTCACCAGTGAGAGCCTTGAGCCTCTTGTCCATGACTACAGAGCTCCCTGGCATCTCTCACAAGCTGACATCCAGCAGGTAGGACCAGAAATGTCACAATACTTGGCCGGCCAGTAGTAGTGTCTCTCTCTGCTTATTTGCTAACGGAATATTGGGGCATTTGTCTGTTTATTCAGGGAAACATATTTTTGGTCACTCTGACCACTAATAACCTATGCAAGTGCTCATAAGTGATTTTTACGCATGCACTGATAAATTTCACAGAGCAGTTTTCTGGTCCATCTTAGGCTGGCTTCACACCACGGCACCACCACGATTTGCAAACACAACCGGAGGGCAAATATGCCCTCCGGTCCTGTTTGTAGCTGGATTCAGCTGAGCGCAGCTTTCCCCTGCGAAATGGTGCTTAACCACTTCATAGGGGACAGCTCCCTGGTGCTGAAGTTCAGCATAGCTCACGCTGAACTTCAGCACACAGCATCCTGTTCCCAGATCCTCCTGGATCAGGGCAATCCGGACCCATAGACTCCCATGTTAGGGAGCGCCAGATTGCCCCGGATCCGGGAGGATCCAATTTGGGCTGATTTTTTGCCCCAAGCAGCATTTTTGTGTCCGGGAGAAAGATCCGAAGACACCCGGATCCTCCCGGACTGATGGAAACCGGATGGCACATAGCTGCCATCTGGCTCCATCCGGCCCCACAGGGCTGTATTATGGCAAAATCAGTTCCTGGGCTGTCAGGTTCACTCCGGACAGCCCCGGACCTGATAGTGCCGTGGTGTGAAGCCAGCCTTGCAGATCTGAATAGTGCATGATATAGCAGAGCAGGAAGCTTCAGAACTCCTCTGTGATATACACAATAAGCTGCATACAGAGCCGACCAGGTCCTCAAATGGCCCAATTTTCACAATGGCCAACTGAACCTCTCCTAACAGTCACTATCCAAAAGTGAAATAATAAACAGCCAGAAATAACAAAAGATTTAGAAGGCTCAGGGGTACTGAGAATTTAGTATTCTGCCTTTGCAATTGATGCAATTCACTTTGTCGATGACTACACTAGCTCCATAGGAGTTACACGATCTCGCAATTGATTCAAGGTAAATGTCGGGGCACTAACAAAGAATAACAATCATAATAACACTAGAAGGTTTAAATAATATTTTATAACATAAGTGGCCTCAAAAGCAGAAATCAAGATACGTCTGGTCTGATTGGACTAAATTAGAGTGATTAACCGACGTAATTAGTGCTCATGTTACAAACTGAAATTGACAACAGCAACGCTAAGACAAATCATGATGGAGGGAGGATATTACCATAATAAAGTAACCTCACAAAATAATGGAACACTTCTACGATGAGAGAAATTTAATTACGTTCTCCTGTCCAGAGGACTTTTCCAATCCTGAGATTTGTACAATTCCCCTGTGTGTTCATATTCGTTAACCAGTAGATACTAACCACTTTTCAAAGGCAATTACAGGCATGAATTACTGCATAGTACAAAATATTTCGGCAAGGTTTAAAGAATATCATACAAATACTGTATGTGAACTACGGTATATACTTCAAGAAAATCTGCCGTTATTGATTCCCCTACAAAAATGTGTTAGCATTTGTACTTAGAGGCTGTGTTCTGTTGAATGTCCATTGTTATTCTTTCTATTATCATTATGTTAGAATAGCATGTATATATATATATATATATGTATATATATATATATATATACGGTATTATATATTATTGCCCATGCTCTACTTTAATAATATATGTAGTTACAAGCCAGACATGACTATAATGATATCAAAATAGTCAGTGCTGTAACTTGAAGCTCATGGGCCATAATGCGAAAGCTCCAACGGGGCCCCCAATTATTGAAAATCTTTAAGAGCATTAGTCTTTTTCTATAGTCCAAAGGGACTTTTGGGACCCCCTAGTCTCCATGGCACGGGTACAATTGCAACCCATATACCTGTTGTAGTTACGCCCCTGACAATAGTATGTATATGCTGTATATTTGCAGATTGTGTTTCAGTGTAGTTTGACAATACTAAATGTTTTCAGGCCACACTGTGTTACAATCACACTAAATTCTGTGTGTTTGTATATTTATAGGTTATGTTCCTCTATGAGCACAGCGTGTATATACATTTTGTCCTGTATTGTAATGTCACAATAATGACCATTTCTTTGTTTATGGACTGAATATATTTTTTATTCAACAATACTGTATTCCAGTGGTGAAACTTGAATTTCTACAGTGTTAAGTTTAAGTAAATGACAATAGTAATAATATTAATAATTTTATTTGACATATTCCACAACACTTTACAATTCAGGGCTTATATATACAGACAATATGAGACAATACAATAACAAAAACTCAACAGATACCAAGAGGAGTGAGGGCCCGCCCCGCAAGCTTACAATCTATGGGCAAACAGGGTAGGTCAATGGTAAAAAGTGCCATCATATATAGTCCACACATAATAAATAGGGGATTCACGTAATAAAATAATGAGCACAGAGAGAGGGGTTCACGGATACCGGGATGAGTTTGTGGCTGTAACGGGGAATCACGGGTGGTCGGGTTCCCGGTTTCGTGCCTTGGCTCTCATTGTTGGAGAGGGAAGGGGGATTTAGGGAAAGGTCGTGACGCCACCTGTGGATCCTGGTAACGATGATACCAGTGCTGCAGGCCGGCTACTGAGGTGATGGGATGCAGCTTAGTGTAGTACAGCTCCCCACAGGTGGAGCTTACCTCTGGGCAGCGAGGATGGATGAGGGGAGTAGTTGTTCTTACCCCTCTGATGATGCTGAGGCCCTCTGGGCACCGGCGGGAAGGAATGACAGACACCGATTCAACTCCAACATCTTTCACTGATACCGGCAGATGGTACAGTACACAGTACAGTCTGGTTCAACGGGAACGTAGCCACAGGTTTCGGGTAGCCTTATAGAGTCTGTCGGTGTACCTTCCTTTTAGCTTTCGGGGTCTCAGTCTTTCCTTCACTTGCTTAACCACCTTTGCAGAGCTTCCTCGCCAGTCCCCTGGTCTTGTACAGTTAGGTACGGATTGTCCTTGACCAGTACGAACGGGAGCAGCAGGAATACACACTCTCCCGCCACCGGAATCCGGGCCGTTACCTTCATAGTCTTGGACCGATTATGGGCCTGAGGAGTGAGGTACCATCTTGTGGCGCCTACAGCTACCCATTTTTAGGGCCCACGGCTCGTCAGTTTATGGTCAGGGATGAACGCTGACCACCTCAGCTTCCATGTTGCCGGTGTTGACCCAGACATTTCCAGCTGGCTCCAACCGGTGTTGGATCGTCCCCTTCTGTCCCGGGTCACCCTCCTAGAGATGGGTGATCCTCCTGTCACTCCAGCTGTCAGGCATGTCCTAACTCACTGTCTTCCCAGAACTGTTTGACTAAAAACTCTCAACTTCCTGGTTTTCCCACTCTTAACCTAGGCTCCACCCCCTGGGACTTACTGTATCAGTCCCCCCTATTCTAAGGTGGCCTAGTGTTGGGTGCGAATACAGACTCCATAAGCACAATTCCAAACTGTCAGGCACGTCAGGCACGTCCTCCTGGCTGCCTTCCCAGTGCTGACTGAACTAAAAACTATCTCTCTAACTGTCACTTAAGTCTCCCACTCTAACCTAGGCTCCACCCCCTTTAGGACCTACTGAATAATCAGTCCCTCTATACTGAGGTGGCCTAGTCCTGTGTGTGTGTGTGAAATCAGACTCTATTAAGGGGGAACCCCAAACCCATGACCACGGAGGCACTAACACCTGCTGTTTGGGGTGCAGTACCTCCCTGTGATGCCTCGCCATAGGGGCGCCACACATGCATAAACCGGTCACCATCCGGGATCTGTACAAGTACAGGTAAAGTGCTATTAAGTGTATGGAGGGTGTAAAGAGATGACTTGGGGACCAGAATTAGGAGAAAATATTGTAAAGAGCAGAATGAGAACAGGAATTGGGATATCGAGTATCAAGTGTCAAGGTCACAGTTTAGTGTGCTTAGGTATGTTTCATTCTGCGTGTGTGTGTGTGTATATGTGTGTGCATGTATATATATATATATATATATATAATATATATATATACATTCATTCATTTACATACACTATGTATAAAGGAAAGAAAGAATGGCAGAATGGCACATCTGAAGTGGAAAATGAGACTTTTATTCTATGACTAAGGGCGCATAGTGAGCCAGAAGAACATCAGAAAATGGTGCCCTCATCAATTGTTGTTTTTTAACACTATGGATATCAAAGAAATGTTGACTTTTTATTCACTTTGGATCCTCTTTTTACTTTACTTCTTTTTATTCACTTTGGATTATTCACTTTGGATCCTCTTTTTACTTCCATGCATGGTCAGTTCTGTAATACAGCAGACGGTGTAGCACCCGTTTCAAATAATACAGAGACTACATATTTCAGAAATTGGTGAATTGGGCGCAATCTCATTCAATACAAGTGTATGGAGCAAGGCCATGCCCACTATATGGCCACTCCCACTAGTCAGACCCGCCTTCTCCATACACTTGTACTGAGTGAGGCCACGCCCACTAGTTGTATTGTTGCCGGCAACATGTATACCGCATAATTGCGGTCTGTTCCCAGATTACAACTGGTGAATCCTCTCAGTGTACAGTGCGGGTGCTGGCAGGATTGATAAGTCTACAGTCACATAGCGTAAGTGTACAATTATCAGTTTAGACCGGACAACCTCTTTAATTAGCGACTGTAAATTGATATTGTTTTAGTTTCTAAATATACTGTATACTGGCATAATGTCACAATATATACTTCAAAAAGTCCCGAAAGACAAAGGGTGGGTTACAAAAATGTACAATCTTTATTGAAATTAAAAAACCTTAAAAAAATATCTATAGTCAATAGAAACAGCAGATCTTAAAATTATTAGGCTTGTTAGAGTTTATAAGAGCATTTGGAAGAGACAAGGGGTCCTGTGATGATGCATGGTGTCACATCAGTATAGCGATATTTATGGTGAGCTCACTAACATTTAATGCTTTTAGTCATCTCACCCCATAAAGGTGCATTTTGCATATCGAATGATTGCCAGCATGTTTGAACAGATGAAAAATCAGAAAATGGGGGTTCTTAGGAATGATTGTTCATAATGATTGTCCTGCTTCAGTGCGGCCTGAGTTATATGTTTATCCATAGGATGTGCTCAGGGTTGGGATTTAGCTGCTTCTCCCTAGTTTGGCCAAATTTGTTGTTTAACTCCGTCAGTTTGCCAAACCTGGAAGAAGACGTGCCTTGATCCAGCTCCATTTAATATTCAGCATGGAGAAAGCTTAATTTCTGTATGCTATCTCCTACATAACTGAATAGGTGGAATTGTGGCACCCCTGCGGGGGATGGCCACAGGACCCAGCGATGCAGGGAGGCATGTACACCTTGGCACACACAGCACACAACACCTTCGACCCCAGACCTGGAGGGGGAGCCCCACTGACTGTATTTAAGCCAGATCACCTATAAAGATCCAGGCCTGAGGGAAGGAGTCAGTTAGTCTGCAGTCTGCAGAGAAGAGAGCAGTTAGTACTGGAAAGAGCTGGTTGCTGGGACCAAGCCAGGCCCAGAACCAGGGAAGACTGACCCCAACTGTGCAGCGCCCTAGGGAGAGGGACGGAGGCCAGTGGGAGAAGTAGGAAGAAGGAAGAAGGGAACAGATCTGAGGACCCTTTAGTTACCCGGATGCCGGAGTCCGAAGTTGCTATTCATCTACAGTGTAGCAGCAAAAGCCCAGACAGAACAGGAGGATCTATTTCCCCTGAAGTAAAGAAAAGAAGACTCCAAACCTGACCAAGCATAGGACCTCAGCAGAGAATACAGATCCCCACAGAAAGGTCCTCATTGTCGGTTGTTGAACAGCACCCTGAGAGGGAAACAGAGCAGCAGGTTCAGTTACAGGCGGAACTTACCCCAATTACTGCACACACTAACAGAGGAGGCCTCACAACTCTTCAGGGTGAACGTCTCAAGCTGCACTGAAACCTAGTTACCCTCCTGGACCGTGCCTGTTACCCGACATCAGTAAAAAGGTACCGAAACAGAGACTACTGTGTGTGTGCCTCCTTCACTGCTGCCACCTGCAGTGTTCACAGCAGAACCGCTACTACTACTCCCCTCTTCCACCCCGCCGCCCTGAGGTAAAGCTCCACCTGTGGGGAGCTGTACTACCAAAGCTGCATTCCCATTATCTCAGCGGCCGTCCGCAGCCTATTACCAGGTAACAGAGGTGGCATCACTATACCATTTACCCATAATCATCACCCCCATCCCTGCCACTGAGGATTCAGGGCACGGAAGCGGGAATCGACCAGCCGTGATCCCCCTCCGAAGTAACCACCTGTCCCGGTATCTCAGTACCCCCTACCCTGTCGACTGGATCAGTTCTGGCGTCACAAACTGGATCCCGTGCCCGGTAAAACCGGGTACTGTGTGCTTAAAATAGACTCTATTGACTGTTTTGAGAACTGTAAAATCGGGCCGCCATTACTGCTCCACAGAGCAAGAAGAGCATTGCGGCTGCGTGGCTAAAAGAATGTGAAGATAAGCCCCACCCCTCCGATCTGCCAGAGATCACCAGAGTGCAGTGTCTAGTTCTGGAAATACCCGAGGTGCTACACTCCCCTTGTAAAGCCGCCGACTACCAAAAAAGTTAACCGCAGCGGCTGGCATCGGTTAACTTGGCGGGGCCCCACCATGAGTGAAGCGGACGATGCCCAGGTCCCTGACAGAAGGGATGTCCGGAACGCAGCACCGACCAGTGTCGATCCCCAGGCTTTGGAGTACTCGGGTATCAAGCTTCAGGGGTAGCGTCTGCTGTGCCACGGGGAGTGGTGGCCGCGCCTGATCCCGTGTCCTGGGGAACTTCTTTGAAAAGGGGTATATTTACAGGGGATTATCTATTTACAGTTGTTGTGACGCCACCTGTATTTTCTGGTGAGGAGTCACCAGCGCCGCCACAGTCCGCCGGAGGTAGATGGTAATGCAGCTAGAATGATTAAGCCCCCTACAGGCAGGGCTGTTCCTCCGGGGCAGCGTTCCTGCAAGGAAACAAGTTCATGAAGGGAAAATACTCGCAGAGGCAAAGTCACTTTTCTCCCGGGTACTTTACTGTTGGTTGTAGCAGTAGCAGTCACAGTTAACAGTACAGCACTTGAGATGTTACAAAGACAGGTAGCTTAACGGGTGGCTGCAAGTGGATCCCAGGTGGTATGGTGGAACCCTTGGTGTACGTTTGTTAACTAACCCGTGTCCGTTCTTCCCCGCTTTGGATCGATCTATACCCAGTAGCTCTGTGTAGGTAGTACCAGGATTCCCCTCCCTCGTTGGTGAGGAAGCAGGCAGTCCTCTCCGATGGCAGGGTGCTGCGGCTGATGAACAAGCCACAGCTGCCAGTTGCCGACTGCAAGCTGGAATTGGCCGGTTCCTAGAGCCCGGCGTTCCTCTGGTTGGACTGGGGTATCCCCTGGAGTATGGACACTCCACGCTGAGGATCTTCCTTTCTCTCTAGGACCCGTACTTCTCTTGTCAGCGCCCTCTTTCAGGACCTCCTCAAGGCCCTACGATGTGGCTTGTAACCGACCCGGTGTGACCTTCCGCCTCGTTCCACTTAGCTATCTTCCTAAAACCTTTCCTCCTCCATCTCCTCCTGATTCCTCAGCCGAGAGACCTAGCAGCAAAGACCTCCTTGTTCTCCCTATAGGTGAACTTATTCCCTCCCGGGTAACCTCCCACCCTAAACTAATGTGGGAGTGCTGGGAATGGGTCCCACCCACCATCCTAGGGTCCACCTGCAGCTGGAACATCTGCACCTCTTTTACGGGTGCAGTACCCCTCTGTGACGCCTGCATTGGTGGGTCGCCACACCAGTTCCGCAGCCGGTCTAGGAGCCGCAGCACCTTGAGCAGTGACCCTGATAATGCCGTTAGCCTTTCTGTACATACCGGGTGCAAAATGGTTGTCGACCTATGAGGGTAAGCTTGGTACCTCAGCAGCCTTCAGACAAAAGATATGTGCAGTGTTGAACATGTATGCAATGAAAGAAAAGCAGCGAGCCGCCGTTATGCTGGGACAATTAACAGGCGCAACAGAGCTAGAGGTCGAGTCTTGGAGTGATGCTGACAGAGACTCCGCAGCAAAAGTATTTGACAAGCTCAAAGCTGCTTTTGAAAAACGCTGTCTGAACGAAGGATAATATTCTACCAATGCACACAGAGACCTCAAGATATCATCAGAGACTTTTCCTTACGTTTACAAGGGGCACTCCAGTCCTTAAAGCAGGTGGGCTAGAAGAAGATAAAATGCTTGCAGAACAGTTTATGAATGGATTGAGGTCAGACTACCACTGCCAGCAGGTACACATGTGGGTCTTAGATCATCCTGATGTGAACTTCAATGCTTTAAAAACAGTGCTACAAGACCCATTGCCTGCAGAACCTGCAACCCAACCCTGGGAGGTTAACACCTCTCCCATAAACTTTGAACCTACTCCCAAAACCCTGCAAAAGCAGCATGGCAAGCTGTAGCAAGCAACCCTGATGATGACCTACGTAACCAGGTGCTGCAGCTAACCAAAAATATGGACAATGTGTTAAAGCTCTTGCAAGCCAGGCCAAGGGCACAACCACCAAGCAGAATCCAGGTAGCTGATTGCCCTGAGGATGTCCCGTGGCTGAGGGGAAAGCTCAAGTCACCCTTGGAGGGGACCAACAAGTCGCCCGTTCTGGGGACCAACAAGTCGCCCGTTCAGGGGACCAACGCACCATTCCAACGCAGAGCCAGCGACCATACGGATTCTTCAGGATAACCCATCTGTCTACACTGCAACAAACCAGGCCACTTTGCAAGAGGATGTCCTTCAAACCCGAGATTCCTGGGTCCGAGGGCCAGCCCCCAGGAGTAGGACGACCGGGCCCATATGACTGGCGTAATCGGTATGTGGGAGGCCGCCCGTACCTCAACATTACGCTACAAGGAATCCCTACATCAGCCCTACTGGACACAGGGTCACAGGTTACCACCATCCTACATATCCTTTACAAACAATTTTGGTCTGATACTAATCTTAGATAGACCCCCAGACCCTAACCTTGTCATTTTTGCAGCTAATGGACAACCACAGAATTAGGTGGGGTTCAGAGAAGTGACAATAAAGCTGGGGAGGGGGAAGTTAAAAGGCCAAGGGTTATGTGTGGTAGAAGATAATCCTGATGAAAAATACCACTACATGGTAATTGGTACTGATGTGTTTGAAAACTGCCTTGGAGAAGTGTTGTTTTTACTCTAACAGATTGCTGTGACTGCTGGATATGGGCTGATGAGAGTCATCCAAAAAGAAATCCGAGCCCTCTTCCACAAGCAACAGGTAAATCTGTCTGGGGAGAGATTGGCAGTGTACGGGTAACAGACCCGTTTCCCATTGTAATACCACCGAAAAGTGAAATGATGATATGGTGTTGAGCAGCAATAGGTCTCAGAGGAAAGGAATACCAGGCAGTGGTAGAGCCGGTATATTCAGAGCATAGACCTACACTACTGACAGCCAGAGGGGTGGTGGATGTACGCAAGGGAAGAGTACCAATCAGTGTATTAAAATATGGGGAAGAAGAAGCCAACCTACCCCGGTATGCTACTGTAGCAAAGCTGTATACTGTCTGTAACAACAACATACAGACAGTAGAGCCCCTTTTCCCCGCCAGACCAGACAGAGGATAACAACTCCAAGGGACAGCTAGAGGAGTGGTGTCAGCAGTTGCACGTAGGAACTGATGCCACCCCTTCCCACCAGAAGCACGGAGTCTACCGGGTAGTACAAGAGTTCGAACAGATATTTAGTAAGTATCCATTAGATTTTGGGAGGATTAAAGGGGTACACCATCACATACCCACAGGAAATCATCCCCCAATTAAAGTGAGACATAGACCTGTTCCACCAAACCACCAAAGCAGGACATAAAGGAAGCCGGGGTTATAAGAGATAGCTATAGTCCCTGGGCAGCCCCCTTAGTCCTAGTCAGAAAGAAGGATGGCACTATGAGGATGTGTGTGGATTACAGGGAAATCAATAAGATCACTCACAAAGATGCTTACCCGTTACCCTGGATAGAGGAGTCTCTTGCTGCATTAAAGACTGCTAATTATTTCTCTACGTTAGATCTCACTAGTGGGTATTGGCAGGTCTCCGTTGCAGAAGAAGACCGGGAGAAAACAGCATTCACAATACCAATAGGCCTATGCGAATTCAACAGCATGCCATTCCAGTTATGCAATGCACAGGGAACGTTTCAAAGACTCATGGAACGTTGCCTGGGACACCAGAACTTTGAGACCATCTAAATGTCATCTGCTGAAACCAAAAGTCCAATACCTCAGGCATGTGGTCAGCGCAGATGGAGTAGCACCAGACCCGGAAAAAGTGACAGCTATCCAGGACTGGCAGAGGCCAACCACCGTCAGCGAGGTATGTCAATTCTTAGGTTTGGTTGGGTACTACAGAAGATTCATTAAGGGCTCCACAAAGATGGCAGCGCCCCTACAAGATTTTCTGGTAGGCCAAACTAAGAAGAAAAGGTCGTCAGAGCCACCATTGGAAAGGGGAAAAGAACCAGAAGACTCCTTCCAACAGATGAAGCAGGCTCTGACCGGTGAGGAAATCCAGGCTTATCCCGATTATAACCTACCATTCGTCCTCTACACCGACGCAAGTAATGTAGGCCTAGGAGCAGTACTATCCCAGATACAGATTGCAAGGAAAGAGTAATTGCCTACGCCAGCAGAAAACTTCGACCCACCAAGAGGAACCTGGAAAACTACAGTTCCTTTAAGTTGGAGTTCCTGGCCTTAGTCTGGGCTATAACAGAGCGGTTCAAGCATTACCTGGCAGCTTCAAAATGTACCGTCTTCACGGACAATAACCCGTTAACTTGGATGCCGCAAAGTTTGGTACATTGCAGCAACGCTGGATGACCCAACTATCGAACTATAACTTTACCATCAAGTACCGGGCAGGCCTTTACAATGCAAATGCTGATGCCCTCTCCAGAAACCCTCAAGTACATTTGCAAGGACTTGAAGAAGAGGTAGATGACTTGGAGGAAGTAGAACTCCCAGCTTTCCATAAAAGTAGAAAATGGGAAATGACAGACGCCCATATCTACCAGAACCGTCAGAGTGTTGCACTAAACACGTTGCCTCACTATGGATGGAAAGAGACACAAGACAGTGATTCGGCAGTGAGCCTAGTAAAGAAGCTGGTAACCCAACTGGGTTCACAACTTGAAAAGAATGCTCCACCAGAGGCCCAATACCTGTGGAAAGAACGAAGCAGGTTATTCATCTATCAAGGTCAATTGTGCAGACGGTATATCAAGCCCAGAACACATGACATGGTATGGCAAATAGTGGTTCCAAAGACAGACGTCCAAATGGTGTTGGAAGGGTACCATAATGGAGCAGGACACATTGGATGGAGAAAACTGGAAATATTGTTATGTGAGAGATTCTATTGGATCAGCATGAGGTCTACCATAGAGAAATGGTGTAAAAATCATGGACCATGCTCATTAACAAGAAAAGACCGTAACAGCCAGAAATCACCACTACAGCCTGTCATCACTAAACAGCCATTAGAACAGGTAGCCTTAGATCACGTCAAACTCACACCCAGCAGATCGGGCTATACCTATACTCTTACCATGGTGGACCACTATTCCTGATTCCTTGTGGTAGCTCCGGTAAAAGACTTAACAGCTTAGACAGCAGCCAGAACCTTTCAAGCCTATTTCTGCAGACCACACAGGTATCCAGAACAGGTATTGACAGACCAAGATCCTGCCTTTGAAGCTGAAGTATTTCAAGAGTTCTGTAACTTGTACGGATGCAAGAAAATTCGTACCACACCTTATCATCCCTAAACTAACAGAATGTGCGAAAAGATGAATCACGTGGTAATAGAATTGTTGAAAACTCTGCCCTTAGAAGAGCGAAACAGATGGCCAGAGAAGTTATAAGATCTTGTTGACATCTACAACAACATCCCGGTAAGCTCAACAAATTGTACCCCTGCATACTTCATGAGAACAAGACAAGGAAAATTGCCAGTAGACTTTGAAATGGCATAGTAGTTCCTGAAGAAGACACCTCAGATGCAGATTGGGATACCAGAAGTACAGAGCAATACAAGAAAATACAGGAGTGTGTTGAGAGAAATCTGGCAAAATCCAGAAAAAAACAAGAAACCAACTTGAATAAAAGTGCACAAGGAACACCCTTAACACCAGGTGAATTGTTTTTGAAAAGGAAAAGGAGACTCCACAAATTAGATGATCAATGGGAAGCAGAACCATACACTGTATTACCATCCAACTTTGACAACCAGTAGACCTGTCTGATCAGCAAAGACAATGGGGAAACAACAGCAACAGTGTCCAGAGATCATTTAAAGAAATGCCTTCAATCACCACAACCAAAGGAATATGTACCTTGTCCAGAACCCGAAAAAGAGGAGCCAAAAACAGTCCAGACACTCATAGGAGAAGTATCCGCAGACTGGCCCTAATAGAAGGTGCATACTTAATCCCAATGTTGACATTCACACAACCAGTAGAAGAACCAAGAGCAGAAGAACCACCCATTGTAGCAGAGCTAGAGAACCCTGCAATCGGTGCACCTGCCATTCCCACAGTGAGAATCAAAAGACACTCAGGCATACCTGTGTTACGTCAATCAACACTTGGGTCAGTAGACAGTGTTCGCACTACACCAGGCTTACACACTAGTGGAATACCGATTTTACGTACAATACAGACCAAATGTTTGAACACACCTTCGCATTCAAAGAGTTTTCTGTATTTTCATGACTATGAAAATTGTAGATTCACACTGAAGGCATCAAAACTATGAATTAACACATGTAGAATTATAAAGTTTACAAAAATGTGTGAAACAACTGAAAATATGTCTTATATTCTATGTTTCTTCAAAGTAGCCACTTTTTGCTTTGATTACTGCTTTGCACAGTCTAGGCATTCTCTTCATGAGCTTTAAGAGGTAATCACCGGAAATGGTCTTCCAACAGCCTTGAAGGAGTTCCCAGAGATGCTTAGCACTTGTTGGCCCTTTTGCCTTCACTCTGCGGTCCTGCTCACCCCAAACTGTCTCGATTGGGTTCAGGTCTGGTGACTGTGGAGGCCAGGTCATCTGGCGTAGCACCCCATCACCATCACACCTCCTCCTCCATGCTTCACGGTGGGAACCAAGCATGTAGAGTCCATCTGTTCACCTTTACTGCATCGCACAAAAACACGGTGGTTGGAACCAAAGATCTCAAATTAGGACTCATCAGGCCAAAGCACAGATATCCACTGGTCTAATGTCCATTCCTTGTGTTCTTTAGCCCAAACAAGCCTCTTCTGCTTACTGCCTGTCCTTAGCAGTGGTTTCCTAGCAGCTATTTTTCCATGAAGGCCTGCTGCAGTCTCCTCTTAACAGTTGTTGTAGATATGTCTGCTGCTAGAACTCTGTGTGGCATTGACCTGGTCTATAATCTGAGCTGCTGTTAACCTGCGATTTCTGAGGCTGGTGACTCAGATGAACTTATCCTCCACAGCAGAGGTGGCTCTTGGTCTTCCTTTACTGGGGTGGTCCTCATGTGAGCCAGTTTCTTAGTAGCGTTTGATGGTTTTTGCAACTGCACTTGGGACACTTTCAATGTTTTCCCAATTTTTCAGACTGACTGACCTTCATTTCTTAAAGTAATGATGGCCACTCGTTTTTCTTCACTTAGCTGCTTTTTTCTTGCCATAATACAAATTGTAACAGTCTATTCAGTAGGACTATCAGCTGTGTATCCATCAGACTCTTGCACAACACAACTGATGGTCCCAACCCCATTTATAAGGCAAGAAATCCCACTTGTTAATCCTGACAGGGCGCACCTGTGAAGTGAAAACCATTTCCGGTGACTACCTCTTGAAGCTCATCAAGAGAATGCCAAGAGTGTGCAAAGCAGTAATCAAAGCAAAAGGTGGCTACTTTGAAGAACCTAGAATATAAGACATATTTTCAGTTGTTTCACTCTTTTTTGTTAAGTATATAATTCCACATGTGTGAATTCATAGTTCTGATGCCTTCAGTGTGAATCTACAATTTTCATAGTCATGAAAATACAGAAAACTCTTTGAATGAGAAGGTGTGTCCAAACTTTTGGTCTGTACTGTAGATCAACACGTAGTAACTTGGGTCAAACATCACTAAAGTACAGACAATAGAGTACAAAACATATGAAAAATGTAAATAAATCTTTAAAATGTAAATATGTAACCAATGTCAGTGTACAGAAGGGTGAAAAGTAGGCCAAAACAACCCAAACCAGGTACACAACATCAGAAAGAGGGGTGAATGAAGTTGGCGTAAGGAGCTGTCTATGGAGAGCAAAATCTTGGCCAATACACTGTGTTCCAAATTATTATGCAAATTGGTTTTAAGTGCCATAGGGTTTTATTTTTATTTTTTTTCAATGAAACCCATTGATGGTATTGTGTCTCAGGGTTCTTTGGATCATTGAAATCAATCTCAGATACCTGTGATAATTAGTTTGGCAGGCGAGCCCAATAAAAGGAAAACTGGGTGTTCCACAATATTACGCAGGCCACAGTTTTCAAGTAACATGGGAAAGAAAAGGATGTCTCTGCATGCCGAAAAGCAACAAATAGTGCAATGCCTTGGACAAGGGACGAAAACATTTGATATTGCACGAAAACGTAAGCGTGATCATCGTACTGTGAAGAGATTTGTGGCTGATTCTGAGCATAGATGTGCAGATAAAGGCAGAATGAGGAAGGTTTCTGCCAGGCTAGTTCATCAGATTAAGAGAACAGCTGCTAAAAAGGCGTAGCAAACCAACAAACAGATATTTGACGCTGCTGGTGCCTCTGGAGTCCCTCGAACCTCAAGGTGTAGGATCCTTCAAAGGCTTGCTGTGGTGCATAAACCTACTATTCAGCCACCCCTAAACAGTGCTCACAAGCAGAAACAGGTGCAGTGGGTCCAGATATACATGAAGACTAATTTTCAAACAGTCTTGTTTACTGATGAGTGCCGAGCAACCCTGGATGGTCCAGATGAATAGAGTAGTGGATGGTTGGTGGATGCCACCATGTCCCAACAAGGCAGCGACATCAGCAAGGAGGTGGAGGAGTCATGTTTTGGGCTGGAATCATTGGAAAACAGCTGATAGGCCCCTTTAAGGTTCCTGAAGGTGTGAAAATGACATCTGCAACGTATATAGAGTTTCCAACTGAGAACTTTCTTCCATGGTACAAAAAGCAAAAACGTGCCTTTAGGAGCAAAATCATCCTCATGCATGTCAATGCACCATCTCATGCTGCAAAGAATACCTCTGTGCCATTGGCTGTTATGGGCATAAAAGGAGATAAACTCATGGTGTGGCCACCATCTTCCCCTGACCTCAACCCTATAGAGAACCTTAGGAGTAAAATCAAGCAAAAGATCTATGAGGGTGGAAGGCAGTTCACATCAAAACAGCAGCTCTAGGAGGCTATTCTGACATCATGCAAAGAAATACAAGCAGAAACTCTCCAGAAACTCACAATATCAATGGATGCAAGAATTGTGAAGGTGGTATCAAAGTAGGGTTCCTATGTTAACATGTAACTTGGCCTGTTGGGATGTTTTGGAGTTAAATAGCTTTTTATTTCAGTGAATGTGACCTGTTAAAACCTGCAAATTCAACAAATGAGCATTTTCAGTTCTTTGAAACATATCAAATGTTTAGAAACTTTACTGTGCCTAATAATTTGGAACAGGGCATTTAGAGTTTTTTTTTAATTTTGAAGATTATACTGTTATCATTGGGAGGTTTATTCAATAAAATTCGATGTATACTCTAACAGTTTGATGACTTTTATTACACGGACTGTCATTTGCACCGACCATTTAGGACAATCTGAAAAAAAAGAACATTTGCATAATAATTTGGAACACAGTGTATCCTATACTGTCCCTTCAGATGTCTACTGTGGGTGAAGTTATTTATTTCTGGAACAATGCATTCTCAGACTGTTCACAGACCTTGAAACGCGTTTGTACAGTATTGTGCTCGTGCTTCTTCTAGCAAAAGATAATTTGCAATGGTAATATGTGTTTTGTGTCCTGTTTACATTACATCTCCTACAATACAATGGATGCAATATTCGGTTTAGCCTGTACTGATTTAATGCATTTTGCTCGATTTATTTATATGCAGAGATGTTTTCTCCACTGTCACATTTATCTTGTTTCCAGCCAAGCAGATCATCAGCGCAGGTATTGTTGCACGTTGTCTGTGGCTTATTTTAGAAGGATTTCCATTACTTTCAGTCGCAGTGGAATATTTTTTTTGAACGGTTTCTTTTTCTGTCTCTCGGACTTAGAAGTACGGTACTGTATGAGACATTTGTTCCATTCAGTTAAATGATTAAGTTATCAAACGTCTGATGGCTCTCAGGTGTATTATAGATCGTGGAGGTGTATTATAGATAGTGGTGTACTTAAACCACTTTAATATTACTTTTTCTTACCTTTTTTTACCTACTGTAATTATTACAGATGTGCTCTCAAATTTGAAAATTATCTCATATCCACAGAATAGGGGATATCTTTCTGATCACTAGGGGTCCATCTGACCCACCCCATGGCCGTGAGGTACCCAGTTCCGGGCGTTGATTTACTGGGGATGTCACAGGGTTTGTTGCCCCATCCCGTGGCCCTGGTGGTCGCTGAAAAGGGGAACAGTTAATAAAAATGGTGATTAGTGACGCCACCTATGGCTCCGGTAAGGCTACCAGCGCTGCTGTACAGACCTCCGGGGTGATGGTGAAGCAGCAAAATGTTTTCATTCCCCATAGCCGGATCCCCAGGGTAGTAGTGGATAATGGGGGTTGTGAAACAGTCTATGGAGGGAGTTGGATCAGGGGCCGCAATAACAGTAACACACACAGGACTGTTGTTTTCGTACCTTTACTGATGGTGTTGTTCAAGGTTAAGTCCAGGGTACAGTTCGGGTGGTGTGGAGGCAGTTCGGGATCTCCACATCCCATGAGTTATGAGGCTTCCCTTTTACTGTGTGTGTGCTTTGGTCCTGGGCTGTCTGAAGCTGGGCCCTGACACTCTCCTGTAGTCCTCACTTGTATGGCAGGCTGTGCAAGCTATGCTGTGGGCACCACTGTATCCACTGTGATCCCGGACTCTGCTAACTAGCTGTGCCCCAAGTGCTGCACCAGAAAACCTGAAGCCTCCCTGGTCTCCGGTCTTTACTGCTGGGCTGACTGGACCTGTGGAGTCTTGGTCTTTAAAGCCCAGGCTGTCAACGTAGCTCTTCTGGGGCGAACCGGTTCGACTCTGTTCCCCCTGGTTAACTCGCTCTTACCACAAGTGCAGGATGTACAATTGTACATAGGGCTCCAGAGCTTAGACATACCGGTACACAGGATTAAGCCGACAAGGACCCGAGCGACCTACCATACAACACATAGGGAGAAGAGAAGTTTAGGAGGGCCTGAAAGGAACCGAGCAGGAGACGGGTCTAAGGCAGGAACCTGGCTGCAGTAGGTTTAATTGAAACTGTGGAGTTAACTTTGTGAAACAACTTTGTGAACTGTACTGAAGAAGCAGGGGCGGGCTGGCCCAGGTGGCAGGGGGGCAGGTGCCCCCTGGGCTGGTGGTATAGTCCACCATTAGGGCCGCCCCCTGCAGAAACGGGCCGGCCGCGGGTGTCGCTTTGCGGCCGGCGCGCCGCCTTGCGGCTGGGACGGCACGGAGACAGCATGAGGCAAGGTCAGTGCTGACAGCCCGACAGCACCCCCCCGCTTCTCAAGGCAGCCCGACAGCACCCCCCCCCCCCCCGCTTCTCAAGGCAGCCCGACAGCAATCCCCCCCCCCCCCCCCGCTTCTCAAGGCAGGGCTGGCTGTAGAAATGTGCCACCCGGGGTTAGAGGCTCCAGCCAGCCCCTGTGAAGAAGTGTGAAGAACTTAAGTAAAACCCGGTGAACCCTGCCAGTGTCCTCAGTGTGTGATTCCCTGCATGTTAAACTGTTATGCACCCTGTCAGGAGCAGCCCGACCCACAGCGGGCTCCTCCATCCGGCTCCCGCACCATCCATCCTCCTGAGAATTAAATCCAAGCACTCATTCAGGTTTTTTCGTTTTGCCATCCATCCTCCTGGCAGAAGCAAGCAGCGGCGGTGGTCCCCATTGACCACAACCCATGGGTGGTGTCACGACAATCCCTGTAAATAACCCCTTTACTTGTGGGCTCGGGACACGGTCTGGACCAAGACCGCCGTGATACCCCGGTCCGGTACTGAGTACCCAGTCCCAGTGGGCTCCATACTAGGACTGGTGACCCTTACTGTAAGGGAAAGATATTCACTCATGAGTCCGCAACAACCGAACCCATGGGTGAGATACTACGTAACACTGAGAGAAGGGCCTGAGAGGACTTTGAGGGAGCAACACAGAAAAGCTACCTGAGCTGCACATTTTGAGTAACCCGGAGCAGTGCTGAAGTGTAAATTGTGTGAACTGTAACTGGAAAGAACTGTAAACTGTGAACTGTTGTCCTGGAAGGATCAAGTAAAGTACCCAGTAAGCTCACACTTGCCTGAGTCTGTTTACTTGCAGCGTCGCAGAGAAGTCCTACCTGAGGAGCCACAGCCTGTCAGCCCTGCACACTGGCTGGAGAAGCTGCACGATCCCTCACAAAACCCTATCCAACAATCCATCTACAACCACTACTCCTGCCCTGGGGACCCTCAGCCCTACCCGAGGAGGGCTTACCATCCACGCTTCCCCAAGTCACCGTCCCCAGCAGGATTACGGCAGCAGCGGTTCTATTAATCACATACATCAGGTGGCATCACGACAAATCCCCTGTAAATATACCCCTTTTGGACTGATCCCAGGCCATGGGACCCAGTCACGACTACCGTGATACCCCAGTGAGACAGCACCGGCCCGGCTCCCGAGTACCCCACAGCCTGGGGGCGCATCACCTGTGTTCTTCAGAACCCCGTTTTATGGGACGAGTGTGGGCCATGGCAGTCAGACTCCCAGTCATCAAAAAATCATCTGATAAGATATTCTGGGGCTAGCTGATAATTAAAATAAGTAAAGACAAATCATGCTCTATTGGTTGTATACAAAGTGGGGAAAATAAGTGTGTGATACCCTGCCGATTTTGCAAGTTTTCCCACCTACATAGAACAGAGAGGGATCATATATATCAGGATTGGGACATATATAACAGTATGGGGGTCATAGAATGAAGGGGGAGGGGGGCAATTCATAAGTCTTTATATTTAGATTTAGAATGCTACATGGGCCCATTTAACTGACAACGTGCGAGGAGGCTGGTCCAAATTTCGCACCAGGGTCCATCAGATTCTAGTTACGCCACTGCTCACAAACCAGACTTTTTGTCAGCAACCTCAACTGAACCACATTTTATAACATAAAGTGAACTGTTGTTAGAGATTTGTATCTACCCAGGAGTAAGGCAGAGCTCTTATATTGCTGGTTACAGCAATGGAATCTCCTAGCAGGTGGTGTATGGATTTCTTTGTTCTTCAACTGTGATAAAGATCTTGACCAATACTTCTTCACGGAGGGCTATCTTGTGGCATGCGACAACATCAACATTTTAATGGAAGCTCTGAAAATAAGTCATAACCCAGAGGAATAGAGGTTCTTCATCGATTCATCAAAATCTAATGCAGTCAAATGTGCAGAGTGATCAGGAATGGCTGAACAATAGTGAAGTTACTGACATCACTGCTTTGCAGAGGCACCAGGTCTCACTTCACTTTGGACTACATCGGATTTAGTGGACTATGGCAGACCTACATTGGATCTTTTTTCTAATAAAGTCGTGAATGAGGGGAAGTGTCTTGTTTGTATTTCTCTATTTATGTTTTTAGGTTTCCATTTGTGGACAATGTCTGATTTGGTTTACTATGGTGCACCTACGTGGGAACTTTTTATTTTTTTTTAATAATGGTGAACCTGGGCAAATGTGGAGGATTATATATTTAAATAAAGATTTTTTGTGTGCATGTTTTTCTTATTACTTACTGGGTTAGTAATGAGGGTGTCTGATAGACACTTGTCCAATACTAACACCAGTTCTTGATGTCAGCTCTGTTTTTGGACAATGCACAGCTGACATCAACCCCAAAAATTAATTCCCCGAATGCCAAAGCACCATGGCAATCAGGAAGAGCCAAGGTGATGCACTGGAATTGCATATCTCATGTGATGCTTTACTTCTGGGGCAACTATGGGTTGGTATAGTTAGGCTGAAAAGGGTCCAATAACCATGGACCTTCGCAGCCTAAAAATATCAGCTCTCAGCTGTCTGCCTTATTTTGATGGTTACAAACCTTTGGGGCAACCACGTTTAATTCATTTATTTATTTTACCATAAAAACCTAACCAATAAGCTCCAAGGATGCAATTTTGTTATATGTCGAAGGGTTATGCAGTTTATGTCTTTTTTTCTGTCTATGTGTTTGTCTGTCTATATATGTCTGTGTTTTGTCTATCAGTGGCATACATAGGAATCATGGGGCTCTATAGGAGCTCCCCCCCCCCCCCGAAAATAACTAAATTAAATAATTTTGCCAACTTTGCAGGATTTTTGAATTAATTTTCCTCTTATTGATTACCCTAGATTTCCCTTTATTTGCACCCGTAATGTATGATTCCAACAAAAGTTCCCCACAAACACTGGATGATACCCCCAAAGTGAATTCCTCTTCCCTCTGCACAGTATGATACAGACCTCCATAAATTATAAAAGCTCAGTCATAGTCCTGAAAATATTATCATGACCCACACATTGTCCTCCCTACAGTATAATGCACCTCATAGTCCTCCATATAATATAATGCACCCCATAGTCCTTCATATAATATAATGCACCCCACAGTCCTTCAAATAATATAATGCACCCCATAGTCTTCCAAATTTTGCAATACACCCCCATATTTCTCCATATAGTATAATGCTCCCCCATAGTCCTCCATATCTTATAATGCACCCCCGTAGCCCTCCATATACTATAATGCACCCACATAGTCCTCCATATAGTATAATGCACCCCCATAGTCCTTCATATAATATAATGCAGTGCCCTGACAGTACACCCCCTGTTGTTTATCTATGTCTGTCTATCTGTATCTTTCTATATCCATTATAATATGTTTAATACACCTGTAACCAATGCAGGAGAATAGTTACCATATGAATTGACACTCATATTGACACTGAGGCCAAATAGGTTATTATTTTCTATACCTATTCTTTCACTGCTGTATAAAAACGCATGCAAAAAGGACAATAAAAATGTAGCATGTGCACACAGCCTTCATATATTTATTATCCATTTATTATCCATAAGAATAAGTTTCAAGTCAGGAGGTGTCCTTCCTCTACCTCAGCAGGTAAGGGCTGCCATAGACTATGTTCACACAATTTGTGCTGTTTATTTCCTGCAGCCAAAACCTGCTCTTTCTCCAGCAAATAAACTACTGCCAGAAAGCGTGTTTTGCTGCTTTTTTTTTTGCTGCTTTTATTTGTTGATGTGGTGCTTTTTGGTTGCATTTTTGGTGTGTCAATTGTCTACAGAACATGATTAATAAAGTCAATTTCAATCACAACACAAGAAATATTTGCAGCATTTTTTACTTTCTCGTTGCTTTTAGTAAAAAAAAACACTGCAAAAATGCAGAAAGAATGGGTGTGCTGTTTCTTTAAATAACAAAGAAGATCCAATAAAAAGTAATTGTGTAACTAATAGAAGTGCATTAGGGTCTTATATGGGGTTAAATCAATTAACAGTGGACAATTAGCTTACCTGGCGTAGTTGTAAAAAGCCACAACTATTATTTAGGCATTAGCATGGATGCTGCAGCACCCAAATATTGGTATTCCACGTGGAGAGATAGAAAACGGTAGAAGCCGCACTGCCGCAGAGAATTTCCAGTCCAAGGGATAGAATGATTTTTATTTCGACAATGCATTTCAGAGAGTGATTTCTCCTTCATCAGGACAAAAATCACATAAAAAAAGCAGCAGTTTTTCATTCCAGTCAGGGAAAAAAGCAATTGTGTGTATGAGATTTCTGAAATCTCACAGCTTTTGCAGCTTTTATTTGCATAAAACTCATGAAAAAAGCTGCAAAATCACAACATGTGAATATAGCCGTACACAGGTTGACTAAAGTTGATGATTTTTGTTAAACTGTTCGACCGTCCAATAAGTGAGGAGACCTACCGGCTCTTCTGTGAAGGATAAACTGGTCGTAAAAATAGAGGGTCCAAGTGTGGTGCCCCTGCGACCAGGGTTGCCACATAGGGAACTGCAGCCAGCTGGTTTGTACACCAAACACCCTCACGGACACACACACACCACTAGAGGCAGCACCCAACCCAGAGCCCGGGACTCTAGGCGGGCAAGGGATGGTGGGTTTAGAGGAAAGTGGGTGGGAAGAATGTAGATCAGGTGACAGAGAGCACAAATAGAGGAGAAAGAGGAGGAAGGAGTTAGTAGGCCAGAGTGAGCCGAGCAGCACAGACATCGAAAGACAGACACACATCCCGGTGGGGTTGGGCTAGATGGAGATGAAGAATTCACAGAGTCACAGAAACCATGGAGAGAAAGCTCGTCCATAGCCGGCATCCCAGGAGAGTGTGAGGAAAGAGACCGGACCAGCAGTACTGGGTCCGAGGAGCACGGCAGCACCGACCAACTGCGGCGGAGTAGTTTTCCCTAGTTTGGACTGGAATCACACTGGTTAGATGGAGTCTGGTAACGCCTTGCAAGATAGGGTTACTGCAGACTAGGCACACACCAGAGTGTCCGCTCTGAGGGGATCAGAGATTCCATACTGGCTTCCCAGATTAACCGACGGGGAGCTCTAACTCCAGGTTGGAGTTCCCACAACAAGGGTTGAAGGCACAGCAGCAACCACGAGGACCCACAAGGGTCCGAGCTGCCGCCATACAACCCGGGGTAACAACAGAGAGAGAGAAATAACAGCCTGGAAGGACTTAGAAGGAGAGAGGGGTCTCAGAGTGACTGCCTGGCTGCAGAGGGTTTGAGTGTTCCCGGGGTTAACTGCACTGTAAACTGTTAAGAACTGAACTGTACCGTGAGCTGTGTTAACTGTGAAGAACTGACAAGTAAACCCGGTGAACCCTGCCTGATTGTCCGAGTTTGATTCCAGATATATTGAACTTTGCATTCCTTTTATCCTGTCAGGAGCAGCCCGACCCGCGGTGGGCTCATCCATCTGGCTGCAGCCCATCTATCCCTCCATCCTCCTGGCAGAGCAGCGCTGCAGCGGTGGTCCCATCATTGACCACAACCCGTGGGTGGCGTCATGACAAACATTATCCCCTGTATATATCCCCTGTTACTTGTGTGAACCCGGGACACGGACATCCCCAGCAGTACCCTGTCCCAGTGGGTTCCACACAAAATGTCACGTTTTCCAGTACCATGGGATGAACTCTATGGCCGATAAGATACAATTTTTTCCTTTTCTACACGCTTCAGTTTCGGACTGACCCCTTCATCAGGATGATTTATGAATTTGTCGTAACGAAGGGGTCGGTTTCACCCTGGAACTTGTCAATCTTTTATTGAGTAAAGAAAAAACCTGTATCCCATCAAACATAGTTTAATTCAATTAGGTACTGTTGATAAATGCTAAGCAAGCATCCAGTGAACTTGCATATGAACCGTTCTGCCAATCCTCACAGATGCAAAAGTGACACTGACAGCTGGAGATTGCGTGATGAAAGGCAAGCCTATGTCTAATTTGATGTTCCCAGGCTATGTTACATCAGGCACATTAAAAATATCAACTAACAGCATGAGGGGACTGCCCGGAGGCGTCAAGATATGGGATTTATAACTTGACTGCTAAACCATAAGAGCAGAAAATAAAGCAGAAAATAAAATAAAATTAAATAAAAACAGACGGGATGAGATCTGTACTGGAAATTACGTGATTACTTCTGTAATTAAATCCATGTAAGGTAAAAATTGACTTTGAATTTGTACCCGGAAAGAATTATCATGATGCCTGCTGTTTCTGTATGCTTCAAGCCATAGCTGGAATTATAAAGACTATAAGCTAAAATATCAGTAAGTCTTCTAGTGAAATTGTGTAAAGAGATAAAGAGAGGCCATATCGGGCCCCCGAATTAAGTGATCAGGGGATTTCTAACAGGTGTCAAGGTGCTGGCAGCATGGGGGCCAGGTAGTCAGCCTCAAGTCCGAGTCCATGTCGCGGAGCAGCCACGGGCCTGCGGCAGCACATGCCCTCAGTGAGGGTCAAAACCCAATGAGTCAATTACGTCCAACAGTAGTTCTTTACTGAAACAATCCCATGAAATACAGGCACAATCCTTAAATGTTACAGTTTTTGAGGTATTCACAGTTCTTATCCTTGGTGCAGACTGCTCCCCACATTCCAGTACCTCCGGGCTTATGCCCACCCCATCTTGCATCTCAGGATCTGGCTGCACGCTCATCAAATCCCAACTGGCTCCAACCTCATACTTCCCGTAGGGATGCATTTTGAGAGACAGTTAGGGCTGTCCTTTAGGGCAATGTTCCTTCACTGCCAGTATCATGTCCACTTGTATATCCAGGTCCATGCTAACATCCATCATGCACTTAACAGGATAATCAGTGGCAAGGCCGAATCTATAGACTGGCTAACATTCCTACGGTTCCCTTTTCTCCTTCTGGGGACTCTCAAAACTCAACTACCATGTAGGCCTCTTTTATAGATTAGGCCCCACCTACCAAAAGCAACCGTAATTATTATTAATAACCCATAGACACCGGGGAGCAGTCTTCACCTTAGGCACTAGAGGGCCGCCAAAAAATGGTTACACTCATTTACTACACATAATTATGCATCTACTACAACTTCCATGGGCACAGAGTACTCTTCATAGTAAGGAGACTAACACACTCCCACAAGGGTTAAAACTAAAAGAGAATGAGAAAAAAGGAGGTAGCGCTTAATTCGACAGACTTTCTCTAATTGGCTGCAACGTTTTGCTATTTTGGCCAGCGTGATAGGGAGAAAGCACCTGAGAATTGTTCAGCCCTTTTTTGTTACACGGATGCAATTAGGGAAGTTATGCTTTGATGAACAATTTTGTCAATGTAAAGCGATGCGGTACAGTTTTCATTGAGCCATAACGATATTGCTTTATGATTGAGGGTGACAGCGCCTATCAGGACTGGGCAATGGCGTCAGCCCTTTCCAGGGAACACCAGGAGTTCCGGACAGTCAGGGTACTCGGTGGTTATGTAGAGTGGACTGTGCTTCTTATTTAATAAAAGGGCTTACAAATTTGGGAAATGTAAATTTAAGCATTATTGCTCCTAATGTGGCGGAAATCATAGTGCAGCAAATTGTTTCTGAAGCAGAAAACAAAAAGGAGGGACCACTGAAAAATGGTGATGCTGGCTCATCTGGCAGAGATACAGCATTTTCTAAGCAAGTATCCAGATAGGGTGGCTGCGGTCTTGTTAGAGGATGGCTTTAGAGACGGTTTTAGGATCCTGTTCATGGACAGTAAAGTTAGGTTGTCCACAATGATATCTTAATTTTGCTGTATATTTTCTTAAAGTTGTCTCTGAAAAGCTGTACAAGGATGTGGCGTTGGGGAGAATGGCAGACCATTGGGTTTGGTGCCGAAGAAGAAGCCAAATGTATTTTGGCTGATTCACCACTTGTCACTTACGAAGGGTATTTCAGTAAATGATGGTATTGATCCAGAGTTGTGTTCAGTGGTTTACGCATCATTTGAGGGATTTTTTTTCTTTTTTGGAAAGGGACCTCTGCTTGTGAAGATTGATATAAATGCAGCTTTCAGATTCTTACCAGAGCATCCAGATAGCATGCACTTGTTGAGTTGTTTTTGGTATGGGAATTTTTTTGCGGATCATTGTCTTCCTTTGGGATATTTGCTATCTTTTGCATAATTTGAAATGTTTAATATCTTTTTGGAGTGGGTACTAAAGGATGTTTCTGGTTTGAATTCTTGCATTCCCTACTTTGACAATTTTTTTGTACATAGGTCCAGTTATTGATTATCATTATTTAACGCATTATAACAGGTACAAAAAGAAGAGATGTGGAAACAAGTCAATAAGGCTGGGTTCACACTGGCGTTCCCCTCCGCAGCGTTCTGCGGAGGGGAAGCGCCGTGTGTGCGCAGCCAGCACAAGCTCCTATCTTTATAATGGGAGCGCACGGTGCTGCGCTTGACTGCGCAAGACCGTGCGCTTCCATTCACTCCCATATTTGATTTGTACGCAGGCGGGCGCCTGCACACAAATCTTACACTCTCTTCTGCACCAGAAATGCAACATGTCGCGTCCCTGGTGCGGAAGAGAGTGTGTGATTTGTGCGCGGGCGTCCGCCTGCGTACAAATCACATATGGGAGTGAATGGGAGCGCACGGTCATACGCAGTCAAGCGCAGCACCGTGCGCTCCCATTATAAAGATAGGGGCTTGTGCTGGCTGCGCACACATGGCGCTTCCCCTCCGCAGAACAGAGATGAGCAAATAACCTAAGGCTAAGTTCACATTTGCATTTGTATTCCATTTGACTTGCAATCTGTTTTTTACAGCTTTTGTGCTCACAAATGCATAGAAACAGATACGTTTTTTTCCCTATAGGGTTCCATTATAAAAACTGATCCAAACGCAGTAAAAACACACAGCTAAACGGCATTTGCGTTTAACGGATGCGTTTTTGCAAATGCAAATGAAATGTCCCCGGGGATGTTTCATGCGCGTTTGCAAAAAATCCTCCATTAGATGCAAATGCTGTTTAGCAGTGCGTTTTTACCTCGTTTGGATCAGTTTTTATAATGGAACGCTATGGGGAAAAAACGTTTCTGTTTCAATGCGTTTTTGGGCACAAATGCTGTCAAAAATGGATTGCAAGCCAAACGGAATACAAATGCAGATGTGAAAAGGCCTTCAGTCCAAATGCAAAACATGGACAAATCAATTATTGTGAGATTCAATACTAATGCGACCCAACAGTATGAGGCAATAGGTGGTAAGAATCATCCTCGATTAATGGGTCAAATTCATTCCTCAAGAAAAGAGAGGGGGGGGACAAGAGGCGCAATAGTGCCCTTATCACTAGACACTAAACAAAGCAGGTGAGAAAAGGTTCACTCACCTAGTCCAGTTGTGCCACCCACAACTGGTTAAGAGGCCTGATATGATAAGTATCCTGATGGCTGCTGCTGGACTTCCACCGGTCTCCACTCGGGTAGACGAACTTGAAGTTTTGGGAAGGAAGGTGTGTCACAGTCCGCGCTGCCAAGAAATCTGCTCGTAATAACGCTAGTAGTCAGTATCCAAATTTATCCTCTTTATTCATCCAACGCGTTTCAACGCCCTCCTGGCGTCTTCCTCAGGGAAGATCCCTGAGGAAGACGCCAGGAGGGCGTTGAAACGCGTTGGATGAATAAAGAGGATAAATTTGGATACTGACTACTAGCGTTATTACGAGCGGATTTCTTGGCAGCGCGGACTGTGACACACCTTCCTTCCCAAAACTTCAAATTCATTCCTCAGTCATCTTCACAGTATATAGGGTAGTTTTTAGAAGCAGGGAGGAGGAGGGAGGGATAAAAGCATTGCAGACAGAAGAAGAATTGGAGGAGAGATATTAGGAAGGGAGGAAGAAAGGAGAAAAGATAAAGGGGACATGAGGTGGAAAGGCGAAAAAGGCAAAGTCAGCCACCAGGTCCAATGTCCATTAAAAGAGAGAGTAAAATAAAGCAGTAGTGACGATATCCAACTCACACAGGGTCCTCAACTCTGCCAAGCATCAATTTAGTATCCGTCTGTTTGCTAAAAATCCATCCAGTCTGTCCAGGTGCACCAAAATCTAGTATAGGAGTCGTGAATGGAGGTGTTAAGATCCTCCATTTACTTTCCTGACCCAATGAGAAATTGTTGACGGAGAAGTCTTGTCCCATAGTGCCGGAATACAAGACTTTGCGGCTATGATGAAGTTTTTTTTAAGATGAAAGGGGTCCCTCGGTGAGGTGTAGAAGGACCAGAGCCAGGATCAAGGGGTCATCAAATTTAGCAATTTGTCTCACCGTTTCAGAGATTCCAAGCCAAAATGGTGGGAAATCCTCACAGTCCCAGAAAATGTGGACTAAAGAACCCACTTCTTTCCCACACCTCCAACAGTTGGCATCTACTCTGGGAAATATGGCATGTAGTTTCTCTGTAACTGTATACCACCAGGATAAAATTGTATACCCTGCCTCTTGGTGTTTAGAGCTAATTGAGACACTAAGACAAATACGAGAGATCTGTGTCTCAGAGAATTTGAGATTGAGATCAGTCTACCATTTTGTTATGAAGGCCGGCGGGCGTTGGTTCGGTGGGGATATTTGGATTGAGTAAACTCGAGACAGGGTATGTCTGACTGTGCCTGGGTCAGTGCACATAAGCTCAAACAACGTCTTTGGACGGTTATAAGATTGTTTTGCATGAAGTATATGCAAAAAGTGGTTCAGTTGGAGACATCTCTACCAACCAAGAGGGAGTGGGTTGTCACATGTCCTAATGATTGATAATGAGGGCCGATCATTTTCCCCACCAAGTGACTCCACTCTGTCTCTTCCCGCCGCAATCCAACAATTAAACACTCTATCCCCGAGGGTGGAAGTGAAATTTGGGTGGCTCTAAATTGGTGTGTTTGGAGCATATTACAATACTTTATCGTGGCCCCCAGTGTGGGATGTGACTGTCGGTGGGCCGGGGCAGAGGATAACAGCCACGGAAGTCTATCTAGAGGGAGCAGGCAGAAACTTTGTTAATTTTGAACCCATGATTTATTAGGAAAATTCCTACACCAGTCCACCATTCTTGTGAAATGTGTGGCTAGGTGATAGTATTTAAAATTAGGAAGACCCACTCCTCCATCTCTCTTGGGTCTGAAGAGAATTGAGCGGCCAAGTCTGGCGGATTTTCCTGCCCAAACAAAAAAGGTCTGGATCGATAAGAGTTTATTAAAAAAAAGACAATTGGAATTTTAACTGGCAAGGCTTGAAGTAGATAAAGGACTAGGGGAGGACATTAATCTTGAATATTTGACAATGCCCAAACCAGGAGAAAGCTGTCTTAGTCCATCTGTTACAGTCAGCTTGGATTGAAGATAAGAGGGCTGGAAAGTTCTTGTAAATGTTCTCTAAATTTGTGGTCAATTTAATCCCTAAATATCCTATTTGTTGATCACTCCATTTAAATCTAAAGGAATATTTTCGGGAGGCAGATTCCAACTGTGTCAATACAACAATGAGGACATCCGATTAAGAGAAATTTATTTTAAAGTTGGATAACTGTGTAAAGGTTTAACATTTTTTCATCAAATTGAGGAGCGATATGTTGGGTTAAGAAATATAGAACAAAAGATCGTCCGCATATGCTGCTACATTATGCGTGCTCTCGCCAGTCACTATTCCTGAGATGTTCGAATTGGCTCAAATCCATCTGAGGATAAGTTCAAGTGTGAAGATAAAGATCAATGGGGAGAGAGGACACCCCTGGCATGTGCCATTGTGTATATCAAAGAGCTCTGAAAGAGAGCTGTTCACCCGGACCCTGGCCAATGGAGTGGAGAGACATAATTCTCTGCATCATAATGACTCCCAGACCCAAGTGCAGGCGGGTCTCCCTCATAAAAATCCAATTAACTCTATCAAAAGACTTTTTGACATCTGTTGATAGGAGGATGGAGGGAACCCTCCATATCTGGCCTGGTACATCAAATTGATTGCCTTATTGGTATTGTCTTGGGCCGCCCTTCTCATCATTAGGCCCGGTCCGGGTGAACCACTCCCAGGAGCAGGGGAGCCAATCTTGTAGTGAGGATCTTGGCAAATAGTTAAATGTCCTCATTTAGGAGAGAAATTGGTCAGCAACTAGCACACTGGCTGGGTCCTTATTTGGTTTAGTGATCACTGTAATGTGGGTTCTCAAAGAGTCTGCATGGGGATGATGTCCGTTGGTCATGTCACTAAAAAAAACAAGCAAATGAGGTACTCAATGCCCATATAGCTTCTTATAATATGCCGAGGAGAAGACATCCGGTCCAGGGGCGTTTCCGTTTTTGGAGGCTTGGATACCTCTTGCACTTTCTTTTCTTTTAATGTTCTTTTTATTGATTATTCAAAGAGATAAGAAGCTATTACAGTAACTGTTAACAATCGAGTGTGTGTGTGATTTGTGCGCAGGCATCCACCTGCGTTAAAATCACATATTGCAGTGAATGGGAGCGCTCGGTCATGCGCAGTCAAGCGCAGCATCGTGCGCTCCCATTATAAACATAGGAGCTTGTGCTGGCTGCGCTCAGCTTGCGGATCCCCTCCGCAGGACGCTGCGGAGGGGTCCACAAGTGTGAAGCCACCCTAAAGTTGGAAAGTCAAAACCATTAACATATCTTAAAGTACAGATCTGTGCATTTAAATCTTAAAGTTAGATTAGGTCAAGGAGAGGCAAGGAGTGTAAAGTTGTGAAGTGCAAGCAGAAAAGATAAAGGTAGAGAGAATAGAGAGTTGGGGAGGGAAGGAATAGAGAGGAAGAAAGAGTGATGGGTGCCACGGAAGGTCAGTTCGATATCTATAGGTAGCTTATTGTAGTAGTTCAAATCTCATTCTGCGGTAAGAATTCCAGTGAATTCAGGGGTTGATCTGTAAAATATCCAGGGTGTCCATGTTGTTTCGAAGAGAGAATAAGAACAATATGACAAGGCCGCTCATTCAGCAGTGCAGTATAGAGAGTCTATCTCCTTGATGATTTGGGCTTTAGTGGGGAGAGAGCTAGTGTTCCATCTAGTGGGAACCAGGAGTCTGCCTGCGGCTACTATGTTATGGGCCAGTCGGGAGGAAGAAGCTCCCCTAAGCCACACCGGGAGATTGAGGAGAGCTGTTTGCAGCGATAGTGTGACTTCTCGGTTCAGTAGTTCCGAGATTATGTCAGGGACCACCTTCCAGTACGATTTTATTGCGGGGCATAGACACCAAATATGTAGATATGTCCCTATCTCTGCGTTGTATCTCCAGCATTGTCCCGGCGTGGAGGGACTCCATTCATGTATTAATTTTGGGGTGTGGTACCATCGAGACACAACTTTATACGAGGTTTCCTGTACACTAACACAGGGCGATGGACTGTGGGATCGATTATAGATCTGGTTGATCTGGTCATCCGTAAATTGAATGTTTAAGTCACGTTCCCAGACTCCAAGAAAGACTCGTTTAACATTAGCCTTTTCGTGCACCAGGAGTTTGTAAAGTGTTGAAAGCAGTTTTCGAGAAGGTTGTGAATGTACACAAAGCTGTTTGAATGGAGTTAGGGGTCTAAGCAAGTCGGTATGCGTCCTCCATTTATGTACATAGGCCTTCAATTTGTTATATTGCAGGAAGGACATCATGCGTAAATGGTCAGATTGCTGTATTTCTGCAAATGACAGGAAAGCACCATCGAGGAACAGCTGGTCTATTAAGATGGTTGGGGCTCTATTGGGTCTCGCGTCAAGATTGCCCACGGTATGTGGTTGCAACAATAGAGGCCCTGTGAAGTCCTGGAGAGTGAGAATGGGGGACAGAAGAGGCACCAGTTTGTGTTGTTCTTTTTTCCAGATATTGAGAACTGCACGTGTCAGAGTATTTGAAGGCATGTAAGACTTATTTTGGAAGTCTATCAATAATGCTTGGGGTCTCAATGACATTGGTGAAAGATGTTCTTCGGCTGATAGTCAAAGTTTGTTTGGGGAGCCTCTAATCCATTCCACCACTCTGGTTAGCATGGCCGCTTTGTAGTATTTAGATATGTCTGGGGCTCCCTACCGCTTGCACTTTAATATCCTGTTCAAGCACTGCAACATCTGTAGGAGTTAACTTAGGGAGGTCAGCCGCTCTGAGGTACTCTTTAATTTTGGGTAGAAAGGTCTTAGACAATGTGAAGGGGTTGTGCGTGTCTACGGTATATAATGAGGCATAGAACATCCTGAAAGCCTTGGCAATTTCACTGGAGGGTTATATGCTGTTTTTCTTAGCTGAATCTCGTATTCTCGAGATGAATGTCCTAGCCCTCTGTCTCCTCAATGCTCCAGCCAGTAATCTGCCCATTTTGTTGCCAAACTCATAAAACTGCCAATTACATTTTGCAAGTTGAGAAGCTCCTCCCTAGTTTTACATGGGAGTTGTGGGTGTTTTCTTATGTGTCATTTCAAGGTCCCTCAACTGAGAAAGCAGAGAGGACAGCTCTAGGTCTCTTTCCCTCTTTAGCCTAGGTCTATGCTTGTTAAGTATACCCTCAATAATGCATTTATGAGTTTCCCAGATTGTACTTAAGAAAGCACCGGGGATTGAGTTTTCAGAGAAGTAATCCTTCAAGGCTTGATACACCTCTCTGGAGGTCACCAGATCTTCCAGAAGTGAGGCATTTAGCTTCCATTGCCACTGTTGGGAGAACGGAGTGGGAAGGGAAACCAAAATTGTGCAAAGAGCATGTTCTGAATTGGTGATTGAGCCTATATCCGCTTTACGAATTAGAGACAAACCTTTGTGGCTTATAAACAGGTAATCGATTCTAGAATAGGAGACATGCACTTGAGAGTAAAAAGAGAAGTCTTTATCAGTTGGATGGAGTAACCTCCAGGAATCAATTCATTGGTTTTCATGCAGCAGTCATCTAAATTTACGTAGTGCAGCCAAAGAGCAGGAATGAGAGCCCGAAGAAGTATCAATTTCAGGATTCAGGGCAATATTGAAATCACCCCCTAATATGACTGTACCTTCCACAAATTCCCCTACCCGTTCAGACATTTGGGAAAATCCACTATTTTAGATATACACAAGAGTCAACCATCCAACATCAATTCCCAGGAGACAAGGGCCACACAGTCTTTGAAAACTAACAAAGAAATCATCATTAAACCTGCAGACAAGGGTGGTGCAATAGTCATGATGAACAAATCTGACTACCTGAAGGAAGAAAACAGACAACTGACAGACACACGCTACTACAAGAAATTGCAGTGTGATCCCACACAGGACTATCAGAAGGAATTAAACAGGCTGTTATTTTGTCTACCTGACATATCCCTGAGAGCTGATGACCTATCACCAGAAAGTCCAATAACAAGCACATTCTACATGCTTCCCAAAATTCACAAATCAGGAAATCCAGGAAGACCCATCATTTAATGTGTGGGCACCCTCACCGAACACATTTCTGGGTGGGTGGAGGGTGTTCTCAAACCCCTGGTAAAAGAAACACCCAGCTACATTCAGGACACAACTGACCTATTGAATAAACTGTCAGTTGGTCCTCTACCAGAAGGAACCATCCTCACCACCATGGATGTGGAATCTCTGTACAGTAAAATCCCACACAAGGATGGATTAAATGCCTGCAAAACCTTCCTGGAAAACGCAAGGATTGATGCTGACTCTGAAGGGAAGCTTATAAAATGTATCCTCATGCACAACTACTTCACATTTGACGACAACATATATTTACAAGAGACTGGCACAACAATGAGAAGCAAAATGGCCCCATGGTATGCAAATCTTTTCATGGCCAAGCTTGAAGGTGACTTTTTATCCTCTTGTCCTATCATGCCTATTACCGTTATATCAATGATACAATAGGATGTGATCTACTGATGCTGGTTTTCCAGTCTTTGAAAGAGCAGGTAAAGTTATCCTGTTAGTTTTGAACAGGGTTGGGGAATTCCAGTCCTCAAGGGCCACAAACAGTGCATGTTTTCAGGATTTCATTAGCATTGCACAGGGGTTGGAATCATCACCAGTGCAGGTATATTATCACCTGGTCAACACTAAACAAGTTCCGAAAACTTGACCTGTTGGCGACCCTCAAGGCCTGGAGTTTCCCGCCCCAGATTAGAGATACTAGGCAAAAGGCATTGTACATTGTAAATCAGGGAATTTTGTCTTGTACATATGGTTATTGGCCGGACAGCTTAGCATCTTCCTTGAGACTATGATTTTGATATGGTTTGCTTTCTTGCTTCACAAATGTATTTTCAGTGCACTGACATTGTCTATGTAAGAAGAAAGTGTTTTGGAAAGTTAATTTACTCCCAAATTGTAACCTTGCAGTCCCCAATCATCCCCATTCTGCCCCCAATATACCCATCATCCTTGCAGTCCCCAATATCCCCATCATCTCCTTGCAGCCCCCAATATTCCCATCATCCCCTTGCAGCCTCCATCATCCCCTTGCAGCACCCAATATCTCCATCATCCCCTTGCAGCCCCCATCATTCCACTGCCACCCCCCAATATTCCCATCATCCCCTTGCAGCCCCCAATATCCCCATCATCCCCTTTCAGACCCTATCATCCCGTTGCCCCCCCCAATATTCCCATCAGCCCCCATCATCCCATTACCGCCCCCGATCACCATCATCCCCTTGCAGCCCCCAATATCCCGATCATCCCCTTGCAGCAGCCGTCATCCCGTTATCGCCTCCAATATTCCTATCATCCCCTTGCAGCCTCCATCATCCCCTTGCAGCCCCCACAACACACACATAGCGTACACACACCCCCCTTCTCACCGGTCCTCCGCGGTCTGCGCTGTGCTGTATTTATTCTGATGCCACTCTCAGCTCCCTTCCTCAGCTGCCATAGATGTACAGTGCTGCCAGTCAATCAGGGGCCAGCAGCCGTCGGCCAATCAGAGGTCCGCATGTAACGTCATGCGATGACGGTAGCTGCTGGCCTCTGATTGTCCAGAAGCTACTGGCCTCTGATTTGCCAGCGGCAACGTACATCTACAGCAGCTAAAGCAGGAAGCTGAGAGCGGCCCCGGAATAAATACAGTGGGGGTCACAGCAGTGGCTGTGGAGAGTACTACAATATGAACTACTGTACTGCGATGTGAATCACAGCTGCATGCTTTGGTCTTCTGTTGAGCAGGCATGCTGCAAAAAAAATATGCTAGGTTTTATATGGTTTCTTAATAACTAATTATTTGGGCAATGTAAATTTTCTGCTGTAATGGTTTGTTAAGGGTATGTGCACATGATGCTTTTTATTCATGTAGATTCTGACTGAAATCCATCTGAAAAGGTGCTAAAAATGCTAAAAAAAATTAACAATAAACTACAATGTCAAACCAACTATCTGGACATATTGTGATGTAGTGAGTGTGTTTTGCACAAGCAGAAGTCTGCTGCCTGTTTTATGAATGTCTTGCCATGAAAGCCACAGTCTGTTTAAACAGCATGGCAAGAGTTAAGCTTGCAACTTGCTGGAGATGTGGGTGTGTCTCAGGATAGTTAATGGAGTCTGTGTTTGACATGTGAGAGACTGACAGTGATTGAAACATGGAGTGCCTGCAGGCTGCTGGGCAGTGGGCAGAAGTCAGACATCCAGTCTGAAGGAGCAGTCTCTCAGAGGCCCTGTGAGGACTGACAACAGGCCCCAGTGTGAGTGGATGCTGGGATACAGCGGGAGAAGTGTATCTGAACCTGTGACGTTCATAGACTGTAACCTTGTGATGCTTTCCATTACCTGTAAAGCCAAGGAATATTTGGAGTACGGGTTAATAGACTTAATAAACCTGAAGGGACCTTTTCATGTGAAACCTGTGCCTATGTACCTGTATACTGCAGTAAGTGAGTGAGTACCCCTATTATATAGTGGCTGTTTATACCGAATGCTGAATATCGCTGCCAAGCGAGGGTACCCCGACCCAGTCCGTGATCGCTACATCACATTATGTTCAGTCTTTTTTATCTTCTTTTAACAGCTTCAAAAGTTGGTAAAAGAAGTTACCTGATCATCTTTTCGGTATTTTTCTCACTAATTTATTTATACATTTCAAAAATGTTGTCAGCAGCAAGTTCACCACAAAAAGACGCCAAATAAAAGGATTCAGGAGTAACCCTGTGCGGTGAGCAAATACCCTACCCAAAGGCCCTCAACCTATAGCTCGGGAGCCTCGTCTGGTTCGTGGGCCTGTGATATGAGGCTCACCGTTGTCTTCCAGCTTGGTGTATTAGCACCAGGTCTAGCAAACAGCTATGAGGAGCAGGTCTACAGATGGTAACTCTATGAGTAGCTCTACACAGAAGAGCAGATCTGAATGGTGATAGGCAGGGGAGTAACTACAATAGGTGCAGAGGTTGCAATCGCAACCGGGCCCTGGAGCCTAGGGAGCCCTAAAGGTCCTTATGAGCTATAAAAAAAGACTAATGCTATTAAAGATTTGCAATAATTGGGGGCCCCAATGAAGCTTTCACATTAGGGCCCATAAGCTTTAAATTACATCACTGGGGATAGGTTAGGAACCCCCGGATCTTTGTATACTGTCTCTGTGATTTCTGTGGAGAAGCTTTGGTACTCGTTACATTGGTAATGGAGGCTCAGGGTGTCACTATTGTGAGCAGGGTGGGATCTGGATGTGGCTTGTGGCCGTCTCTCAGAGCTGAATGTGGCTTTCAAGATCAGAAAGGTTGGAGACCAATGCTGTAGAGGGATCATGGTTTTACATGTATTTCTTGCTTGATATGATGCCACTCAGAATCTCCCAGAGATGTCTATAAGGGCCCAGAGTCTCCACATACCAGTTATGACTCCTTCATTATCCCAGTTGTTATTACTCCATACAGACTGCTAGTTTATGAGTGACTTTATCTCGCCATCGCTGTTTATGTACCATGATGATTACACATATTTATATGGGCACACTAATTGCCCTTCTGTATCTCTGTGCCCGCAGTACAGTATATTGGCACTCGGCATTTGTGTATTGGGAATGTACAGCTCACTGCTCCTGATAAGTGTCCTAGAAGTCATTACTAAGCACTCCAGTCACAGGATGATTTTAACAGCATCCACATTAATTGTCACGCCTTTTACCACGGCACAGCAATTAAATCCCATTAGCAGCTCATTAGAGTAAACAATGTCGTGCTGCAGAAACACAACGCTCCTTCCCACCGCTGACACCGAGCCACCGTGCGCACTTACTGCGGCCATTATACTTTAACATTTTAACTGCCAGCTATGCATGGGCGCAAACAACAGCAATCAAGCAAATTCCACATTTTCTTAAGAGAAATTACATGCAGATATAACTAGGTGCAATGGGCAACACCACTGTTTTCTTATTGTGAAATTGTCTTTGGTTTTGCTCACAGTTTTGTATACTTCAAAACTTATTTTTTTTATATATCTCACCGAAGTTAAAGGGTTTGTCCATTTTCAGGAAAGTGGACTGTAAGTGCTGTGATATATCTAAAATTATGAACAAAGCAGGTTCTCGCCCCACCTCCCTTTGGGTCCAGCCCCAGCTCTCTGCTTTTTCATGGGTCTTGGTGTTTTGGATATAGAGGAGATATTTTGTTGACAGCATTTATTGCCGCTGTAGCTAATCACTGAACTCAGCAGCTCTGCCATGGTAGATGGCATTATCCGCTGAGCTCAGTGATTGGCTACAGCAGTGGTGCATGGCTTAGGGAGCTTGCACTCAACCTGGGGAGAGTGAGTACCTGCCGTGCAGGTTGTTGTAGGCATCTTACAATGCATGGTGTTCACTTTCCTGAAAAGGTACAACCCCTTTAATACCATTCTTTAATACTATTTTTGTGAAACAGGCAAAGTATTTGGGGATTCCAGGTTGCACAATATTGGATGATGATGATGATGAGATAACAAGCAGGGGCGGAACTACCGTGGTGCAGCTGGTGCAGCTGCACCAGGGCCCCGGCCAGCTAGGGGGCCCCTGAAGGCTCCAGCGGCGGGTCCGTTCCGCTTTCTGATTACAGCGCTGCCGCCATTCACTCCCCTGTGGGATGCTATGCTTCACAGGGCTGACTCCAGTGAGGGGCCCGGGTTGCAGAGGCCAGGAGGGGGGCCCGGAGACACTGACAGCCCGGGCTCCTCCTTTGTCACTCTGCTGCTGGCCGAGCTCCAAGGGCAAGGGGCGGAGCCCAGCAGCGTACCTGAAGGGGTGCTGGCGGGGGGCCCGGAGGTACAGCAGGTGGGCGCCGTCGGCAGTGTGAGTCGGACATTCTCTCTCTGAGCCGCCGTCAAACTGACAGCGGCTCAGAGAAAGTGCTGCGCCCACCGGCTCACACTAATCAGCTGTACGAGCATCTAACTCGTACAATTGAAGCCCTGACCACGGACACTTCCAGGTCAGGGTGACGTCACCAGGGGGTCATCACGCTGCCGACGTCACAGCGCCGCAGAGGCGCGAAACAGCGGCGGTGGAAAGTGCTCCACTCTAATGGAGCTGAAGACACGGAAGTCCTCATGCCAGCGTAATTGGGGGAGAGGGAGAGGGACATTATTATGCTCAGTAAATGGAGGCAGAGGGAGGGGGAGAGGAGAGATTCATCAGCAGAGGGAGGAGGAGAGGAGAGATGGTCAGCAGAGGGGGAGAGGAGAGATTCATCAGCAGAGGGAGGAGGAGAGGAGAGATGGTCAGCAGAGGGGGAGAGGAGAGATGGTCAGCAGAGGGAGGGGGAGTGGAGAGATGGTCAGCAGAGGGGGAGAGGAGAGATGGTCAGCAGAGGGAGGGGGAGAGGAGAGATGGTCAGCAGAGGGAGGGGGAGAGGAGAGATGGTCAGCAGAGGAAGGAGGAGAGGAGAGATGGTCAGCAGAGGGAGGGGGAGAGGAGAGATGGTCAGGAGGGGGAGAGGAGAGATGGTCATCAGAGGGAGGGGGAGAGGAGAGATGGTCAGCAGAGGGAGGGGGAGAGGAGAGATGGTCAGCAGAGGGAGGGGGAGAGGAGAGATGGTCAGCAGAGGAGGGGGAGAGGAGAGTGATGGTCAGCAGAGGGGGGAGAGAGGAGAGTGATGGTCAGCAGAGGGGGGAGAGAGGAGAGTGATGGTCAGCAGAGGGGGGAGAGAGGAGAATGATGGTCAGCAGCGGGGGGAGAGAGGAGTGTGATGGTCAGCAGAGGGAGGAGGGGAGAGGAGAGTAATGGTCAGCAGGGGGTGGAGAAAGTGATGGTCTGCAAATGGAGGGGGGGTGCATGTGATGGTCTGTAAATGGAGGGAGGGGGAGTGTATCATGTGCAGCAAATGGAGGACAGGATTTGAGAACAGAGAATGGGGAGCAAGTGGGTAATAGATGCAGACACAGTATGGGGAGCCATAGGCTAAATCTGAGTGCACAGTATGGGCATGAGTGCAGACAATATGAGTAGTTAGGGGGAATGGGTGCAGAAAAAGTATAGGAAGTGAGGGGAGGTGGGTGCAGACACAATATGGGGAATGAGGAAGAATGGGTATGAACACAGAATGGTGGGTCAGGGGGTGTTGGGTGCAGTCACAGTATGAGGAGAAAGGAGGGATGGGTGTGGACTCAGTATGGTGGTGAGGGGGTATTTTGTGTGCAGACATAGTATGGGGAGCAAGTGGGTGATGAGTACGGAGGTAGTTTGGAGAGAATACGGGATAAGAAAAATGTGAGGTCAAACATAATAAAGACTGGGTAGCGTGGGGGCGGGATGGATGCAGTCACGACTGGGTAGTATTTGTTTGTGTGGGGGGTTGCATGGGGTAGAGGAGGCTGCATGGGGTGACAGTGTGAGGCCACAGCAAGGATGAGAGAGTATGTTGAAGAGAGAGAGTGTGATGAGAAGGTACAGTATAGAGGACACAGTGTGAGAGGACAGTGGGATTATTTGTTCAGGAGTGCAGTGTAGGGCAGATATTTTTATTTAGACAGAATTATAATGGCACTCTTATTTTTAAGGGCACTGTGTCAGGACGTGCTGCAGAAAAGTGGAGAAGATGGAAGTCTGCAAAGACGTGAAAAGTCATCATGGCATCAGGACAAGATGAAGAAAAGAAAAAGACGACCCTGATCAGACACAAGGTCATCTATAAGGTACCTGGGTGGAAATGATATTTGTATGGGGGGGGAGGGGCGGCGGCGCGGGCGGTGGTGAAGGGGGCCCCCGAAAAATTTCTTGCACCAGGGCCCACTACAGTCTGGGTCCGCCCCTGATAACAAGGTAAGTGATAATACAGTTTGTGTATTAAAAAACTATAATGGTACACTGAATACAACTTTTATATTGATATATAACATAAAATGTACCTCTACAAATATGAGGGTAGATTTATTAATTTTGCTCTAAATTTACACAGGTTAATTTTACTTGAGACAGGCAGAAACTGCACCACATTCATCACAGTGTTGCATGCTGTAAAATAAGTGCACACCTTGCTAGACATTTTAGATATGGAACAGATCATCATTGATCTGACCACTCTGATATAAGCCTTTATTAAACCTGCTGCATTTTATGATTCTTTTTGATCTGTTCAGAGAACCTTCTTCCACATGTCATGTAGGGGAAACCATTATTCTTGTGTTTGAATAGCTTAGTCAAGTCCAGACCTAAATCCCATTATTATTATTATTATTATTATTATTTATAGAGCACTATTGATTCCATGGTGCTGTACATGAGAAAGGGTTACATACAAACAAGTTAAAAATACAATGAACAAACTAACAGTGATAGACCGATACAGAGGGGAGAGAGGACCCTGCCCTTGCAGGCTTACATTCTACAGGGCAATGGGGAGAGAGACAATAGGTTGGGTCTGCTCTGGTGGTGGTAGTGCCAGATCCGATGGTGGTGAACCGCCATGTCCAGTGATGGTGGAGCACCGGGTCCAGTGGTGGAGCTCTGGGTCCAGTGGTAGTGAGCTGGCACTGTGTCATTGCAGGCTGGATATCTCCCTGAGGAAGGAGCCAGGAAGGGCTTCGAAACGCATAGGTGGAATAAAGTTTTATCAACCCAGATACCATGGTGAGTCTGGTATTCCTTTAGGCAGCAGCGCAGACTTTTAAGGCACTTCGTCCTGGAATCTGATCTTCTCCATAGTGAACTGTGGAAGGGTGGTCCCTGCAGCAGCTGCATCATTCTAATCGAGTATACTGGTTGTGGGTGACACAACCTGATCAGGTGAGCAGATCCCATACTATCTATCACCACGCATCTCTGTTAGGAGATAAGACCCTATTGCGCATTATAATTTTTACAGATTGCAGGCTGTAGGCTGCTCTGAAGAGATGGGTTTTCAGGTTCTGCTTGAAGATTCCGAGTGTGGGGGACAATCAGTCGTTTTGGGGTGCAGAATTCCAGAAAATGTTGGATGCTCGGACGAAGTCTTGCAGGTGGTTAGATGAGGAACGTACAAGTGTGGAGGAGAGGAGGAGGTCTTGAGAGGCTCAGAGATTCCAAATTGGATGATATCGGGAGATTAGTTAAGAGATATATGGGGGAGACAGATTGTGGACGGCTTTGTAAGTCAGTGTTAGTAGTTTGAATTGGATATGTTGGTGAATTGGGAGCCAATGGAAGGATATGAAGAGGGGAGAAGTGGAGGAATAGCGAGGAGAGAGGTGGATTAGTCGGGCAGCAGAGTTAAGGACAGGTAGGAGGGGTGCAAAAAGTGTTAGCAGGGAGGCCACAGAGGAGGAGGTTGCAGTTGTCAAGGCGGGAGATGATGGAGGCATGCACTAGTAGCTTAGTAGATTGAGGGTTGAGGAAGGGACGGATTCTGGAAATATTTTTGAATTGTAGGCAGCAGCAGGTGGCAAGGGCTTGGATGTGTGGTTTGAAGGACAGGGCAGAGTCAAGGCAACAGACCTCAGGTACAGGGTAAAGTGTGATGTAATTTATTGTGATAGATAGATCTGAGGAGGAAGGTGTGTGAGATGGAGGAAAGATGATGAGTTCGGCTTTGTCTACATTGAATTTTAGGAAGCGACAGGAGAAGGAGGATATGGCTGATAGGCACTCTGGGATTCTTGACAGGAGAGAGGTGACATCTGGGCCAGAGAGATAGATCTGAGTGTCATCAGCGTTCAGGTGATACTGGAAGCCAAGGGACTTTATGAGTTGTCCCAGACCAAGGGTATAGATTGAAAAAAGGAGGGGCCCCAGGACAGAGCCTTGAGGGACCCCAACAGAGAGGGGGTAGGGCGAGGAGGTCGTGTGGGAGTGGGAGACACTAAATGTGTGGTTGGAAAGGTAGGAAAGATTCAGGAGAGGGCAAGGTCAGTGATGCCAATAGAAGAGAGAATCTGTAATAGGAGGCGGTGGTCGACTGTTTCAAATACAGAGGACAGGTCTAGAAGGAGGAAGGCAGAGAACTGTCTGTTAGATTTGGCCATGAGTAAGTTGTTAGTAATTTTGGTCAGGGCAGTTTCAATGGAGTGGTGGAGGCGGAAGCCAGATTGAAGGTTGTCAAAGAGAGATTTAGATGAGAGATTGGATGAGAGTACAGTGTGGACATGCTTTTTGAGCAGTTTGGAAGGAAACGGGAGCAGGGATATGGGCCAGTAGCTGGATGTAGAAGTGGGGTCGAGGGATGGCTTCTTAAGATATGTGTAATTGTTGCTTGTTTGAAAGCAGAAGGAAAGTTACCAGAAGTTAGTGATAGAATGAAGAGGTGGGTTAGGGCTAGGATAAGTGTGGTGGTGAGGTTGGGGAGGAAGTGAGATGGGTTGGGGTCCACAAGTGGTGAGGTGCGATCTAGAGAGGAGGTGTGCAAGTTCTCCTCCAGTGATAGAGGGGAGGAGCGTTAGTGGGGGAGGGGAGTGGTCTGGTATACATGGGGGTTGTGGTATTTGGGTAGCAAAGACTTGTCTGATCTGTTCAATCTTGTTGGTGAAGTGTGTTGCAAAGTCTTCTACAGTGATATATAAAGTAGGAGGGGCAGTGGGGGCGGAGGAGGGAGTTAAATGTGTTGAATAACTGCCTGGGGTTGGGGGACAAAGAGGATATGAGGGTAATGAAGTAATTCTGTTTAGTGGTGGTGAGTGGTGACTTGAATTTGAGAAGTGCTTGTTTGAGTGATGTGTAGTCTTCATGCAAGTGTGTTTTCATCCAGAACCGCTTTGCAATCCCAGACGCTCGCCAGAGATTAGTGGTGTCTGTGTGCCAGGGTTGTCTGTTTCTTTATCGTGTTCTGCCATGAATGAGAGGGGCAGCTGCATCAATAGCTGATGTGAGTGTAGAGTTGTAATAAGCTGTGGCATTATCTGTGTCTTGGAGTGAGGATATGGATGTCAGCGGTAAAATGACGTTGGAGAGTGTGTGAGCATCAACATGTGTGAGGTTTCTGCGAGGGTGTGCGAGTTGGTGGACATGGGTGGTAGTCAGAGAGGGTGAGAGGGGAGGTTGTGGGTTTAGTTAGGGAGCAGAGGCAGGTGAAGATGAGGTCTAGTGTGTGTCCATCTGTGTAGGTGGATGTGGTGGACCATTGAGAGAGGCCAAAGGATGAAGCAAGTGACAGGAGTTTGGAGGCTGTTGACCGGTGGGTATCAATGGGGATGTTGAAGTCGCCCATTATGATGGTAGGAATGTCGGCAGAGAGAAAGTATAGAAGCCAGATGGAGAATTGGTCAAAGAAGTCAGCGGTCGGGCCTGGGGGTCAATAAATGATGGCCACTTGGAGGTTGGAAGGAGAGTAAATACGGACAGAGTGCGCTTCAAAAAATGAGAGGATAAGGGAGGGAGGAGGAGGAATTGGGTTGAAGGTGCAGTTGCTAGAAAGGAGAAGACCCACTCCTCCACCATGTTTGTTGCCAGTGAGAGGTGTGTTGGAGAAATGAAGTCTCCCAGTGCAGCAGAGGAGGCTGTGTCCGGAGAGTGTCAGCCATGTTTCTGTGAGGCCCAGGAAGGAGAGTTTGCGAAAGGTAAAGAGGTCAGAAATGAAGTGGAGTTTATTACAGATGGAACGGGCATTCCAAAGCGCTCCAGAGAGAGGGGGCAGTGGAGAGGGGGTCAGTGGCATAGGTTTTATATTTAAAAGATTGCGGGTGTTTCTTGCAGGTATGGGGTAATAGGAGGAAGGAATAGTGGGGAATGTTGGCTGTGGAGGTCCCGGATTGGGAGATATGTTGCCAGCGGATAAGAGAAGCAAAGAGAGGGCAAGCAGGTGGGAGAATGAGAGCAGTCGCCTTGTTTTGTGTTTCTGCAGGAGTTGTGTGAGGTTGAGAAGCAGGTCAGCAGAAGAGCTCAGGTGGGGAGGTAAGAGGGATAGGGAGAAAAATATTTGTGTTGGGAGTTATGGAGTTTGGGGGTAGTGAAAGAGGGAAAGGATTAGTGGAGTAATTACTGTTAGGGCGTAAGTAAGCATGGTCCAAGTGTTAGTGAGAGAGCAAAGTCTTAGAGAAAGTCAGCAGACGGGTATAACTTGTACCTTCTGGTTTCCTCTGGAATATCTCTGCAGACTACTTATTAAAATTCCACTTTGTGAAATCACACAGGCCTGCCCTAACAAAATTTATAACTCATAGGGTGTGCAGAGAATGAATCAGGTAAGTAGGAGGGAGGGGTCAGAGGAGGGAGTCAGGACACAACACACCAGCGGAGAATTAACAGATTGCTGGTAATAGAAACATTTGGGGCAAGTCAGCAGGAGGGAGATACACAAGCAGGATTAAAGAATATGGATATGTGTAAGCTAGGCTGCTTTCACACTGCATTTTTTTCCTGATCAGGTTCAATCAGGTTTGTGTCCCAAAACCAGGAGTGTCTCCAAAACTCAGAACAGGTGTCAATCTTTCAATTATAGTTTTTTCCTGCAAGTTCCTCTCCTGGTTTTGGTACACAAACTGGATGGACACTGATCAGGTAAAAAACTGCAGTGTGAAACCAGCCTTACAAAGCAGATGGGGGAATATTGGGTGGAGGAATATGACAAATCATAACAAACTTATGCAAGGCACATAGACATGGGATGCAGGAGAGCTTAGATACAGCAGTAGTACAATGAATTCATACCATAACAGACTTACGCAAGGCACATAGACATGGGATGCAGGAGAGCTTAGATACAGCAGTAGTACAATGAATTCATACCATAACAGACTTACACAAGGCACATAGACATGGGATGCAGGAGAGCTTAGATACAGCAGTAGTACAATGAATTCATACCATAACAGACTTACGCAAGGCACATAGACATGGGATGCAGGAGAGCTTAGATACAGCAGTAGTACAATGAATTCACACCATAACAGACTTACGCAAGGCACATAGACATGGGATGCAGGAGAGCTTAGATACAGCAGTAGTACAATGAATTCATACCATAACAGACTTACGCAAGGCACATAGACATGGGATACAGGAGAGCTTAGATACAAGTAGTGCAATGAATTCATACCTGCCATTGAAGAAGATGTATTGTCAGATCAGGACATTACAGCATTGGGAGATGTATATCACATATCACATCTCTAGAATATCTCTGCAGACCACTTATTGAAATCACACAGGCCTGCCCTAACAATCCCATTGACAATATGTAGCAAAACTTGAAAATTGCTGCTCTCCATCCAATCTCCCTGAGCTAGACCTAGTTTGCTCAGGGCAAACATTTCAGCCTCTAGATGAGCAAAGCTGGCAGAGACATTCCCCAAATGACTTGCAGCAGTAACTGCAGAATAAGGTGGTCCTACAAAGAATTGACTCAGGGATGCTGAACACAAATGTATGTTACAATTTTCAGATTTATATTTTTATAATTATTTAGAAAACCATGTATCATTTCCTTTACACTTCACAAATACTTGCCACCTGGTGTTGGTATTGCACATAAAATCTTATTTAAATATATTTAAGATTGCGGGTGTAACGTCACAAAAATGTGGAAAAGTTTACAGGGTATAAATAAAAAGACATTTTTGCAAATTGAAAAAAAAAATTAATTATGTGAAAAAAAGAAAAAAAAGCACACGTTCAGGAAAGGATTGTCGCAAAAACCATATGTGAAGCATAACCTGGATAGGAAAGCCAAGTGCATCTGTCAAAGCCGCTGCAAAAGACTAAACAGTAAACTTAGGGTATGTGCACATCAGTCGTTTTATGGGCTGGTTATGACCGGTTTCAATCGGCGGTTCCCGCTGAGTTTTATGTTAATTTATGTTAATCCTACCCACCGGTAGGATTAACATGCTAGTCAATGGAGTTGAGAAAACGCTGTCTACATTACAACGTTTTTCTTCTTGACGATTTCAGTTTATTCACCGGTTTCCGACCGGTTCTCAAAGATAGAGCAAGCGACTTCTTTTCAGCGTTTTTCCAGCGGGTCCAGCTGAACAAGTGCAGCAAAGACTAGTCTGGAAATCGCTAAGGAACACGCCGGGGAAATCGCCAATCGCCAAGAACACGCTTTACGACCACTAGTAACCCGATCGCAAATCGTTAGCAAAACGCTAACAAAACCAGGGACACTGGCGAGTTCAGAAAACTCAGTTTCTGCTAATCTCCACCGGTTCCCGGTCGTTCTGCAAAGATGCAGAAACGACTGATGTGCACATACCCTTACAGCTCAAATGTTTTTAAAATGTTTTTAAAAGGGCAATTGCTGCTGCCACTAATCATAGAAATGGTACGATTTGACTGTCGTCATTATACATTCTTATCCTCGTCTACCCTTGCACATGTAAAATGCCATTGAACCTAATGGCGCTATATAAATAATTAATAATAATAATAAATTATATTAATTATATTTACTATAATTATGGATGTTTTTAAAATCCATCCTTGATGTGACACTAGTGAGACAGCTTTCTTTCTGAGAGATAATTTACATTCTTTTTTTCCCATGAATCATTGCCAATATGGCACCCCACAAAGCAAGTCCCTTAGTGTTTATTCTGGTGGAAGTTGAGCAACGATGATGACGTCTTGGCAGTAAATACCGTTCCTCTTCCTCTCTGAAGCGGATATATGCATATTTATACTCCCAGAGGAGCATTGTATGGTCAGTGGTCCTCAAACTTTCTGATCTGTACAGCTACATTTACCTCTGTGAATGGGTCGCAAGTGCAATAATGGGGTATGATCAGGGGCGTAACTACAACAGGTGCAGGGGTTGCGATAACACCCAGGCCCTGGAGATTAGGGGGCCCCAAAAGTCCCTTTGGCCCATAGAAAAAGACTAATGCCATTAAAAATTTGCAATAGATGGGGACCCCGTTGGAGCTTTCGCATCGGGGCCCAAGGGCCTGAAGTTACGCCACTGGGTATGATAGCCAAAGCTTTTCCACAGAACTAACCCAGAGACAGTATGCCAAGACCCAGAGGTTCTCACAATACCACCATCAGTATTCTGAAATCAACTCCCACCACTCTGTCACATCCAGCTTCAATCACCTCCTCTGACCGGTAGTATAATCCTGTCTCCAGTTTACCATACTTAAATTATATCTAAACCACCCAGGCCATTATATGGACATCCATATTTACTCTTCTATGCTAATCACACAACCGGCAAAACAAAATAGCCCACGAGTCACAGGTTGGGGACACCTGCCTGAGGTGATGTGGCAGGGCTCGTTAAAGGGTCAGTAATGACTTTTAGGATTGCTATTTCCAGTCAGTAGCATTACAGTCCCTGTTCTCCAATAAGAACTGAGGACAAAATCACAGATCTGACCTGCAGCATTGTCCTAAGTAGGGAAAAGTGTAATGTGAGCCATACACCAGTGTGACTCCAGCCTAGATAAAAAAAACAAGTGGCCAAAGAGGTTTTTTTTCTTTAAACATTTAGGGTTGTGAATAACAGGTTTTAGGATTGGTCTAGTCCCACCAATGCCACAGGCAAGTGCCCAGCTGCGGCAAGCAATGTTTGGGGCATTTGTAACATGTAGTTGCATGCGTCTGATATTTATATCAGCTTTTTATACTAACAACATATATTATAACTTGATATAGTTTCCTTTGTTTCATGTAAAACCTGTTTGGAGGTTGTAGTGAGTTGTCACCATGTCAATATCACATTTCCCTTTCAATCACTTGTAGCTGGATACAGATTTTCTGTTCACTGGGATTATAGGAAAGACAATGTGAATCAGTCAAATGTTTTCTTCTGTGATTAATCTAATCATTCAGTGACAGACGCTGCTCGGGAGAAGAAACTGGAAGCTGCCACAGTCAGGGCTAAGCCTAAATCAATAATTTTACAACAGAATTTGGATAAATGTCCATTCAGCTCATCAGCTAATTTGGAAAATTGGAGCACAGATATAAGCAACTGGTCGAGTAAAGTCTATGGCAATGTCCACCATTCCACCAATTTATTTCAAATGAGTAGAAACAATCAAGTGTTAGAATATTTTTAATCAAGTCTTGTCTGGGTGCAAGTCCTATACAGACCTCTGTGTCTCCAAGGTCACAGACCACAAATATTGCATTATCTTTATCTGCAGTCATATTATTTTGAAAACAAGGAAAATGCATCTAACCTGCACCAGGTGCATCAGAGTTAGGGCGGAATGTGCCGAGGTTAGAAAATCGCCTATAATATCTAGTTACCTCAATTTCAGGCCTCGAAAAGTATCAGTTGAAAGAAGAGTGATCTGCTGCAACACTAAACACTATGTGTGCACATAGATGAGTGCAATGAGTGGCCGGACTGCACAGCTAATACAGGTACAATGAAAATGGGTTATAGCAATCACTGCTCTAGATAGAATGTAAAATGGAAGACTTAACTTCAACAGTCGCCACTGTGGAGTGCCCGATGACAGACGCCAAGGTGCTTCCGTCTCATCGGGTCCTAACACTATGATTTGTTTGTTGTATAGAGCAGTGATTGCTATAACCCATTTTCATTGTACCTGTATTAGCTGTGAAGTTCGGCCACTCATTGCACTCATTTATATGCACACATAGTGTTTAGTGTTGCAGCAGATCACCCTTCTTTCAATAGATGTATTTTTTTCTGCTTGCACCTACACTTTGAGGTTGATGCCAGTCATTCACACTATTAACCTATCTAAAAGTATCAGTGACCTTCATAGGAATCTATTAAAGAAGAGAATAGGAATTCAGTTGCAAAAAAAAATAATTTAATAACCATAAAAGTAATAAAAAAAAACGTATCCAAAATTTTACAAACTGCGGCCTAATAGCCTCCGGTTACTGAACAATAAAATTAGGTAAAAAACTTAATTGTAAGGGTGTGTGCCCACATAGTGGTTTAGTGACGTTCAAATTGTCAGTAAACCACTGGAAAATTCAAGGAGCTCAGAAGTCACCAGCGGTTTTCCAGCGGTTTCTCAGCGGTTTCCCAGCGTTTTTTTCAGTGTGTGCACAGCGTTTTACAGTCGGTTTTTTCCAGCGGTTTCTCAGCGGTTTTCTATGGAGGATTTTGTTCATGTTCATGCCACAAAAACGATCAGAAACCACTGAGAAGAATTGACATGTTGTATGCTGCTAAACCACTGGGAAACCGCCCAACCTCTGGCAGATCTGCTCACATAAACCCACTATGTGTGCACAGCGTTTTCTAAATTACATAGGGTTACTTGTAAGTCCTAAAGCTGCTAATGATTTACATAAATTTAAATAAAACCTATGCTAAACCGCAGGCGGTTTTCGCTGCTAAACCGACACTAAACCACTATGTGGGCACACACCCTAAGGGGCCTGTCACACTTGTGTTTTTTTCCTGATCTGGAAGATCAGGAAAAAGCCTGATTCTTACAGTATGCATTTTTTTTGCCCATTCACTTTAAAGATTTCAGGAAAAAACCTGAAGCAACAAGATTCTACCTGAAATCATTAAAGTGAGGGGGCAAAAAAATGAATCCTGTAAGGCTGGTTTCACACCACAATTTTTCCCTGATCAGGTTCGATCAGGTTTTGTGTGTCAAAACCAGGAGAGGAACCAGGAGAGGAACCAGGAGAGAAAAAACTATGATTGAAAGATTGACACCTGTTCTAAAGGCCACTTCACACACACAGATATCTGAGTCCAATATCTGAACAGATCTCTGGTTGCAGTGAAATCATGGATACATTGCTCCATTGTGTGGCTGTGTACAACATGGAGCAATGTATCCATGATTTCACTGCAACCAGAGATCTGTTCAGATATTGGACTCAGATATCTGTGTGTGTGAAGTGGCCTTTAGTTTTGGAGACACTTCTGGTTTTGACACACAAACCTGATCCAACCTGATCAGGGAAAAAACTGTGGTGTGAAACCAGCCTAAGAATCAGGTTTTTTCTGATCTTTCAGATCAGGAAAAAAAACGCAAGTGTAAAAGGCCCCTAAGACACTTATGGCCACTTTACACACACCAACTTATCTGACCAACTTCTGAACAACTTACTGGTTGCAGTGAAATCATGGACACATTGTTCCATTTGTACACAGCCACAAAATGGAGCAATGTGTCCATGATTTCACTGCAACCAGAGATCTGTTCAGAAGTTGGTCAGATAAGTTGGTGTGTGTAAAGCGGCCCTTAGATGCTACTGAAGTCAAGTGCACTCAAAATCAGACATTGAAAGCTTAGCAAAATAAACACATCGGCTGAGAGAAAAGCAAGGTTGGCTAATCAAATTTGCATGGGACAGGCAGCAGATGGCGTTGTGACATTTTTGGCATTTATCATTTCACAGCCTTTCATGATCTATTTCAATGGTGCAGGCGGTGCAACAACTGTTACTTGTACGTGTTTGGGTGTAATGTGCCTGAGAGGCCACCCTCATATTTCTAAGGAAACCATATTTATTTCTACAAAATATCCACAGACATTGCATTATTCATTAAAAAAATACTGAATTGAAAAATCTTCAAAAGGGAGTTTGGGTGCAATGAGTTTAAGAGGTCATGCAGGTCACACCTGCTTTTCACGAGGATGACCGTAAAACGTGGTTGAAGTTTTTTGAGCACCACTGAGAGATAGGAAGGTACTGGGAGATACAGGATCACCTGTCGCCTTGGAAAAGAAGGGGAAATGAAAACATGTGAGCTGTGCCTGTCAGTCCAGATGAACCTGACTCAGGGTTAGGTGTCTGTTATTGTATGTAAATTAATAATATCGTCTGATTTGGGATATAGTCTAGCATTTTTATTTATTATGGGGTTTGATCTGAAGTCTGATTATATTGTTATTATTATTTATATAGCGCCATTGGTTCCATGGCACTTTACATGTGTAAGGGCAGAACAAGGACGAGAACATAAATAACGACAAATAAATCATACAGGTACATTAGGGCAGAGATCCTGTCTACAAGGGCTCATAGTCTATAGGGGATGGGTCGGAGACAGTAGGAGGGGGAGAGGTGAGATGGTGCAGCGGATTAGGTCTCAGTGGGGGTTATAGGCTTGAAGGAAGAGGTGGGTCTTCAGGTTTTTCTTGAAGGTTCCCAGGGTAGGGGAGTGTCTGATGTGGTGTGGAAGAGAGTTCCAGAGTATGGCGGATGCACGAGAGAAGTCTTGTATGCGGTTGTGGGAGGTGGACATGCTGGGGGAGAAGAGAAGGAGTTCTTGAGAGGAGCGCAGATTGCGTGAGGGGTGGTATCGGGAGACCAAGTCGGAGATGTATGGAGGGGACAGGTTGTGGATGGCCTTGTATGTCAGGGTTAGGGTTTTGAACTGAGATCTCTGGGAAGCAGGGAGCCAGTGGAGGGCTTAGCAGAGGGGGGAAGACGGGGGAGTAACGGGGCGAAAGGTGGATGAGTCGGGCAGCGGAATTGAGGATGGTTCGGAGGGGTGCAAGGGAGAAGCGTGGATGCTGGTGAACAGGAGGTTGCAGTAGTCGAGGCGGGACACAATGAGGGCGTGGACAAGCATTTTGGCAGTGTCATGGTCAAGGAAGGAGCGGATCCGTGAGATGTTTTTAAGCTGGAGGTGGCAGGAGGTAGCGAGGGCCTGGATGTGTGGCTTGAAGGAGAGGGCAGAGTTGAGGATTACACCAAAGCACTTGGCGTGGGGGACGGGTGAGAGTGTGCAGTCGTTGATAGTGATAGTTAGGTCGGGTAGGAGGGAAAAGCGACTTCGGGGGAAGACGATGAACTCTGTTTTATCCATATTGAGTTTGAGGAAATGAGCGAAGAAGAAGGATGAGATGGCAGACAGGCAATGTGGGATTTTGGATAGCAGGGAGGTAATGTCAGGGCCGGAGAGGTAGAGTTGGGTGTCGTCAGCGTAGAGGTGGTATTGGAGGCCGTGGGACTTGATGAGTTGGCCTAGGCTGAGGGTGTAGATTGAGAAGAGTAACGGTCCCAGGACTGAACCTTGGGGAACTCAGTGTTGAGGGGAGAGGGTGCGGGGGGACGGAGTAGAGCGTTAAAGGTTATGAAAAGTTGCTTGGGATCGTGGGAGAGGGAGCTAATGAGAGACGAGAAGAAAGCTTGCTTTGTGGTGGTCAGTGCTGCCTTGAAGTCGATGAGGGACTGTTTGTACAAGGCGAGGTGCGTTGCAGAGTTGGATTTTTTCCATCTCCGTTCAGCTACCCTGGACGTCTGTTGAAGTCTTTTGGTGCTGGCGGTGAGCCAGGGTTGTCTGTGTGCATGGGTTTTGTTGTATGAGAGAGGGACGGCCTGGTCAAGGGATGTGGTGAGTGGTTTTGTAGAGAGTGGCAGCAGCGTCAGCGTCATGAGAGGAGGCTAAGTCAGAGAGAGGGAGGAGGGACTCGGCGAGTGAGTGGAAGTTAATAAGCTTAAGGTCTCTTCAGGGGTGAGGGAGTGTCCGGAGAGGGAGGAGCGTGGCGGGGGGAAGAGTACAGAGAAGGTCAGCAGGTTGTGGTCGGATAGGAGGGGGTTGAGTTTGCGAGGTCGGTGAGGGAACAGAGGCGGGTGAAGACGAGGTCTATTGTCTGACCGTTATTGTGTGTGGCTGAGGAGGATCATTGGTAGAGGCTGAAGGAGGTTAGAGAGAGGAGTCTTGAGGCAGCAGCGTGTGGTTTATCAATGGGGATGTTGAAGTTGCACATGATGATGGTGGGGATGTCAGAGGAGAGGAGGTGGAGAAGCCAGATTGTGAAGAGGTCGAAGAAGGTGGACGAGGATCCTGGAGGGCGGAAGACGACAGCCAGTTGGATGTTGCAGGGGGAGAAGATACACACGGAGTGCGCCTCGAAGGAGGGGAGGGAGGCAGAGGGGGGTGGTGTAATTGGGGTGAAGGAGCAGCTGTTGGCCAGGAGTAGGCCAACACCTCCGCCGCAGGAGTTGCTGGGGCGGGGGGTGTGGGAAAGGGTGAGTCCGCCATAGGAGACGGCGGCGAGGGATGTTGTGTCGGAGGGGGTGAGCCATGTTTTGGTGATGTCAAGGGAACAGAGTTTTTTGGTGATGAAGAGGTCGTGGATGAAGGCGAGTTTATTGCATACTGAGCAGGCATTCCAGAGTGCACCAGAGTGTGGGATTGGGGGAGGAGAGGGTTGGGGGATGGGTGTAAGGTTGCAGGGGTTGCGGATGTTAATGGTGGGGAGTGGGCGTGGGCTAGGGGTGATTGTGGGGATGTGTTGGGGGGACCGGGATTAGGGGAGGTGTCGCCAGCAAGTAGGAGGAGGAGGGAGAGAGTCAGCAGGTGGGGGCATGAGAGCTTGCGTGGTGGGCGGGCATGTTTGGAGATAAAGGCTTGGGTGTGGCGGAAGAGTTCAGAGGAGTGAGTGAGATGGCTAGGTAGGATGGAGGGGGAGAGTGTTATTGTGTTGTCGGGAGGAGGGACAGAGGGGGGTTGTAGGAAGTGGAGTAGGATAGGAGTGAGTGTGAAGAGAAGGCAAAACATTACATGGGGGTATAGGATTCAGTGGGAGTAAGAGTTGGAGCAGGGGGTGAGGTGCAGATGGGGAGTGGTGGTGGCGGGGGTCAACAGCAGCTGAGAGGAGGAGGTGCTGCCGGGGATGGGAGAGAGGCAGGGGACAGGAGGACAGGAGCAGCAGGAAGGGTGAGATAGAGGCAGGATTCTGGAGCGACAGGGGACAGGTGCAGCAGGAAGGGTGTGCAAAGCGGATGAGTGGCAATCAAGTCCAGGCAATCGCAAATCAAATGGAGGCGTACAGATTCCAAAAGGTGAAGCAGGGTGATGCGGTGCAGTCAGAGACCAGGTGTAGGTACCATAGTAGGGATGAGATGCAGCTGTGGACGAGATGCAGATGCAGCCGTGGATGCGATCAGGTGCTGTTGGGGGTGAGATGCTGAGGTGCAGTCAGGATCCGAAGCAGCTGGGGGTCAGATGTAGCCGGGGGGATCCATGCGGCAGAGGAGTCACTCAGAGACAGATGAGATGATAAATATATATAATTTGCCAACGGTGGATGGATAATCCAGGGGGGAGGAAAAAAAAAAAAAAAGGGTTAAAGGGTGAAAGGGTGCAGTCACCATTGTAGATCCATGCAAAGTTCAACATGCAGGTGAGAAATATCCATGATCCTTCCACTCTCCATGCAGGAAGTTTGTTATATGTGTGTTTGTTTGTCTGGCATGACTTACCCGTTTCCTGCCCCGTTTAACTGCATATTGCACTTCTTAAAATCTGCACTTATTTAAATTTGCACATCATATGCTACCTCTCCATCATATGCTTCCCCTAGGCTATGTCTAAATTTATAGGTGTGCTTGTGCTTAGGCTGGCTTCACACTGCAGTTTTTCACTGATCAGTGTCCATCAGTGTTTGGGTGCCAAAACCAGGAGTGTCTCCAAAACTCAGATCAGGTGTCAATCTTTCAATTATAGTTTTTCTCTGCAAGTTCTTCTCCTGGTTCCTCTCCTGGTTTTGGCACCCAAACACTGATGGACACTGATCAGTGAAAAACTGCAGTGTGAAGCCAGCCTTAGATCAGGGTCAATTTAACTCGTTAATCAATCACACTAAACCAGATACATAAACAGGGTTGCAGGCCAAAGCCTTATGGCGGGTTTACACGCCACGATATCGGCGTCCAACTCCGACAAAAAGTCACGTGGGTCGCGAGTTGGACCCGATATCGTTTGCGCGTTGTACGGTTTGAGCGTACAACGCGATGCTGGAACGATGCCAAAACAATATCGGGGTTGAATAGCCGAGCTATTCAACTCCCCGATATCGGATGGCCGTTGTAGCAGCATCGCAGCGTGTGACAGCCCAACTCCGATCTGTACGCCGACGCTACCCATTAACTCCCATGTTAAATGGTCGTTACTGGGTTGGTGGGTGTACACATTGGAGGGACGTTGTTTCCCGATATCGCAGCGTGTAAACCGCCGATGTGATATCGGGAAAAGGGCTGAAAAAATGCGCGCTCCCGCGCCCTTGCCTCCGATATCGCCGCGATATCAGGACGTGTAACCTTACCATCAGGGCCACTTTACACACACCAACTTATCTGTCCAACTTCTGACCAACTTACTGGTTGCAGTGAAATCGTGGACACATTGCTCCATTTTGTGGCTGTGTACAAATGGAACAATGTGTCCATGATTTCACTGCAACCAGTAATTTGGTCAGACGTTGGACAGATAAGTTGGTGTGTGTAAAGTGACCCTTACAGACAGATGACCTTATTAGAGCATTCCTGAACAATCTAAGATTAAAGTGATGTTATACCATTACAATAGCATAGAAAGATGGGTGAAATCACAGCACAATCACATCAGGTGAATGAATGGGATGAGATGAAATATTATATACCATTACAATAGCACAGAAAGATGGGTGAAATCACAGCACAATCACATCAGGTGAATGAATGGGATGACATGAAATATTATATACCATTACAATAGCACAGAATAGCACAGAAAGATGGGTGATTATATCAGAAGTCTGGAGTCAGAATCAATTTAGGAATTAGTTGCATAACTATAGTCCATTGGGTCTCGGTGAAAGATTTGGGCCTGGCATGTTTGTCAGATGTATGTGCTCTTGTAGTGTTCTAAATCCTATAAATCTGTTTATGTAGAAAAAAAGCCCAGGTTTAGATTCCAAGCAGACCACCAAGCAGGAAGGGTATGTTTGATGTCCGTTTATTGAGCCAACGCGTTTCACAGCAGGACCTGCTGCTTCCTCAGGGTTTCTCTCTCTGTTTCAAATCCTATAAAGACATACATACTGCTGATGTCCCCCTAAATTATGTACTAATATCCCCCATCCTTGGCCCCTTCCAGGTATATACAGTGCCTTGTGAAAGTATTTGGCCCCCTTGAACTTTTCAACCTTTTATACCTTGGTATAATGTAGTTGTATGCTGCTTCCACCCTTGTAATTATCACCAGCCAAAATGTTGCCAGCCTCGGACATAACCACATCATATGCATAATACCTGCCCTATCCGTCATGCATCTCGAGCATTCTGAAGTGGGTCTCAAAGCCAGCTCTGAAAAGTACGTCAGGAGTTTGATACACTCTGTACAAGATGTATAACTGCGAAAAACTTCCCGGCTCACTAAGCGACAGATTTGGCACCCATTCCAAAATGGAAGTCCATTTCTCCTCTTCTATAGTTCCCATATCCTCCTCCCACCTAGTCTTAGCCCTCGAGGGGTGCTGAAGCAAAAAGGTATGTAGTAAATCTTTATATGTTGTAGCAATCACCCCCCTCGTGGGTCCACCCTCGCACACATATTCCAAAACTATATCCTGTTGTTCCCATATCTCCTTCAATTTGGTTTGTGCACGTACAGCATGCGCCATTTGTACGTATTGGTACCTTCCCCCTCACACAACCCAAATTCCTCCCTTAGCCGAGAGAATGATTTCAGCTCCCGCCCGTCCATGATGTCATGTGCCAGTGTGATTCCTTTGTCTCGCCACTCCACCACACATCCCATTTTCTTTATTTCAGGCAACCTCGCATTATTCCACAATGGTGAGAATCGCATCAGTTGCGTCACCCCTCTGGTGTTTTCAGTTTGTCCCATACTTTTTGCAATAATACCATTGTAGGGCAATGCTTCCCAACGATTCCCATAAACCCATCCTCCATAGTCAGAACCAACAGACATCTCCCCGTAAGATTTTCCAGAGCCCTTTGAACCGACGGGCGCGTCGCCCTCTGTGCCCATCCTCTAACATACTGCCCCTGTGCTGCAATATAATATATATATGGATTCGGCAGGGCTAGCACCCCCTCGTCCTTTGGCCTTTTCAACAATTCCAGTCTTAGTCGGGATTATTTCTTCCCCCATATTAGACTCCTAAACAACGAACAAATCTGTTTAAACCGACTCTGCGGAACAGAGACTGGGGTGTTATGCAAAACATATAGCAGTTTAGGCATTAAAATCATTTTTATTAAGTTAACACGTCCCACTACAGATAAGCGTAGCCTGTTCCATGGCCCCATTTTCTCCTTAATGATCCCGAGAACTGGTTCCAGATTCAGATCTAAGTAGTTTGTAAGTGGGCTCGATATCCATATGCCTAGGTATTTAAACCTATCCACCAGCGTGAGGCCCCCAGTCTCCACAACAGACGACATCCCTGCATCCAGTGAAAACAGTGTAGATTTGTGCCAGTTAATTCGCAATTCGGATAGAACTCCGTATTGATCAATCAGTCTCATAGCTTCTGGCAATGAAGCATCAGAATCTTCGCCATACCGAAAGCCCACCACCCCTCTTTCTCCCCTTATTTTAGCTGCCAGTGGCTCCATTGCCAAGGCGAATAACAGTGGGGATAGTGGGTACCCCTGCCTTGTACCACGCTGAAGGGCTATTGGGCCAAACAAGGCACCATTAATCCTTATCTTAGCGCTCGGTTCGGTGTACAGCAGGCGCAACCATGAAAGGGATTGCGGACCAAACCCCAGACGCTCCATAACTTTCCATAGGAATTCCCATCTCACACAATCAAACGCCTTGTGGACGTCCAGCGAGGCTATAACCCTCTGGCCAACATTATCAGTCGGTATCTGCATTTTCAAATACAGCCTCCGTAGGTTCACCGCAGTGGACCTGTTAGCCCGACTGGTCTGGGTGTATCAGGTTGGTAACAATGCTAGTCAGCCGATTCGCCAAGACTTTAACATCAGTTGATAACAGCGAGATGGGACAATAGGACTCCAGATGTCTAGGGTCCTTGCCATCCTTAGGTAGCACCACAATAACCGCCTCTCTCATTGATTATGGGAGAGCCCCCCCCCTCCCTGGATCTTGTGAGAATCTCCTGCAGTTGCGGGAGCACACCTCTTCCAGCTGTTTGTAAATTTCCATTGGGAGTCCATCAAGGGTTAGACTTTTACCATACTTTAATAACACCAGGGGTTTCTCAACGAAAAACATTATATACAAAAAAAACCTTTACAATTATTTATTTATTTATATCTGCAAATTCAGTCTGCAGCTATGAATAAAGAATTTTAAAGGTTTTTTTTAGTATACAGTACATTCTTTTACCAGAATGGTTAAAGGGAACAAACCAGCAGGATTTAGGGCTATAAAGTGAAGGCAGTTCCTTACAGGCTCTGTGTTACTGAGTGCAATCATACCTTAATTTCAATGATTACATGTATGATTACAGATAAAACTGTTATAAAAGTCCTTAGAAGGTGTGCAGCAGGGGACGGAGTGTGCAGCACATTAGCATAAGAGGGGCTGGGTTTCTTTTTATTACTCCTCTGTTTGCTCTAAGCCAAACCCCCTCCCTCCCTCCCTCTATCTCCTCAGTAGACACCCCGCCCCCTCCAGTCTCTGCATGTCCTCATTTATCTACTCTCTCAGACCGGGACAGATCCCCACTATTATCATCACAGACGACAAATCAGAGATGACAATAGTGGGGATCTGTAATTGTGAAACATAAAAATGCGCATAGGGTCTTATCTCTAGGCAGAGTGGGGCAATCGCCCAATGAAATTTGCTCACCTGGTCTGGTTGTGTGAATCCACAACCAGTATTAGCGCTCGTACAGCTGCCACTGGATCCACACCTCCACGTGCAATGTGGCAAACAACTGGAAACAGGACAAAGTGCCGGTGATCCCCACTGCTGAAAGGAAAACCAGGATCCAAGAAGTCTGGTGCAATGGTGTGACTTTAATTCCGACACATTTCGGAGCAGCCTCTGCTCCTTCCTCAGGGATTAATACCTAAGGCTAAGGAAGGAGCAGAGGCTGCTCCGAAACACATCGGAATAAAGTGACTCGCCCAGAGGCTGGTACTCAGATCTCGGACGTTGATTTGGGGTACTGTCACTGGTGGTTGGTGCCCGAGTCTGTGGCCCTAAAGGTCGCTGAAAGGTGTGGAAAGAAAATAATAAAATGGATTGTTCATGACGCCACCTGCAGATTCTGATGATGACACCAGCACTGCTTCAGACCTCTGGGGATGGTGCTATTGCAGCTAGTTGGTCTAGCTCCTTGCAAGAGTAGTAGAACCCCCAAGACAGTGTAGCTGCTGTCCTAGTTGTCGTGGTAGCAGCTTTCTAGGTTAACCGTAATAAGACACAAGAGACTTTTCTTGTTCTGTACGGGTATTTACTGGCCAATTGGTAAAAGCAGTTCTCACAGGTACACAGTCACACAGTCACGGGTAGCTGGCCTGGGGAGTGACCAATGAATGGGGTATCTCTATGTGTTTTTTGAGAGTGCCCCTCTTAGTTTCGCTCTCTGTCATTTCTGTCTTTGAAGCACTGGCTGTCTTGAAACCTGGCCTGGCCTTCTTTACTTCTCCTGCAGTGTTGAACTCGGGTAAGAACCCTCTCCAGATTACCGCTACCCCTGAGGCTTTAAGTGGGTACGGGCTCTTAGTGTAGTTGTTTTGCAGGTGGCCCAGAGGCTGAAGTCTCCTGAGTCCAACCGGTGTTGGCGGCTCAGAGTTAAACTTGCCTGTACTGCTCCCGGAGCCGGTTCTGTGCTCTATGGACCGGGATCCCCCCAGATGGTAGGTGGTCAGTCTGATGCCGGGTGTCAGCGTAAATCCTCAGGCTCCCCTTTCCTCGTCTGGGTCACCACTCTTTTCGGGTGCCCTCCCTATACATCCCCTGAAGGGTCCTCATCAACTCTGCTCTTCCACTACTGTTCCCACTCTCCACTACCCTCCTATATAACCTCCCACTGGGACCAGTTACCCTGGTAACAGGTTGAACCAATTGGTCCCCTGAGCTAGGTGTGTGTGGATGCAGGGTAAAAAACGTCCCCATTCACTGACCACAGGGATACCGTACACACTGGTTTGGGTGCAGTACCCCCTAGTGGTGCAACGACCAATGGGGCACCACAAAAGACACACTATTGTTTCCAATAGTGGGGATCTGTCCATGGAACCTGCTGGGAGTTGTAGTGTCACTAGTTCAGGATCTGCAGATCCAGTGACACTGTAACTCCCAGCATGCTCCATCACACAGTCTATAGATTCAGAGACACTGCAACCCCCAGCATGCTCCATCACACAGTCTGCAGTGACACTACAACTCCCAGCAGAAGCAGGGGAGGGAGGGTGAAGTGATAAGTTGGGACACATGGGACCTACCTGATAGAGTGATAGGGAAAGAGGGAGAGGGGACAAAGAGAGGGAAGGGAGAGGGTTAGGCTTAGAGCAAACAGAGGAGTAATAAAAAGGAACCCAGCTCACTAACACTAATGTGCTGCACACTCCGTCCCCCTGCTGCACACATTCTAAAGACTTCTATAACATTTTTATCTATAATCATACATGTAATCATTGAAGTATAGGTATGATTGCACTCAGTATCCCAGAGCCTGTAAGTCAATAGTTTCACTTTATAGCCCTAAATCCTGCTGGTTGGTTCTCTTTAATAAACTTCTTGAATGAGGTTATGAAAAGTCTGAGAGGTGTAGTTTTTAGATTGGTGTCACTTTTGGGTATTTTTTGTGACATAGACCTCTCAAAGTCATTTTAAATGTGATGTGGTCCCTAAAAAAATGGTTTGGTAAATTCTCTTTGAAAAATGAGAAATTGCTGATAAACTTTGAACCCTTCTAACTTTGTAACAAAAAAATTGTTTCAAAATTGTGCTGACAAAGTAGACATGTGGGAAATGTTATTATTAACTATTTTGTGTGACATTACTCTCTGGTTTAAGGCTGTGTGCAGTAAAAACGCATCACCCAAAGCTTCATCATTAAAGTCAATGTGATTTTCCAAAAGCTGTGCCCACAGGTGCGTTTTTGCAGCCAAAAATGCATGCATTCATAAATGTCCCTGTCAATCATCCTGTGCTTTGATGGCCTGCATTTTTGCCATGTATTCTAATCAGATGTAAAACGCAGCTCTTACAAAAATGCACCAAAAATGTGTTGGTACATTTTTTGAAACATCTGCGTTTTTGTGGCTGAAAAAAACGCAGCTAAAAAAATATGCACAATGGGCACATAGCCTTAGGGCATAAAAAATTAATCGTTTTAAAATACCGGTAGCAATATTTTTTGTCAAATTTTCCATAATCTCATCAATAAAGGCAAAAATTATCATCCTAAATTTACCACTAACATGAAGTACAATGTGTCACGAAAAAAGAATTTTGGAATTACTGGGATCCGTTGAAGCCTTCCAGAGTTATTATGGTCAGAATTGGAAAAAATGGCCTGGACAGTAAGGTGAAAACCAGGTTCTGCGGTAAAGGGATTAAATACAGATCAAAAGTGAATTGAAATGATGTGGGGTATTTGGAATCTTTTTCTGGCACAAAACCACAAGATACAATCGGTTGTGACCCACCGAGCGAAATCAAGTATTTTTACATCACCACTTAAACTTTACCGAGTAGAGATCGCAGTTTATCGAGTACAGATCGCAGTTTACCAAGTAGAGATCACAGTTTACCGAGTAGAGATCCCAATCTACCAAGTAGAGATCGCAGTTTACCGAGTAGAGATCGCAGTTTATCGAGTACAGATCGCAGTTTACCAAGTAGAGATCAAAGTCTACCAAGTAGAGATCGCAGTTTACCGAGTAGAGATCGCAGTTTACCGAGTAGAGATCAAAGTCTACCGAGTAGAGATTGCAGTTTACTGAGTAGATAGCAGTTACAGATCGCAGTTTACCGAGTAGAGATCGCAGTTTACCGAGTAGAGATCGCAGTTTACCGAGTAGAGATTGCAGTTTATCGAGTATAGATTGCAGTTTCCCAAGTAGAGATTGCAGTTTACCGAGTAGAGATCGCAGTTTACCGAGTAGAGATTGCAGTTTACCGAGTAGAGATCACAGTTTACCGAGTAGAGATCACAGTTTACCGAGTAGAGATCACAGTTTACCAAGTAGAGATCGCAGTTTACAGAGTAGAGATTGCAGTTTACCGAGTAGGGATCACAGTTTACAGAGTATAGATCGCAGTTTACCAAGTAGAGATTGCAGTTTATCGAGTAGAGATTACAGTTTACCGAGTAGAGATCAAAGTCTACCGAGTATAGATTGCAGTTTATCGAGTAGAGATCGCAGTTTACCGAGTAGAGATCAAAGTCTACCGAGTAGAGATCGCAGTTTACTGAGTAGAGATCGCAGTTTACCGAGCAGAGATCGCAGTTTACCGAGTAGAGATCGCAGTTTACCGAGTAGAGATCGCAGTTTACCGAGTAGAGATCAAAGTCTACCGAGTATAGATTGCAGTTTATCGAGTAGAGATCGCAGTTTACCGAGTAGAGATCAAAGTCTACCGAGTAGAGATCGCAGTTTACTGAGTAGAGATCGCAGTTTACCGAGCAGAGATCGCAGTTTACCGAGTAGAGATCGCAGTTTACCGAGTAGAGATCGCAGTTTACCGAGTAGAGATCGCAGTTACAAATCACAGTTTATCGAGTATAGATCGCAGTTTATCAAGTAGAGATCGCAGTTTACCGAGTAGAGATCGCAGTTTACTGAGTAGAGATCGCAGTTTACCGAGTAGAGATCGCAGTTACAGATCACAGTTTATCGAGTAGAGATCGCAGTTTACCAAGTAGAGATCGCAGTTTACCAAGTAGAGATCGCAGTTTACCGAGTAGAGATCGCAGTTTACCGAGTAGAGATCGCAGTTTACCAAGTAGAGATCGCAGTTTACCGAGTAGAGACCACAGTTTACCGAGTAGAGATCACAGTTTACTGAGTAGAGACCACAGTTTACCGAGTAGAGATCACAGTTTACTGAGTAGAGATCACAGTTTACCGAGTAGGGATCACAGGTTACCGAGTAGTGATCACCGTTTACCGAGTAGAGATCGCAGTTACAGATCGCAGTTTATCGTGTATAGATCGCAGTTTACGCCTGGAATTGTGTTTGTCTTCTTTCACTAGCGCATGTCTCTTATATAGTAATCCATAGACTATAAATAATTTGCTCTGGAGGCAGCGAAAAACGTCTCCTATGAGGATGAAAAATGTAAAAGGAAAATGTGTTCATTCCTGTATTACTCATAGAGCAGAGGTAAAACCCAATTCTACACAGGGGCCTTCACTGATGGTAAAAGTTACAGTTAGAACTAAGAAAACTTTAGAAATAATTTACTGATCAGAATAATCTGATGGAAATACAATGTAAGAAAAGGATTTATAGCAATTTAAATAGTAATATACGTCAATGGCGCCGGCTTTGATTCCTTCAAGGTGACACGTCCTGAGGTTCCGGCGCACACATTGCGCTCTTCCAAATGAACATTCTTTATTCTACCATCCGCGAATCAAAGGACTAAATGAACTGGAATGAGGAACAAAATAAAATCTTAGTTCATCAAAACCACTAATATACATGATTTTTTTTAGTTTGTTGAGATACGCATATTTCAAAGAAAACAGCAGTGTGTATCCATGACATACCAATTATCAGAGAGCACAATGCCTCTCAGGCACATGAATTATAAACCAACACATTTTTAGACGACTACTCTTATAGGACAGAATAACATTGTTTATTTATATTGTATGGCAAAGTTATAGGTTGCCCTCTAGTGGCCAAAAGTAAGATTTACAATATTTGAACTGAAATAAAATAAAAACTACAAGATATTGATATTTTCAAGGCGCCAAATTTGGAATTTGTCTAAAAACTGCAATCATTCATTTTTTTATTTAATGTCCAATGGTTCATGATAAATTTTATTATATCAATAACTTTTTATTTTAATTGCATTTTATTAGGATCTAAGGTAGAAAAGCAAGTGTGAAGTGTAGACCGATTAAATTCTAGTTTGTTCTTAATTGTTCCTATTTCCAAAAAATGTCAACTTTTCATGGACTCAGTAAACAAGTGTTGTCTTGAGACCGAGCTTGTTCAACACTCGACTTTTGCTGTTGTGACAAATAATATTTGTCATCTATTAAGGGTTTATATTGACTTTTAGGATTGCTACTGCCAATATGTGGCACTAGATCTCAAGTCCTCTGTGAAGAGGCAATTTGTATATTAAATTTGTTAGAGAAGCATTGTAGGCGTTTAAGTCTCCTAATACTGGCATGACGTGTTACTCTCTATAAAAGGAAACCTTATCCCTTACATCCCAGTCTTAGCCTCTCACCTTGCCAAACCAAATCTCATACTTTGCACTGATGAGGAGCAACACCCCAAATTACTGTGTGTGCAAATTGAGATTCTGGTTTGACCTATATCATTATTCAAATTGACTTTTAGGATTTCTACTACATTTCTCAGAGGAGCATTGGAGACTTTTAAGTCTCCTCATATAGTGGAATGCCAGACCTGCTGTGTCGCTGTCCACAAGGAGAAACCTTAGGGCGGCTTCATACTGCGGCAGCGTCAGGTCCGGGGCTGTCAGGAGTGACAGCCTGGAGCGGAGTTTTTCTGCATAGAATCCTGTCGGGCTGCACGGAGCTGGATCGCGCCGGGTGGTAATTATCTGCCATCCGGCTGCCAGCTCGCCGGATGAATCCTGCAGAAGTGGGGATTTGTCTGCCGATTCCAAAAACCGGTGCATGCAACGTTTTTGGAATCGGCAGACAAATCCCCACTTCTGCAGGATTCATCCGGCGACACAGCAGCCGGATGGCAGATAATTACCACCCGGCGCGATCCAGCTCCGTGCAGCCCGACAGGATTCTATGCAGAAAAACTCCGCTCCAGGCTGTCACTCCTGACAGCCCCGGACCGGACGCTGCCGCAGTCTGAAGCCGCCCTTACCCCTTAGATCCCCAGTCTTAGCCTCTCACCTAGCCAAATCAGATCTCATATTTTGCACTGATGAGGATCAATTCAATACCCCAAAACAAAGTGTATGTGTATTGAGATTCTGGTTTGGCTTATATCATTAGTCATATTGACTTTTATGATTGCTACTTCCAAGTCCTTTCTGATGAGACAATTTGCATATTCAATTTCCCATATGAGCATGTATGGCATTTAACTCCTTTCCGTTCATCAGGAGGCTGCTTTATGCACTCCTTTCAGTGTGCTCACTGATACAATGATGTGGCAGGGTGATTAAGTCTCCTCATACTGGAATATCACTCTCTATAAGGAGAAAGCTCGCCCCCTAGATCCTCGTTTTAGCCTCTCTCCTAGTCAAACCAGATCTCTTACTTTGCACTGACGAGGTGCAATACCACAATACCACAAAACGCTGTGTGTAAATTGAGTTTCTGGTTTGGCTTATAGCCTTGGTCATATTGACTTTAGGATTGCTACTCTCAATAGGTTGCACTAGAGTTCAAGTCCTCTTTAAAGAGTCAATTTGCATACCTTAATCAGAACTAAATGTATACTCAGAAATAAATGTTATTTTTACAAATAAAGTGTCTAACAAGGAGTTTGAGTTTCTATTGAGTTCTGTGATGTATACTGAGACTTTTTTGAAAAATAAAATAAAAATCACCTTCATTGAGCAATTACCAATAAGTGATCAAATTAGATTATTTCACACTAAATAAAAGTCATCTGGATTTACCAACTACAGACTTTACCACAGAAAAAAACAGTATAGCAAACGTGTGGAAGTACACTGCTATAAAAAGGTAATAATAAAAAGCAAGTGCTTAGTAGAAAACAGTATCAAAAACAGGGACATTAACTAGAAAATGTAGATCTTTTGAGGACTTACTAATTAAACAAAAGCTGCCACAGAATTTGTTTTACTCATATCAACAAATCATACACTACTTTCGAGCTGAAATGGGTCCGCCTGAGTCCCTCGCCCCTTCCAGAGTTAAACAGCTGTGTGCCAGCGGCACCTCGACTAAAGGCCTTATGTCAGACATATACTCCATCCTATATGATACAGACCCTCTGAATCCCGTTCAGCACACATACTGTATATAAAGAAAGAAAATACAATTCACAATTAAGGGTGGTTGTAGCATTGTACCCAGTGTACATCAACTGGTGCTCAACCACCCTCCGTTATAGGATTGTATAGTAGGTCAATGGACCCTGGAATCACTCCACATCACTATGTAGTATTTTGTGTCAGAATCGCACTAGAGTTTTGTTACGCTTTGCACAATTTATTATTTCGATTTTTAAGGCTGCGTTCACACATTGCGTATTTTGCCGCGCTTTGTTACGCGCACTTTTCAAAATATGCAATGTGTTTTGTGTCTGCCAGCAAAGTGAATGGGAAATTCACTTTGCTGTGCAGACAGTGCGTAAAAATACGCTGCGCTTTTTCAGGGAGAAAACGCAGTTGCGTAAAGAATTGAGATGTCAATTCTTCACGCAGCTGCTCCTGCGTTTTCTCCCTCTGATGTCACAGAGGGGAGGTAGAATCCGGCTTCCTCCTCCCCTCTGTGACAGCTGTGACCACCCATTAGATTTCGCAGTGTATTAATATACACTGCGAAATCTAAATTAAACAAATTCAAATGTATGTAAAATAAAAAAGAATGAATACTTTACCTCTCCGACGCCTTTTCCCAGTGTCTGGTGGCGAGGCCAGGAGATGTTTGTTCTGCCAGGACCTGCCGTGATGTCAGAGGTCCATTCCCGGTGCTGATTGGCAGCTCACGGTCAGCCACTTTATTTCAGCTTAATATACTGTAGATGTTTAGTATCAATGGACTCCTACTCTACACCCTGACTATAGATTTTTTTCACACTTGTAAGGCTGGTTTCACATTACGGACTTTTCAGATCCGATGCTGTCCGATCAAAATCGGACAGCATCGGATCCGAATTTGGCCCCATGCAGCCCTATGGGCATCGGACCGAATCGGTTGTGCACTAAATGCCATCCGATTTGGTCCGATCCGATTCTGTCCGATTTTATTATCGGTGCAAAAATCGGAGCCTGCTCCGATTTTTGCAGCGAAAATAAAATCTGACAGAATCGGATTGGACCAAATCAGATGGCATTTAGTGCACATCCGATCTGAACCGATCCCTATAACATGGGGCCCTATGGAGCAGGGTCCGAGGAAACATCTGATGTCTCCTCGGACCCGATTTTACTGTACTGAGCATGCTCAGTACCGTAAAACTGCTCCTACTGGGAGCACAAGGGTTAAAAAAAACAAAAAAACCTTATGCTCACCTCCCCACGAGCCCCCGTCGTCTCCCACCGTCTTCCTGAAGGGTCCCGGTGGCTCCCGCAGGCTCCCGGTGTCAGCAGAGGTCTTCTTCTGCTGTACAGGACCTGCGGTGATGTCACAGTCATGTGACTGCGGGTTACCATAGTGAACCCGCGGTCACGTGACTGTGACATCACCGCAGGTCCTGAACTACAGTAGAAGACCTCTGTAGCCACCGGGAGCCTGCGGGAGCCACCGGGAGCCTTCAGGAAGACGGCGGGAGACGACGGGGGCTCGTGGGGAGGTGAGCATAAGGTTTTTTTTTTTTTTTCAGCCCGGAGGCAACGATTTTATGCCGGAATCGGATGCCTATTTGGCATCCGATTCCAGGCATCAGAAGGGAGCCGATGCTGTCCGAATTTATCGGACAGCATCGACTCCCTTCAAAATCGTAATGTGAAGATAGTCACACATTTTTTTTAAACTGTTTTAGCAAGAAATCTAAACGAAAGTCTCAGTAATACATCACATGATTGAATAGAAAAAGGTTTTTAGATATTTCTCATTTTTTAAAATAATGTTTATTCATGAGAATATACATTTCATTCAGATTGAGAAATACGATTTATTTTTTTTAGATTTATGTTCTTATTGAATAAAACAATGTGCTCGGGTGTAAACCCATGTCCAATTTTTCCCCATTTCCATGTATAAATGTCACAAGGGTCTCCTGTCCTTGGTAGACTTGCGACAGGTTTGGGATTTGAGTCTCACATCACTTTGTGAGACTCTGCTTTTTTAAATGCAGTTGCTTTTGTTTGGTGTTAATGACATTTTCCTTGCTGGAGTTTTGGAATCAGGTGACATTGGTTTTTGATCACAGCCATTCCCTTTAACGGTAACCTGTCACCCCTCCCCCTCGCTGAGGCGGATTAAACTAAAAGAGCCACCTTTAGCAGCACCTATGCTGGATCTTGTGAAGGTTGCTCTTATTCCTCTTACCCCCAGGTCACCTAAATAATGACTTTATAAGAAATTACTTTAGGTCCAGGAGGTATACTCCCCTCCCTGGACCTAAACACTTTGCTGCTGTTACGCCTCCTCCTCTTTCCTCCAGGGCCCTCCTTCTCTCTTCCTTGGAATTGGCTTCGGTGCCTGCGCTGTTTCCTCAGTTCTTGGGCATGCTCCGTGAGCTCTGTCCGAGAGCTGATGTCACATGGTATAACGCAGGCACCAGATCCTGCCCTGTGTGGTCTTATGGTTTATGCAGACAGCGGGACTGAGAATTTGGTGCCTGTGCAAACAGCATGCCTGCGCCTGTTCCCTCCTCGCCAAATTCCCAGCCCCGCACTCTGCATAAAGCATAACACCACACAGGGCGGGATCTGATGCCAGGGCTGAGAACTGAGGGATCTGCACAGGCAACGAGAAGTCTCAAGGAAGATATGAGGAGGGACCTGGAGGGTTGAGGAGGAAGAGTAACAGCAATGAGGCGTTTAGGTTCAGGAAGGGGAGTATACCTCCCGGACCTAAAGTAATTTCTTATAAAGTGATTATTTTTGTGTCCTGGGGGTAGGACTATAAGCCATAAGAGCCACCTTCACAAAATTAAGCATAGGCTCTGCTGAAGGTGGCTCTTTTAATTTAATAGGCCCTGGGGGGTGACAGGTTCTCTTTAAATAGTCACATAATCCATTACCTGATGCTGCTAATAGTATCATTTCTATGTTGACCACCTTGGAGTTAAGAGGGCTCTTGTGGCTGCTGGAGTTTCTGCTGTTGGACATCTGCTGTTTGGAGCTGTGTTGTTTGCAGCCCTGGTGTTTGGCTTCTGTTTTCAAGTTTGTGTTGTATCCTTTGCCTATGTTCCCCTGTCTACCTTCCCCTGTGATTTATTGAAACAGTGGTGATGTCTAGGGCACTCACCAACCTTTGAACTAGCCAGGATTAGTGGAAGGACATTCAAGGACTAGGCACGTGATGGCAGCAGGGGGAATGGCCCTCTTTGGAACGTTAGGGGAGCTAAGGAACCAAACACAGGTTAGTGTCAGGAGGTTTCCCATCTCTCACTCCCTATCGTCAGGGTATACCTCTCCCTTTCCATCCCAATGTACATTTGCGTTGAGCCAGACATCCCCTAGTCCATGCATGACAATAAATACCTGTGCACTTACCTGTATAAGCCATTTTTGAGGAAAGCCATAAATCACAGTTGAAATGCGCTACATAGTTTAATAAAAAATTATATCAGCACTACTCTCATAGGGCTGTCCTGGGTTTTACACGTGGGCACCAACTGCTACATTTGGTGGTTTCTTTGGGAGAATCCAGGCATCCTGGGTGATACCATCACTAGGCTCTAACATACTTGCAGTTGGGAGCCACCAACAGGTCACTACATCCATGCTTGCTATGGAGTTGTGTCCATCTCCCTTCTCCCTGTCCAATGTTGTAATGCACAGGTATTACTACTAGCTCTACATCCATATAACTCACCTACTTCTGTACTTAGTTCCTTTGCTTCTTTTCCTCTCATACCCTATTTCTGTTTTTTGAGGGTCCTGCCTCCTCAAGTAGTGTACTTTGAAAAGTGCACTGTTTTATGAAAGTTTTACTGTCTAGTATTAAAATGAGCATTTTAGGCATCCAGCTGTTTGTTTCAGAATTATACAACCTTATTTACATGGATTTTCAAATTAAGTACAACTACCTTATCAGGTCTAAAAGAGCTATGTAATAATGCATGCCGTTTTTATTGTGAAATTGGGCAACGGATCCATGTTTTGCATTTTGTAAAGGAATTGTAATGACTAATGCAAAAGAAATATACTATGAATATGAAGTATTTATGGGCAGATGCTGCTTTTTAGTTGGCATAAGATGTTGGTACATCATGCACTTGAGAAAGGCTGAATCAGCAATACAGAGACAAAAAAGAATAGACATATACTTGAGACGTGTGACCTGCTGTGACACATGAGAGAAATACAAAAAGCCATAACAATCAAAAGATATAAACAAAATAAAAGGCGGTCTAATTGAGTGCTAAGAATGAAAGGATTACTAATCCTTTATTAAGACATTGGCCAATGTATGTACTAAGAACTTCAGAAATTAAAAAATAAGAATTTTGAGTTTTTTGAAAAAAACTTAAGTTTTAAACTTTTTTCTCATATAATATAGCTTGTTAGCATATGTACATCACTGGTAGTAGCTGAGTGCTGCAGAGAATTTTTTTCTGGTTGTTTCACCCAGCATCCCTGCTGGCACCAGTTCACATTATGTCTGTGACTGCTGTGCAGTTTTTAATCTTTTGTATCGTGTGGAGTTGCTGGCTCTATGTCTGCAATTTGCACCCTCATCACCTACAGGTGGTCTAGGGTCGAGATGGTGTCCGCCCACTTAGTGGGATAGGAAGGACAAGGAAGGCAGGGATGTCAGCATTAGGACTCATCAGACCTGAAGTCACTTTGTTGCAGTTGATGAGCAAACAGACATTGGCCAATGTATGTACTAAGAACTTCAGAAATAAAAAAAATAGGAATTTAGTTTTTTTTAAAAAACGTAAGTTTTATACTTTTTTCTATATATATATATATATATATATATATTATATATATATATATATATATATATATATATATATATATATATATATATATGTATATATATACAGCTTATTAGCATATGTACATCACTGGTAGTATCTGAGTGCTGCAGAGAATTTTTTTTCTAGTAGTTATTAAGATGTCCCCTACACGCCACAACATGTTTCTACTGTCTACAGCCGTCTTCCTCAAGTGATATAAGGGACTTTATCACAGAAATGCTTTATATAGGGAGTGGAAGCCTGGCCCCAGGAGTCTGTTTGGTTAATTGTAAATTTCTAACATTTAACCCTTGATGATCCTAATACCCTGCTTCTCAGGCTTCCCACAATCCATAATAAAATATATCTGATATGTATAATTAGTGATGGGCCAGTCCTAAATTACTCGGAATCGCTTGACTCTAGCGAGTCCGAGCCCGGGACTCGCTACTCGTTGCGAGTCTAGCGAGTCCAATGTTCATGAATGGGGAAGCGAGTAATAGCGAGTAATGTGCGATTTACAAATCGCAGATGTCTCGGAAAGCACTCGCATTGCTGTTTTGGAAACCCCACTCGCAACAGTTTTTTGCTGCTGTGTCCGTGTCTGTGGTTTTTATCCAAATTATATGATAACAAGAGAACAAGAGACAGGGTTTAATAGGGATATTGTCCCATCCCTGTCTGTAATGTGTGTTTTACAGACACTAGGTGTGGGAGAACACTTTTTTGTTATTTTAACAAATATTTATTAAAGGTTATATTTTAAAAGTGCACCTTAAGTAAGAAATGTGTCCGTGTCTGTGTAGCAGCACACTAGTCCCTGCAAAAATTATTAAGTGCGCACAAGTAGTCGCACAAGTAGGTGGCGTACGTGCTATTTGCAGCTAGGAGAGCAGCAACGCACTGGTCTGCCACAGAGAAAAGAAAACTGAAGGGGTTATTATGACCCAAAATTTATCAGGTGCAAAAAAATAGGAAATAGTACCTCAGCTAAGCCTCTGACTTCAGCTATTAGGACAGCTGAGTGAGTAAGCTAAGCTATAAGGTTGGTCCTGTGTGCACTGTAAGGCTGCACCTCCCTGCCTGCCTGCCTACAGTCCTCTACACAGTACTCCTCTGTCCTCCTGGTAGCTCTCACAAGAGCTGTTTGGGTTAAATATAAGGAATCTTGAAGTTTCCCTACACTGACTGACACTCCCTATCATCTGCTCCAGCATCCAACTCACCCTGCACTAGGTCAGATCTCACAGGAATGTGGAGGAAATGGCGGTGGCAAGGCTTATATACAGCCTCGCCTCTCATACATGACATAGGCATCACGATGGACAGAAGCCAATCATAGTCCTGCCACAACCAACATGGCTGTGGCATTACTGAATATGATTGGCTAACATGCTTGTCCATCTTCACAAGTTTTCTGACCTAACACGCTAGGCTGTCTCGGAAGCTTTGTCGGAACATAACAGATTCTGTATTTGCGAGTCCCGAATACAGTATACAGGACTCGGATTCGTAGACTCGCTCAGACTCGCTGCTGACAGTGGGTATCCGTGAAGCGGTGCGATTGTTTAAACGATTTGGGGAGATTCAAGCTACATAGCGATGTGATATAGCGAGTCTAGCGAGTGAGAAAAAGTAAACTCTGACAAAACTAGGATTGCCATTGACTTGCATTGGACTCGTTACTGTGCGAGTAATCGCTGGGAAACTCGCAGAGTACCGAGTCCTGCGAGTCCCTTACTACTCGCCGAGTAACGAGTCCTAGCGAGTAGACTCGCCCATCCCTATGTATAATACATTAAAACACGCTATGAAAGCACATTATGTGTTATAAAAATCCATAATTAAAAAACATACATATAATTCCATATAAAGTCATAAATGTCCATATAAAATACATTAAAATCCATACTTTAAAACCAATTAAAAATTAATTATCATTATTTTATTTGGTTTATATTCGTGGTATCCCTATTGGGAGGCTGGCAGGAGCTGCTGTGGGAAGGAAGATTAAGTTTTAACCCCGGAGCCGTTCACCGGAGCGAAAGGACCTGTGGTTGCTGGGCGACTGGAACCATTAACAAAGGACCTGCGGTGACGTGTTTCCAGGTACTGGTTCACGTGGGGTTGACTTCCTGGAAAGGATCACTGGAGCGACGGCGCCTGGCGGGATCCGGAGGTCTAAAGCCCTGAGCGTTAACTGGTGTTGTGCGGAGGCGCACAACACACCAAGGTGAGCGATACTGCTAACCACCACAGACCAATGTAGTGTCTCAGGTGCTTCTCATGTGCGCCCCTCTGTTTTTGTTTCTTATAACAAACAAAAGAGGCAGTGAGTCACCACCTGGACTTATAGCAAGACAAAGCCTGGAGAAGACTGCACTGGCTCATAGCCAAGTTTCAAAAGGACGTGTTAAAGGATGCAGGATTAATCGAGTATCTCCAGAAGATAGTACGGCCTGTTTACTTCAGTAAAAATAGCAGACAGTAGAAGTCTGATCGAGTGAGCAGAGGTCTGATCGAGTGAGCAGAGGTCTGATCGAGTGAGCAGAGGTCCAATTGAGTGAATAGGTAGCGTGAGGTTTTTTTTCCTGGATAGTGTAGATGACAACTGGAGGTTAGAAAAGAACTGTTTGCGGCCCACAGTGTGAGGCTGGCTTCACAATGGCGTTTCCTCCAACAGTATGAATCCATAACAGATTACTCCAGACTCCAGATTCCGGTGGACCCGGATTTCCAGTCTCTGATCAATGCTCTGTGCATGCGCAGAGCACATTTTTAGATAACACCCCCCTAGGGGGCATTTCATTTAGCCCCCACAGGATCCATGACATATCTGCAAATGGATGCTCCTCCAAGCGGTTAGGGAGCTGCCACTTTATCATTGCCTGAAAATCCAGGGGCATGCAGGCTTTTCTTGCATGCTCCCAGATTAAAAAATACACTAATGTGAAACCATCTTAAGACTCCTACTGGGCCTTATATGTCAATCACCATCAGACATTGGAGCAGCTGATGGAGGCCTATGTGGAATCAGCATGAACACTGTCAGAAGACACATTACTGCATCCCTGTCATCACATGTTAATGTGCATTCTTTCATATATTCATGCATTGTATTTGTCTTATATTAATACTGCTGTTTCAGTTCTAATTGTATTAGGTGCATATCCTAAGGCATAATTCTTTAGATTTAATATGGCAGTAATATTTCAGTTATTTCAGTACTATATTGTACCACTGTGCTAGCAACGCATGTTAATATTATCTGTTTTGCAGTGGCTGGGCCATGTAGGGTCGGCAGACACATAGACTGTGAGAGAGAGATGAAAAAGGTTAATTGTATGGCCTGACAGAGAGGCTCAGAGGATTGGTTAGTCGGGTGGTACAGATTTATTTTTCTTTTTATGGACAGCCAGTTAAGGGGTGATCTTTTTGATTGGAACACAAAAACAGTAAACTCTCACCACATTCTCTCTTCATTGAGTTGTTTTTATTATGCTATGATGTGGTCACCTGGCATCACGTGTCAGGCCCTCTGTGGGCATTTGACCCAGGGTGGAAAAGTTCTAGAATTTAGTTAGTTTTGGTAATGGCTAAGAATCATTAAAGCTGTGGTTAATTCCCACCGATAAAAAGAACCTGTCAGCACGATTTTGTCATGTAAAGACATGAGTGTAATGGTACCTTCACGCGCCGCAATATCGGCTGGCGATATGAGGGAATCTAACGTGCGCATGCACGGTTTTCATGCTCACCTCAGATCACCGATGGCGGTATTACACGCTGCAATCTCGCCGTGAAATAAAGCGACGTGTCGCCCCGGAAATCGCCTTACCCACAGCGAAACCAATCCGGTCGAATTTCCTTGCCCTTCACACGCCGCAATCCCAAAGGCAATGTGGGCATACATGGTCAGCGCTGCGAGGAGTTAGGCATGCCACAGTGGTTTACACAGCGCCCCATACGCGCTCATTGGACAACACAACAGCGTTACTATTGGTCAGCCTGCTCTGGAAGGCTGGGTAATACATGATGCCATTGAAGATGTGTGTTGCTGAACAGACAGCTCATCAAATATGGTGCCCTGTGAACTGACAGCCAATGGGAAAACAGTAGCCACCGCCAATCATTGTAGACAGGACGCGGACTACAGCACGCTGTGGCACGCCTACGGGAAATCATAGGCGACGCTGATTCCATCACTATCGCCCTATCACACGCCAAAACCCGGAAATATCGCCTTCATGATTGAGGCTGATTTCAGAGCAGTGCTTAGGATCAGGCAACAGGCGATTTATCGGCGCAAAATTCACCTATCACACACCGCAACTGTGAGGCAATTTCACGGCGATTGCTCCGGGGCGACATATCGCCTTTATGAATTCCCAGGCGAGATTGCGGCATGTGAAGGTACCATAATACTGACTACATTGATACCTATAGTATTTTCATTACTTATTTATATAGCACCTTTAATTCCATGGTGCTGTACATGAGAAGGGGTTACAAACAAAATACAGATATAAATAACGGTGGGCAAATTAACGATGACAGACTGGAACAGAGGAGAGAGGACCCTGCCCTTGCAGGCTTACATTCTATAGGATGAGGAAGGAGACAGGAGGTCGGGGGTTGCAGAAGCTCTGGTGGTGAAGTAGTGTCAGTGTGGTCATTGCAGGCTGTAAACTGTCCTGAAAACATGGGTTTTTAAGTTCCATCTGAAGGATCTAAGCGTGGTGGACAATCGGACGTGTTGGGGTGCAGAATTCCAGAGGATGGGGGATATTCGGGAGAAATCTTGGAGGCAAATGGGTGAGGAACGAAAAAGTGTGAAGGAGAGGAGGGAGGTGGTCTTGGGAGGACCAGAAATTACATGAGGGAATGTATTAGGAGATTAGTTCAGATATATATGGAGAAGACAGATTGTGGACAGCTTTTTAGGTCAGTGTTAGTAGTTTGAACTGAATCTAAATGTTGTGATCCAATCAGGGATTGGCCTTAGATTGAAGGGTGCTCTGTGCAAATTTGTCCTTTGATGCCCCCACCCCTCTGTATTCTCAGGACACATGAATGTGCTGCCATTTATCTAAACACCAGGGTCTCGTGATTTGCTGCAGTCAGCCAGGTGACCGGAATTCCCATAGAAAGTGTTAAAATTAAACCATCAGTCTTTTCTCACAAGTAAAAAAAATGGACTTCTAAATGAGGCTGTAGTTATCTAATATGTATTTGGGGTTTTCTGAAAAGTTGGGTCCCCAGGTGCATTTGTTGTAAAGGAGAAGAAAAATGGTCTTGTGCCCCCTTCCCAGATCCAACACTGAGTCTCTATGCCCTGCTGGCTCCATCCTGCCCCCCCCCCCCCCCGTCTCCATGCCCTGCCGCCTCCATCCTGCCCCCCCCTGCATCCATCCTGTCCCCCCGCATCCATCCTGCCCCCCCGAATCCATCCTACTCCCCCAGCTCGATCCTGTCCCCCTCGCTCCATCCTGCCTCATTTGCTCCATCCAGCCCTGCTCACTCCATCCTGCCCCCCACACCTCCATGCTGCCTCACTCGCTCCATCCTGCCCCCCTGCTGAATCCTGCCCCCCTGCTCCATCCTGCTGCCCCGGCAGTCAGCTGATTGGTTTCCCAGGCAATGACAGGTCCTAAAGGCCTGTAAGACCTAGAAGACATAGGTGGTGCGAGCCAGCAGACAGGTGAGTATCCTCACTAAAGATTTTTTTATTTTTACTTTTACTGTGGAGGAGCGGGGGCCAGGAGGAGCAGGGGGGCCGCGGGGAGCGGAGTATCGCCATATACCATAGTGCTGCTATACATGTACTGTAATGTACCGCCATATACCATAGCGCTGCTATACATGTGCTGTAATGTACCGCCATATACTATAGCGCTGCTATACATGTAATGTAATGTACCGCCATATACTATAGTGCTGCTATACATGTGCTGTAATGTACCGCCATATAATATAGCGCTGCTATACATGTAATGTAATGTACCGCCATATACTATAGCGCTGCTATACGTGTACTGTAATGTACCGCCATATACTATAGTGCTGTTATACATGTACTGTAATGTACCGCCATATATTATAACATTGCTATACATGTACTGTAATGTACTGCCATATATTATAGTGCTGCTATACATGTGCTGTAATCTACTGCCATATACCATAGCGCTGCTATACATGTACTATAATGTACCGCCATATACTATAGTGCTGCTATACATGTACTGTAATGTACCGCCATATACGATAGTGCTGCTATACATGTGCTGTAATGTACCGCCGTATACTATAGTGCTGCAATACATGTACTGTAATATTCCGCCATATACTATAGTGCTGCTATACATGTACTGTAATGTACTGCCATATACCATAGCGCTGCTATACATGTACTACAATGTACCACCCTATACTATAGTGCTGCTATACATGAGCTGTAATATATCGCCATATACCATAGCGCTGCTATACATGTACTATAATGTACCGCCATATACTATAGTGCTGCTATACATGTACTGTAATGTACCGCCGTATACGATAGTGCTGCTATACATGTGCTGTAATGTACCGCCGTATACTATAGTGCTGCAATACATGTACTGTAATGTTCCGCCATATACTATAGTGCTGCTAAACATGTGCTGTAATGTACTGCCATATACCATAGCGCTGCTATACATGTACTACAATGTACCACCCTATACTATAGTGCTGCTATACATGTACTGTAATGTACCCCATATACCATAGCGCTACTATACATGTACTGTAATGTACCGCCATATACCATAGCGCTGCTATACATGTACTGTAATGTACCACCATATACCATAGCGCTGCTATACATGTACTGTAATGTACTGCCATATACTATAATGCTTCTATACATCTGCTGTAATGTACCGCCATATACCATAGCGCTGCTATACATGTGCTGTAATGTACTGCCACATACTATAGCGCTGCTATACAGTTGTGGCCAAAAGTATTGACACCCCTGCAATTCTGTCAGATAATACTCAGTTTCTTCCTGAAAATGATTTCAATCACAAATTCTTTGGTATTATTATCATAAGGTAAAGAATATTTATACGGTGTTAATCAGTAGATAGAAAAATATATTGCAATCTGAGAGTCCTCAGTGGTTGATACCTTTTAATGGGTAACTGAAAAGATGTTAGCCACAATGCCATGGGCTTTAAACTTCTTGATGACACTGCGCACCGTAGATACAGGAACATTCAAGTCTTTGGAGATGGACTTGTAGCCTTGAGATTGATCATGCTTCCTCACAATTTGGTTTCTCAAATCCTCAGACAGTTCTTCGGTCTTCTTTCTTTTCTCCATGCTCAATGTGGTACACACAAGGACACAGGACAGAGGTTGGGTCAACTTTAATCCATGTCAACTGGCTGCAAGTGTGATTTAGTTATTGCCAACACCTGTTAGGTGCCACAGGTAAGTTACAGGCACTGTTAATAACACAAATTAGAGAAACATTACATGATTTTTCTAACAGTGCCAATACTTTTGTCCACCCCCTTTTTTATGTTTGGTGTGGAATTATATCCAATTTGGCTTTAGGACAATTCTTTTTGTGTTTTTTTATTGAAGACAAATTAAATGAAGATAATAATACCAAGAAAAATATATTGCAATCTGAGAGTCCTCAGTGGTTGATACCTTTTAATGGCTAACTGAAAAGATGGTAAACATAGCAAGCTTTCGGGACGCTGCGGCCCCTTCTTCAGGCTAGTAATGACACAAATTCTGAAGACACATACTGTACATATATACATAAGCAATCAGAGAAGAAAATAACAGAGTTCCTCTTGTAATCACCTACAATCCAAGTCTGGAGGTGCTAAGAGGAGCTGCACGGAAACTGCAACCACTCCTAGAAAAAGATGCCCGACTAAAATCAATATTTCCAGATCCCCCACTCTTATGTTTTAGACAACCTCCAAATCTGAAAAACATCATTGTAAGAAGTGCCCTGTCCTCTCCAGCAGCTACAGGAACCTTTCCCTGCAACCAAAACAGGTGCAAAACCTCCATCTATAATGACAACGGACAAGATAAAGATTCCTGGGACAGATCAGGACTACAAGATCCCAGGTAACTTCAGATACACCACAAGCAATGTGGTGTATTAAATTATATGTACCAAATGTCTAACAGGCAGCATGTACATAGGTGAGACCGGATTACAATTCAGAACAAGAATGAATTCTCATCGCCACTCAATAAAAGAAAAGCGTATGGACCTAACTGTAGCGAACCATTTTTGCAGCTCTGAGCACAACACTGAATCCGATATGAGGCTGCTCATTTTAAAGAGTAACTTCAAATCTCAGAGAGAGAGAAGAATTAGGGAATACAAATTGATAACGACCTTTGACACAATCAAAACCGGATTAAATATTTCACATGGATTTATGGGATTTTATGTAAAATGAACGGACATTTGGGGATAGCAGATTCATGCATTTCTATATAAAATGAAAGTGCATTTGGAGACAGCTTGCAACACACTGAAATCATAGGACTATGAACTCTTGACAATTCTGTGAACTGTCTCACTTACAACTAAGTATTTTCAGGTCTCCATAGGTTACTAACCATCTACCTAATACAATTGGTTACACTTATCTTAGAAATCTGGTTTCTCAATCCCTGCTCCTCCACCCCTCCCCTACTCCACTCTGTTTTGCGTCACCTGTCATATCCACCAGAGCATATAACACTGTTTTGCCTTCTTTTTTTTTTTTTTCTCTTTCTTTCAATTGCTTATGTATATATGTATGTGTCTTCAGAATTTGTGTCATTACTAGCCTGAAGAAGGGGCCGCAGCGTCCCGAAAGCTTGCTATGTTTACCATCTTTTCAGTTAGCCATTAAAAGGTATCAACCACTGAGGACTCTCAGATTGCAATATATTTTTCTTGGTATTATTATCTTCACTTAATTTGTCTTTTGTGAGGAAGCATGAGCAATCTCAAGGCTACAAGTCCATCTCCAAAGACCTGAATGTTCCTGTATCTACCGTGCACAGTGTCATCAAGAAGTTTAAAGCCCATGGCATTGTGGCTAACCTCCCTAGATGTGGACGGAAAAGAAAAATTGACAAGAGATTTCAAAGCAAGATTGTGCGGATGCTGGATAAAGAACCTCGACTAACATCCAAACAAGTTCAAGCTGCCCTGCAGTCCGAGGGTACAAGAGTGTCAACCCGTACTATCCGTCGGCATCTGAATGAAAAGGGACTGTATGGTAGGAGACCCAGGAAGACCCCACTTCTTACCCCGAGACATAAAAAAGCCAGGCTGGAGTTTGCCAAAACTTACCTGAGAAAGCCTACAACGTTTTGGAAGAATGCTCTCTGGTCAGATGAGACAAAAGTAGAGCTTTTTGGGCAAAGGCATCAACATAGAGTTTACAGGAGAACATAACATAGTAACATAGTAACATAGTTTTTAAGGTTGAAGGAAGACTTTAAGTCCATCTAGTTCAACCCATAACCTAACATGTTGATCCAGAGGAAGGCAAAAAAAAACCCATGTGGCAACACTAAGGAAAAAAAATTCCTTCCTGACTCCAGGTATGGCAATCAGACTAGCTCCCTGGATCAACGCCCTATCAAAGAATCTAGTATATATAACCGGTAATATTATAGTTTTCAAGAAAGGTATCCAGGCCCTTCTTAAATGTTAGTAGTGAGTCACTCATTACAACATCATGTGGCAGAGAGTCCCATAGTCTCACTGCTCTTACAGTAAAGAATCCACGTCTGTGATTATGGTTAAACCTTCCTTCCTCCAGAAGTAGAGGATGCCCCCTTGTCCCCGTCTCAGGCCTAAGAGTAAAAAGATCATTAAAAAGGTCTCTGTACTGTCCACTCATATATTTATACATTATTATAAGATCACCCCTAAGCCTTCGTTTTTCCAAGCTAAATAACCCCAAGTTTAATAACCTGTCATGGTATTGCAGACCCCTCAGTCCTCTAATAACTTTGGTCGCTCTTCTCTGGACCCACTCTAGTTCAGCTATGTCTTTCTTATACACCGGAGACCAGAATTGTACACATTATTCTAAGTGTGGTCGCACTAGTGACTTGTATAGAGGTAAAATTATGTTCTCCTCATGAGCATCTATGCCTCTTTTAATGCATCCCATTATTTTATTTGCCTTTGCAGCAGCTGCCTGACATTGGCCACTAAATGTGAGTTTGTCATCTACCCATACACCCAGGTCTTTTTTATTGATAGTTTTGCCCAGTGTTTTACAATTAAGCACATAATTATACCTTTTGTTTCCTCTGCCCAAGTGCATGACTTTACATTTATCCCCATTAAAGCTCATTTGCCATTTATCTGCCCAAGCCTCTAGTTTACATAAATCCTCCTGTAATATAAAATTGTTCTCCTCTGTATTGATTACCCTGCAGACTTTAGTGTCATCTGCAAATATTGAGATTCTACTCTGTATGCCCCTACAAAGTCATTAATAAATATATTAAAAAGAAGCGGTCCCAACACTGACCCCTGTGGTACCCCACTGTTAACTGTGACCCATTCTGAGTGTGTTCCATTAATGACCACCCTTTGTTTCTTATCACTAAGCCAGTTCTTAACCCACTTACACATATTTTCCCCTATCCCCATTGCTCTCATTTTATGTATTAACCTTTTGTGTGGCACCGTATCAAAAGCTTTTGAAAAGTCCATATACACCACATCCACTGCATTTCTTTGGTCCAGTCCAGAACTTACTTCTTCATAGAAGCTTATCAGATTAGTTTGACAGGAACGGTCCCTCATAAAACCATGTTGACATTGGGTCATGAGGTTATTTTTCTTCAGATACTCCAGTATAGCATCTCTTATAAAACCCTCTAGGATTTTACCCACAGTAGAGGTTAAGCTTACTGGCCTATAATTTCAAAGTTCAGTTTTTGTCCCCTTTTTGAATATTGGCACCACATTTGCTATTTGCCAGTCCTGTGGTACAGACCCTGTTATTATGGAATCTTTAAATATTAAAAATAATGGTCTATCGATGACGGTACTTAATTCCTGCAGCACTCTAGGGTGTATCCTATCCGGGCGCGGGGATTTGCCAATTTTAGTGATTTTTAGACGATGCTGTACTTCCTGCTGGGTTAAGCCGGTGACATTTAATTGACAGTTTTTGTTATCACTGATCATATTGTCTGTCATGGATTTTCTTTTGTAAATACTGTTGAAAAAAAGTCATTTAGCATATTGGCTTTTTCCTCATCCTCATCCACCATTTCACCCAGACTATTTTTAAGGGGGCCAACGCCATCATTTTTTAGTTTCTTACTATTTATGAAGTTAAAAAATATTTTGGGATTATTTTTACTTTCTCTGGCAATGAGTCTCTCTGTCTGAATCTTTGCTTCCTTGATTTGCTTTTTACAGATGTTATTTAATTTTCTGTATTTATTTAATGCTTCATCACTACCCTACTTGCTTTAGTTCCCTAAATGCTTTCTTTTTGTCACTTATTGCGCCTCTTACCGCTTTATTTAGCCATAGTGGTTTCCTCCTATTTCTAGCATGCTTATTCCCATAGGGTATATATTGTGCACAGGTCCTATTCAGGATGCTAATAAACGTCTCCCATTTGCTTTGTGTACTTTTATGTCTCAGGACATCGTCCCAGTTTATTGCACTAAGATCATCTCTCAACCGTTGAAAATTTGCCTTCCTGAAGTTTAGTGTCCTTGTAGCCCCTCTACTACACATCTTAGTAAAGGATACTTGAAAACTTATTATGTTATGATCACTATTACCCAAGTAACCTCCAACCCGTATATTTGATATGCGGTCCGGCCTGTTGGTTAATATTAGGTCTAACAATGCCCCCCTTCTTGTTGGGTCCTGATCCAGTTGTGAAAGATAATTGTCTCTCATAGTTTTCAAAAACCTATTACCTTTGCTGGAACTGCAGGTTTCTGATCCCCAATGTATTTCAGGGTAGTTGAAGTCCCCCATAATAATGACTTCTCCCTGAGACGCTGCTTCATCTATTTGCTTTATGAGGATATTCTCCTCCAATTCCATTATTGTTGGGGACTTATAACAAACACCTATCAGTAATTTATTATTTTTCCCCCTCCCCTTATCTCCACCCACAGGGATTCTACATTTCCATTAGATTCACCTATATTATCACGCAGGATGGGTTTTAAGGATGATTTTACGTATAAACATACACCTCCCCTTTGCTTGTTTGTACGGTCATTTCTGAACAGACTATAGCCCTGTAAATTAACAGCCCAGTCATGGCTCTCGTCCAGTTATGTCTCCGAAATCCCCACCATGCCATAATTATTTTCCAACAAAATCAATTCTAATTCCTCCATTTTGTTGGTGAGGCTTCTGGAATTAGCGTACATGCACTTTATGCATCTCTCTTTACCTCTATTCCTTCCTACTATATTGACTGTTCTAACCCCACCCCCCATGCCACGCCCAATTTTATTACTTGTGCCCAGGTTACTAATTACACTATCTTCCCCTACTATACAATGAATACCCTCCCCCCCAATCCCTAGTTTAAACACTCCTCCAACCTTCTAGCCATTTTCTCCCCCAGCACAGCTGCACCCTCCCCATTGAGGTGCAGCCCTTCCCTAGCATAGAACCTGTAGCCAACAGAGAAGTCGGCCCAATTCTCCAGGAACCCAAACCCCTCCTTCCTACACCAATTCCTGAGCCACTTATTTATCTCCCTAATCTCCCGTTGCCTCTCTGGTGGGGCTCAAGGTACAGGCAGTATTTCAGAGAATACTATGTTGGAGGTCCTTGCCTTAAGCTTGCTGCCTAATTCCCTGAAATCATCTTTAAGGACCTTCCACCTACCTCTAACTTTGTCATTTGTGCCAATGTGCACCATGAAAAAAAGAGGCATTCAAAGAAAAGAACACAGTCCCTACAGTCAAACATGGCGGAGGTTCCCTGATGTTTTGGGGTTGCTTTGCTACCTCTGGCACTGGACTGCTTCACCGTGTGCATGGCATTATGAAGTCTGAAGACTACCAACAAATTTTGCAGCATAATGTAGGGCCCAGTGTGAGAAAGCTGGGTCTCCCTCAGAGGTCATGGGTCTTCCAGCAGGACAATGACCCAAAACACACTTCAAAAAGCACTAGAAAATGGTTTGAGAGAAAGCACTGGAGACGTCTAAGGTGGCCAGCAATGAGTCCAGACCTGAATCCCATAGAACACCTGTGGAGAGATCTAAAAATGGCAGTTTGGAGAAGGCACCCTTCAAACATCAGGGACCTGGAGCAGTTTGCCAAAGAAGAATGGTCTAAAATTCCAGCAGAGCATTGTAAGAAACTCAGTGATGGTTATCGGAAGCGGTTGATCGCAGTTATTTTGGCTAAAGGTTTGTCTGGCCCATTTTTGGAGTTTTGTGTGAAATGATCAATGTTTTGCTTTTTGCTTCATTCTCTTTTCTGTTTTTTCATTGAAGACAAATTGAATGAAGATAATAATAGCAAAGAATTTGTGATTGCAATCATTTTCAGAAAGAAACTGAGTATTATCTGACAGAATTGCAGGGGTATCAATACTTTTGGCCACAACTGTACATGTCCTGTAATGTACCGCCATATGCTATAGCGCTGCTATACATGTACTGTAATGTACCGCCATTTACCATTGTGCTGCTATACATGTGCTATAAAGTACCGCCATATACCATAGCGCTGCTATACATGTACTGTAATGTATCGCCATATACTATAGTGCTGCTATGCATGTGCTATACTGTACCGCCATATACTATAGTGTTGCTATACATGTACTGTAATGTAGCGCCATATACCATAGTGCTGCTATACATGTGCTATACTGTACCGCCATATACTATAGTGCTGCTATACATGTGATATAAAGTACCGCCATATACCATAGTGTTACTTTACATGTACTGTAATGTACTGCCATATACCATAGCGCTGCTATACATGTACTATAATGTACCGCCATATACTATAGTGCTGCTATACATGTAATGTAATGTACCGCCATATACTGTAGTGCTGCTATACATGTGCTATAAAGTACCACCATATACGATAGTGCACCTGTATATGTACTGTAATTTACCGCCATATACTATAGTGCTGCTATACATATGCTGTAATGTGCCACCATATACTATAGCGCTGCTATACATGTACTCTAATGTACCGCCATATACCATAGTGCTGCTATACATGTACTGTAATGTATCACCATATACTATAGTGCTGCTATACATGTACTGTAATGTACCATCATATACTATGGTGCTGCTATACATGTGCTGTAATGTAGCGCCATATACCATAGCGCAGTTATACATGTACTATAATGTACCGCCATATACCATAGCGCTGCTATACATGTACTGTAATGTACCGCCATATACTATAGTGCTGCTATACATGTACTGTAATGTACCGCCATATACAATAGTGCTGCTATACAATGCTGTAATATACCGCCATATACTATAGTGTTGCTATACATGTACTGTAATGTACAGCCATATACAATAGTGCTGCTATACATGTGCTATAAAGTACCGCCATATACTATAGTGCTGCTATACATGTGCTATAAAGTACCACCATATACCTTAGTGCTGCTATACATGTGCTGTAATGTACCGCCATATACCATAGCGCTGCTATACATGTACTATAATGTACCACCATAAACCATAGCGCTGCTATACATGTACTGTAATGTACTGCCATATACTGTAGCACTGCTATACATGTGCTATAAAGTACCACCATATACCATAGTGCACCTGTATATGTACTGTAATATACCGCCATATACTATAGTGCTGCTATACATGTGCTGTAATGTAGCGCCATATACCATAGTGCTGCTATACATGTGCTATACTGTACCGCCATATACTATAGTGCTGCTATACATGTGATATAAAGTACCGCCATATACCATAGTGTTACTTTACATGTACTGTAATGTACTGCCATATACCATAGCGCTGCTATACATGTACTATAATGTACCGCCATATACTATAGTGCTGCTATACATGTAATGTAATGTACCGCCATATACTGTAGTGCTGCTATACATGTGCTATAAAGTACCACCATATACGATAGTGCACCTGTATATGTACTGTAATTTACCGCCATATACTATAGTGCTGCTATACATATGCTGTAATGTGCCACCATATACTATAGCGCTGCTATACATGTACTCTAATGTACCGCCATATACCATAGTGCTGCTATACATGTACTGTAATGTATCACCATATACTATAGTGCTGCTATACATGTACTGTAATGTACCATCATATACTATGGTGCTGCTATACATGTGCTGTAATGTAGCGCCATATACCATAGCGCAGTTATACATGTACTATAATGTACCGCCATATACCATAGCGCTGCTATACATGTACTGTAATGTACCGCCATATACTATAGTGCTGCTATACATGTACTGTAATGTACCGCCATATACAATAGTGCTGCTATACAATGCTGTAATATACCGCCATATACTATAGCGCTGCTATACATCTAATGTAATGTACCGCCATATATCATGGTGCTGCTATATATTGCTGTAATGTACCGCCATATACTATAGTGCTGGTATACATGTACTATAATGTACTGCCATATACTATAGTGCTGCTATACATTTACTATAATGTACCGCCATATACTATAGTGCCGCTATACATGTGCTGTAATGTACCACCATATACCATAGCGCTGATATATATATATATATATATATATATATATATATATATATATGTAGTTCACTCTCGTTGACTGAACAAGTTCTGTCAGTCACAGTATGTCAACTACATACATATTGTAGAATACCCGATGCATTAGAATCGGGCCACCATCTAGTGTAAATATATGTAGCTATGCTCTCCTCTCCTGTGTGCTGTCTCTGGCCTGTATGACTGGCAGCTTGAGCCTTTCTTGGGTTACTCTCCACTGGCTACTTCTCCCTGAGCTCTCTGGTGCTGCTGTGTCTCCTGGGCCTCATGGTAGGCGAGCGACTTGGAATCTCTTGCCCTCCGGTGTTGGCTGCTGGGTCTAGAGTCCTTCACAACCTCGGACTCCGGTGTCCGCTCCTGCGCTCTGTGCTGGGGCGAGCCGCCACTGGCTCCCCTCTCCAGACCTGCTGCTCCACTTTCTCAGACCCTCTCCAATAGGTTGCTTACACTGGCTAGTCTACGTCCCGGGACGAGCCTTACTCTGCTCCAGTCCACGGGACCTCTTCACAGTCCTCCTAGGAACTTAACTGCCTGACCCCGCCCCAGACCTGAATTTATAGGGTGCACCTCCCCTTAGGTTGGATTTCCAAGCTCCCCCTTCTGGACTGGCGTTGGGAAGGTGTTGTGTGCGTGGTTCACCTGGTGTGGGTACCTTCTTTTGCTTCCAAGCACAGCATGGCTCCCTGGGGGAGCCAATGCTATTGTGGCAACCGGACCTTGGGGTGCCACACTAGTTCCAAACATTAAATGCTTCATGCAATACGGTCAGCATAACACCACATTGCTAACACTTGTCAAAATTCACATTAAACATTATACATCTCAATAATAACATTGGTGTATTCAAGAGACACATGGGCAATATTTCCATCTTCTTACACAAGTGCTAGCCGTGGTGTTCATGGATAGCACTTTGACCTATGATACTATTGGGCTATTTTTTTCCTCGGACATCTCAGTAAGAGGAAAAAATCTGAGACATTTCCAATCTTGATCCAAGGGGTATGGTCAAAATCAGCAATTTTAATCTACAGTTGTGTAAAAAAAAAAATTGGACCACTCTCAGATGACATGAGTGGTTCAATTTTCATAGGCTGAAAATAGAGAAGGTGGAAAACCTTTTTCTTCCTCTTTCTGCGCCCAAGAAAAACTGATGCTACTATGATCAGACTCTGATCAAACTCTGATCAGAACAATCTGACCATTATTCTTGGATGTGGAGAAAACGCTCATGTAATCCTTACTAAAAGTGCAATTACCTGGAGAAAAAGCACTTATGTCCTCCAGGAGGCGCTGGCTTTCAGTCATGGAGGTGTGAACAGAGCAGCTACAGTCACTGCACACAGCACCACTCATTATATTGTGAGCCGCGGATGTAAGTGCGCCCTGGCACTTGATTGACGGTCACATCTATCCAGAGCAAGATGACAGACATGACAGGTTCCTTTTAACAATCAGGGCCTATTGATAGGTAATGGTGAAAGGGGGGAGATGCTGTTTTCTGTACAGTTCGTCCAATGTGTCCCATACTAAGCGTTTCAGATCCCAATTTCTCCTCTTATTTTATATCATTGGTCATTTTCTGTGCAGCACTAATAATTATGTTACTACTGAATATTAGTACTGATAATGTGTCACCTGCAAAGTAAATATTCTACCAGCATTAGAAAACTCTGGTTAGAAAGCAAAGTATCCAACTATGCACATAGCGACTCCTGTCCAGTTCATTAGCCTTTTTTTCCACATCAGCTGTGACCATTCTCCTCACTTCTTATCTCTCCGCTCACCTTTGCCGGAGGTAGCCATCAAGACGTTACTATGGCATTTCTGCGCTGAAGCTTGTGCTAAACATTTTAGAGATTAACAGATTATTGCCACAATTTCATCTATTTAAAGTGGAAGGAGACAAATCCAAATTCATCTCAGTAGCTGCTGCTCAATACGACTGATTCGTTTTATCATTCCGATGATCTGTGACTCTGTTGCTGCTTATGTAGAAGTAGGGGTTTATATATCATGAACCAAGAAATAGCATAAAAAGAGAAATAATTGAGAGCAGGCAGACATGTAGGGCTCACCTTGCCACAAGCATCAAGCCTTAGATCGGAGATGTCAGTCAGAACTTCATGCTTTTAAAGGAACGATGCATACAAGGATTTGTGCAAATTTCAATCCAAACACCATTGTCTATACTATTTCAGGAACAGAGAAGTGGTCTGCTACATCAATTATATTAACAAATGGAAACACAGGGACCCCATTGATTATTATGGGGTCCAACTGGACTCAATTTTTTTCTCAGTCTGCATGCAGTACTTTTTTTCTATTCTAAGCCCACCCACCCAAGCACTTAATTAATGGGGCCCTTCTGCTACTGTTTGTATAACTAATGTAAATAGAAGCATTCCCTATTGCAAGGGGTGGTTGCTCCTGTGACTGTGCTGATACTCTGACTATGGCTGAACTTTAAGAAGGGTGAATGTGGGGAGTAGTTGATTTACCACTTGCACATAGGTTTGCCAGCAGAATTCAAGACGTGACCGCTCTGCCAAATGGCGATAATGTCATGTGCAACCATGAAAGCATATCTCAAGTCCAAAAATACATTATTCCATTTACCTTTTCCCAGATTGCTACATGCTACAGCGAGTGGCTTCAGCTCTGCCTCTTGAGCACAGCATATGGAGGCGAGTGGTTCTGGTATTATTCCCTTACCATTGTGGTCTATTGTATAACTAATGGTGACTCGTCCATGAACATCGCCACAAGCTCTGGAACATCTACAAAATTCTCAGCAGAGGGATTAGTGAGTGAGTGGTTCATGAGTGATATATGCCAAGACCCTTGTTTCAACTCCATTAAATCCTGATAATCATGCTCATGTATCATGTCAAACTGTGTTTCCTCATTGGCTAATTGAAAAATTAAGTCTTGTTTAATGGCCTTTCCTTTCTTCTCCCTCTCCTCATTTTTTCACGTCCACAGCCAACAAGGTGGCTTGACTTAGAACAGTACAATTTTTTGATACCTATGTTGAGAGGTGTGATGAGGGAAACTTCATATTTTAATTAGCCTTGTTTCCCATGGCAGAGTCACAGTATTAGGCTAGTTTCACACTAGCATTCAGTACGCCTGCGGATGGTCCGCAGACGGAAACGCAGTGCCAAGTGCATCGTTAATTCTGTCAATGCAACGTTGATTATCTGCATGCGTTGACAGAATTATTCTCCATAGGAATATATGGCTGGCCATAGGAACCCATTATACAGCAGCCGATGCCATTATACTTTTTTGCAAAAACATGTACTAAGTACCCGGTTTTTATTGGCACTACCTTTTTTATTTTTATACTATTCATTATATTTATAATATTTATTTACTACAGGGTATTTTTTTTTACACATTTTGTATATACTTTTTCTTTAAGGTTTTGTTCTGGTGGTCAGGGTGAACAGGCTCCTACAGGCATGTTCACATATGCTTGCTCTGGCTCAGTTTTATATATGCACTTTATTAACATAGACACATAATACGTAATCTTACAAGTTTGAAATGTTACATTTGAACAGGATCAGAACCTATAACAGCCCAGGAATACATCACCAGACCCACTAGAGATACAAAAATATATCACCAGAACCAACATCTGTTCAGAAACACAGCATTAAAACCATCATCAGTACATAAATTCATCATCAAAACCACCATCAGTACAGACTACATCAATTGTAGAGTCAGGACAACCCTGTATACATATTTGTATGGTATAAAACTACAACTTCCAGTATGTCTTTAATAATGGAAAGACAATACTGGGAATTGTTGTTACTAATTATCATCAGACCATACAGGAACCACAGGACTGATGAAAATTAGTCAGTATCACAAATAATTAATCACATCTTGGTACCTTATAGATTACTGTCTCTGATCAGCGTCGCCTTTTTCCTTTCTTCATCTTGTCCAGGCACCATGATGACTTTTCACATCTCTGCAGACTTCCATCTTTTCTGCAGCACATCCTGACACGATGCCCGTAAAAATAAAAGTGTCAATATAATGCTACCTGAATAAATAATTCCTCTTCACTATTTTCCCTGCACATAATGATGCACACTGTCACCTGCACACACTGTCACCTGTCCCTCCTCACTCCCCATACCGTGTCCGCACCCATTCCTCCTCCATCCCCCATACCTTGTCTGCTCCCATCTCTCCTCACTCCCCATACCATGTCCGCAGCCATACCCTTTAACTCCCCATACCGTGATCGCAACCGTCCCTCCTCACTACCTAAACTATGTCTGCACCCATCCCTCCTCACTCAAGATACTGCATCCTCACCCCCCATACCTTGTCTGCACCCGTACCTCCGCACTCCCCATATTGTGTCCGCACCCACACCTTTTCACTCATCATACCGAGTCCGCACCCATACCCTTTTACTCACTTTACCGTGTCCACACCTGTCCCTCCTCACTCTCCATACAGTGTTCGCACCAGTCCCTCCTCACTCCCCAACCTGTCTCTGCACCCATCCCTCCTCATTACCCAATACCATGTCCTCGCCCATCCCTCCTCACTCCCCATACCGTGTCCGCACCTGTCCCTCCTCACTCCCCATACTGTGTCTGCACCCAGATACCCTAATTCCATACATTATGTCTGCACCCATCCCACCCTCTTGCTCCCCATACTGTGTCCTACATTTACCCTATTGCTCCCCATACTCTCTCCCTCTGTTCCCCATATCGTGTCTGCACCTATCACCCCATTGCTACCCATTCTTGCTTCTCAAATCTCCTCTCTTTGCAGCACATGATTCACTCTCTCCCTCTCCTTTTGCAACACATCATGCTGTATAACCCTTCCCCTTTCTGCCGTATATTATACCCTTCCCCCTCTGTAGCACATTATACCCTTCCTCTCCCTCCGCAGCACATTATACATTTCCCCATCTGCAGCACATTATACCCTTCCCCCTCCACAGCACATTATACACAGACTCCCCTCTGCAGAACATTATACACAGACCCGCCCTATAGTACAATATACACATACCCCCCTCCAGCACATCATACACAGATCCCCCCTCAAGTAAATTATACAAAGATCCCCCCCTCCAGTGCATTTTACACAGTTTCCCCCTTGCAGCACATACAATCTCCCACCATATGCCCCCTTCCTCTAATTACTATGGATCTATCATCTTCGGTGTCTTCAGCTCCAATCTCCACCACCACACCGGAGCACTTTCCACTTTCCTTTGCTCCTCTGTGGCGCTGAGTAACGTCAGCAGCATGATCAGCTGATCGGATCATGTTGCTGATGTTGTCCTGACATGGAAGTGACAGCGGTCAGGGCTTCACAGTTGAGCAGCTGATCTGATGATCGCAGACCACCGACAGTGCTCATGACAGCCCCCTCCAAGTACGCTGCTGGGCTTTGCCTCTTGGCCATTAAACCTGGCAATAAAAGGGGCAGGGCCGTGTCAGGCTCGCTAGGCTCCTGGAGTTAGTCCAGCCAGGCCCTGATGGCGGCCCTGCCATCACGATCATGTAACAGGTCAGTTCATGACATTTCTTCTTCCCTAAATATTCTACAGTCACATAAGAGAAATTATTTAAACATAGAAGGAACTGCAGAAACTCAGCCACATAATGTTACAGGGGTATATGACATTAAACGATTCACTTCGACTCAAATTAGTGTAATTTAAGAATCTCAATTGATACAAGCGACAGGAAGTTTCATCAGACACATTAACAATATGCGACAAGTGAATAGTTGTCACAAATAAATGGATTATTAGTAATTTCTAAAATCCTAAAAGTTACAGAAGTTACTCCATCTACACATTTTATATTTTTTATTTTGGAGCTTATTCTAACCAAGTGTCCTATGGATTGGTCAGAATTCGGTACATGATTCCTTGCCATATTCTAACCTTGATGAAAATGTTCTTAATCCAAAAATATATTCTAACTTCAGTTCTTCAAGTTTCAGACTCTGAGTAACCTTGCAGAGGTTGCAAAGGGAGAAAAAAACCCACTTCAATTGTCTCTTACGTCTCATTAAGCCCTGCACGACTTCCAGCAATTTTTAGCCGGAGATAAAATCAGCAATATAAGTTTTAAAAGAGATCTAGATTTGTGGAGCCGAAGCCTCTTACTAAGATTGAGGCTGAAAAAGCCTACAGATGTCTGATGTGCATGTGCTCGCCATTAAATAATCTCTCAAAGAAAAAAAATTGAAGACAATGCCTCTTTATTGTGTATCCTCATTATCTCCAATGAACGGACAAAGCGGCTTCATGGATATCTGATGGAAATAAGAACACTGGAAGCTTTTAATTGTTTTACTGCATATAATATGGCACCAGTGACCCAAGGTAAATTTTCCAGTCAGTTCTACTGAGAGCTATATCGATATTACATTTAAAAGAATATATACATGTAGTGTATGATCTAAAGGGATCATAACACCATTGTTATATTATTAAAATGAAATTATCACTTAACATATGTATTAGATTTCCCCAAACACTAGATTATCAATGGTGATAAAGTAGCTCCAGGCTTTGCCCTAAACCAGAAACAGCAGCCTCCGCAATATGGAAACTTGGATGATCAAGTACCAATCTGTAAGAAGAGGATGGGCACTTAATATTATGTAGTATTTTTTTCTGGGATCCAAGAGAGAACATGTCATCATGATTTAGCTTAATAATAAAGGTATTGCCATAATGGCTCTGTTATACAGATTCAGTGGTTACCTTTTCTGAAGAAATCTTCATCCTGGTTGCTTTTTAATCCACATTTAAAGTTTGGGTGTTATAAGCTTTCAGTGCATTGGGGCGGGACTGTGGGTAGGGTTTTTGGCTCTGCTCCAGTCCCTCCACCCGCTTCTGGTGTCTGAATCGGTCTCCTTTTTAAAGGTTTGCATCAGTGCAGTTCTTGTTGTAGGTGACACTTGTGCAGATTCATCTCCTGTGGGTTTCAGTAAAATGGCACTGATGATCGTACATGAAACAGATTAATCTATTGTCAATCTAAAGTAATATTGCACCAGTGGCAGCTCATGCACAGATTGAGATCTCAATCTCGGCTACTTAATGAGCCAAAATTTGAATCTGTGCATGTGTCTCGCCGCTGGCGGGGACCATGGGGTACTCGGAACAAGACCCCTGGGGCTGCCGGATGTCACGGTGGCGTGACCCGGTCCGTGATCCTTTCGTCGGGCGAGCAGTCAAAAAGGGGAATTGTAAAAATAAAATAAAACAAAAATGAAAGTGTGTCGTGATGCCACCCGTGGAATGAGGCTGGGCCTCACCAGTCAGCTGTCCCATTAACATAGTCCTAGTTCTTCCATCATAAGGTATACTCTGAATACAGTTTTCATCCGCTCACGGAAGTCACTGAGGGTGTTGGGCTCCCCTGGGTATTGCAGGAGCCACATCACGCCCGGAAGGTACGGCATAGTGAACAGCAAGATGGTGGCACGGCGAGGCGCAGCCTCATCATCGGTGGCGATATTGTCGGGTGCTGCGGGTCGCTCCTTGACTGGGATGCACATCGTTCTCCACCTTGGTGAACTGCAGCCCTCCCTCAGCTTTCGGCCGGTACTAGTGTCTAGTTCTAGGCAGGGCCTTTCTGAGAGGCCTTCCGGCGTCGTTGGGCTGACGTCAGAGTGTAAGGCCTTGGTCCATGTTTGTGCCCTTTCTGTGTCCCCACCCCTCGCTTTCAAACGCTCTGTGCGGGGCAAAAAAAGAAAAATGTCGATTGTTCACAGTTCAATACAGTCTTAGACACACAAGACTCCGTTTTAACCGGGTTGTTAGATCCTGTTTGTGACACCAAAGTTGACTTGCCCCTGGCGGGGACCGTGGGGTACCCGGAACCCTCTCATCATTGTCTGGGCTGCGGGATGTCACGGTGGCGTTACCTGGTCCGTGATCCCCTTGTTGGGCGACCAGTTAAAAAGGGAAAAATTGAAAAAGGTCATGAAAGAAAAATATTAAAAATACAATAAGAGAGAGTGTCGTGACGCCATCCGTGGAATGCGGGCGGTATAGCCGCTGCAGTCTGACCTCTGGGGATGGTGGGAATTGCAGTGTAGATGGTTCAGCTCTCCACAGGAAGAGCAGGTCTCCAGGGCAAATGTATAGTCTATAGATATGCAGGGCTCGTTGGCGGTGCAGGGTTCAGTGTACGAAAGAACTGACAGACACAAGGGTAACAGTCTTCTTTACCTTTACTGTTGCAAGTAGTTGGTTCATTCAGGGTACAATTCACAAGTGGTGTTAGAGATCCGGAGCCTGGAAGCAAGTTGGGACCTTCCACACCTGGTAAGTTCTGAGGCTTCTCTACTGCGCTGCTCTCTGTAAGCCCTGGCTGCTTGCAGCTGTGCTAAGACTCTCCTCACTGGTCTGTCTTGGCGGTGTGACAGGCGGCTCATGCCCTTTTTGTGTTACTTCTCCTTTACTGCGTCTCCTGAACTCTCTGATGCAGCTGTGTCTCCTGGCCCTTCTGGTGGGCGAGCAACTTGGAATCACCCGCCCTCCGATATTGGTTGCTGGGCATGAAAGTCCTTGGTGACCTCGGACTCTGGTGTCCGTACTATGCTAGATGCTGTGGCGAGCTGGCACTGCTCCACTCCCCACACCTTTTCTCCACTTCCCTCAGACCCTTACCTACAGGTCACTCACACTGGCTAGTCAGTATCCTCGGATGGGCCTAGCACACAATCCAACCATAGGATGTCTTCTACAGTCCTCCCAGGAACTGAACTGCCTGACCCCACCCCCAGACCAGAATTTATAGGGGACCTGCCCTGAACTCGGGTGTAGAGCTCCCCCTTCTGGCCTGGAGTTGGGAAGGTGTTGTGCGTATGTTTTGCCTGAGGTGGGTACCTTTCCTTGCTTCCAAGCTTAATATTGTGGCAACCGGACCCTGAGGCACCACACATGCCACCACCTATGCAATTTTACTGTTGACCACCTGGAGATGAATCTATGTAACTGCCCCAACAAAAGAACTCACATACAGAAAGACACCAGATACAGGTGGAGGCGCTGGGGCAGAGCTGAAGACCCCATCATTTCCAGTCCCACCCTAACGCAATGAAAACTTTTTACACCCAAATTTCAAATGTGGACTGAAGAACAAGGATGTAGATTTCTTAACTAAAGTTTAATCTGTATTACTGCACCATTATGGCCATACCTAGTTTAGCAAGCTAAAATGTGATGACAGGTTCTCAATAAAGGAGTTGTCCAATACACAAAAACCCTTTTCAAAAAACTTCTTTCTTGTAAAATAGTTCTAGAATGTTCACAGCCATTACTAGCTAAGCCCAGCAGTACTCCTGCTTTCATCCTTCTATACAACCCCCTCTCTTTCCACCAGTTTCAAGGTAGTCTGTTTGCCTACCAAAGTGGACTAAGTATCGGTGCTAATAGCCATATGCACATATGAAGCGTCTGTGGACATGACCGAAATGAGCATGTGTCCGAAAAGCAAACTAGCGGGGAAGGTTACCTTTGAAATATTGCACAGGTGTGCATGCACCCTGTTCCTCCCTGCAGCAACTTAGCCTGTAAGAGTCTCTTCTGTGAATCTACAGCAATATCCTTTTTAAGGTACCTGTGTGCACCGAAAGGGAACTTTTTTTTTGTACATATGTTTATAGAACTATGTTTTTGAAGGATACATTTGTCAGGTGTTTCAATTTATATTAGCTTATAGAGAGTGTGACTGACTCGCCAAACTTAAAACCGTTATTTAAAAAAAAAAAATTAAGGGCTTTGCCACATGATTTAAGATTAGGGATGAGCGGACCCAAAATAAGATTTGGTGTTCATGCTGAACACAGACTTTACAAAAAATTCAGTGTTCGAGTTCAGGTACTTTACATATGCAAACCACTGAGAAAGCATTGCTGTGCTCAGGTACATCGGTGCTTAGCCCAGGGTGAGCCACGCACAGTGTTTGAATGGATGCACTAGGGCTAAAATCAGCATTATTGGCGTAGTGTGTACAGAAAAAAAAAAAAATTAAAACCCCCGCCCTATCTACCCCAAAAGTGCTTTGGTTATGGCTGCCTGGATGTGGGTGGAGCACAGAACTGCCCAATCAGTTACTTCCAATTAGGTTAAGGTCCAAAACAGAACTTTATGTAAAGTCTAGCTCAGTGTTTCCCAAACACTCAGCCAAACCAGTTCTCTTGCTTTGCATAAATGAGCAAATACCCAAAACGCATGTCTGCAAATGGAGTTTCATTTATGGTTACTTACCCTAGGTCATGGGGCAAGGCCCTTTGAAAGGATGATATTGACTTCTAGGATTGTTATTTCCAATTTGTGTACTAGCGTCATCTTCCTTTCTGAAGAGACTTTTTATGTGTTTAAATTCTCAGGAGAAAATTGCATGATCTACCAGTCTCCTTAAGCTAAAATGGTGCTCCTCACATGGAGAAAATGTGTTCCTTAGGATACTTTCACATTGCATTCTAGCATGCGTTCAGGGGTCCTGTAGGGCTTACGTCTGAACGCCTCATAAAATGGGATTTGGGCGTATGTGCTGAAGGAAGGTCTGTTGACTTTAATTACGCAGATGGAGTTGCGATGTGCTCTATCGTGCACCATTTTCCAGACTACATGTCTACTAAAGACTACGTCTAGATGTCCATCTGCAGTAGACGTATACTCCCGTAAATGGTGCATGATAGAGCACACCACAACTCTGTCTGCACCAATAAAGTCAATGGCTCCTTCAGCATATACATCAAAATCCTATTTTGTGAGGGGTTCAGGAGTAAACCCTGACGAGACCACCGACGTGTGCTAGAACGCAATGTCAGAATACCCTTATTTATGTTCACACTGGACGTTTCTGATCTGTTTTTGGTACTGCGTTTTTTTTGTTTTTTCTTTAAACTGCACCAAATACTGATCAGTGAAAACGTTCACCAGCAAAGTGAATGGGATTTTCAATTTGCTGTTCAGATAATGCATTTTTTTACTGCTGTTTTAGTAGTGCAGAAAGTGCATCCAGGAAACAATGAGCATGTCAATTTGTGTGGCATTTTTCTGGTGTGATTTCTGCACCACTAACATCCAATTATTTACCCTCCCCTTGATCCCTCGGTGAGCTACGGTGGTGTTTAGGCACTTCAGGTATGTTGCTTCCAAGACCTGCCCATGTGATTCACTCAGATGGTGCAAGGTCTTGTAAACACCGTACCGTACTACTCACAGACAGGACCTGCAGTGCCTGGGAGGAAGAGACCACCATAGCTCACCGTTGGATCACAGGGAGGGTAAGAAAGTGTGTGTGTGTGTGCCTGTCTGGCTGTGTCCCCTGAAAATAGAGCAAATAAACAGCACAAAAAGGATGATGCATTTTTGAAGCTTTTTTGCAAAAAGAGGATACGTTTTTGGTGCAGAATCTGCACCAAAAATGGATCACTAAAATACGGAGCACAAATGCCTGTCTGAACTTGGCCTTAGAGTTCCTGACAGTGACACTAGTGCAATAACAGTCAATAATGACAATAAAATCTGAGGGCATTTAACCATGTATAGCCTTACACAAGTTTTCACTTCAGCATTGCCTATAACACTTTTTCAAACAGAATTTTTATATAAAATTTTTCAAAAAGAAAAAAAAACAAAGAATTACAGTACCTCTAGTGTTGTTGTTAACAACTGACATCAGGAGCTTTACCATCTAGATTCAAGACTGTTTGAAGAAAAAAATTCTAGGTTCACAACCTTCAATGAAAATGAATACTATCACTTCAGAATTACAAGTAGGTAAAGGGATGAAAGCAGAATAAGAAAGGCTATTGTACTGCCTGGCCAAAATAAGCAGCTTTTACACTGACAGCTGCAAAGGGAATAGTACAGACATCTGCAACAGAGCAAGAAATTACCTATTGAGTTGTCCTGTTCTGTCTAATTATCTGGTTTAGGATACCTGGGGTGATAACCTGTGTAGGATTCACACGGGAAGCTGTAACACTGCAAAACAAGACTGAGTTCACTAGGATTCTAGGAAACTTCAAAGACCGCTCCAGAGGGAGGATAATATAGATACGTGCCTACAATCAAGCTAAGAAACAGTTAAATATATATTTTTTAGTCACTTAAAATGTAGCTGTTATTTCATCGGAGGAAAAGTATAATAGAAACACGTCACCACTTGTGTATTTTTACATATTACTGGTTTTGGCTTTCAAAAATTGAGGTAAAAAACTCAACGTGTGCATGTGGTCTAAAGGATATTATACATGACTTTTAATTTATTTTAAAAATACAAATATGAATATTTGTGACGTACATTTGTATTCAACCGTCTGAGTCAATACTTTGTAGGATCACCTTTTGCTGCAATTACTGCTGCAAGTCTATTGGGTATATCTCTACCAGCTTTGCACATCTAGACACTGAAATGTTTGCACATTTTTCTTTGCAAAATATTTCTAGATCTGAGATTGGATGGAGACGTCTGTGAAGAGTAATTTTCAAGTCTTACTGCAGATTTTCAATGGAATTAAGGTCTGGACTGTGACTGGGCCATTCACACACATGAATAGGCTTTGATCTAAAACCTTTATTGTAGCTTTGGCATTTTGTATGCCATACTACTTCCATTTTTGGATAATGGATTGAAAAGTGCTCCATGAACATCTGTTCAGAACCCGGGTGATTTTTTCATACCCTAATCCTGCTTTATGCCTCTCCACTGCTTTATCCCTGACCTGTCTGGTGTGTTCCTTGGTTTTCATGATGCAGTTTGATCTGTAATTTACTCAAATTTCTTAGGCCTTCACAGAACAGCTGTAGTTATACGGAGAATACATTACACACAATTTACTAATTAGATGACTTCTGGGGGCATTGGCCACTCAGAATTTAAGTTGGAGGCATCAGACTCCAGGAGGCTGAACACAAATACCTGTCACAATTTTTAGATTTATATTTTTAAATTATTTAGAACACAATGTATCATTTCTTTTTCATTTCATAAATATGTGCTACTTGGTACATGACAAAATTTCAATAAAGTACATTTAAGTTTGTAGGTGTAATAACATGAAACAAATGTGGAAAAGATCACGGGGTATAAATACATTTTCAAGGCACAGTATATGAGGGAGAACATTTATAGTTATTTAAATCCTGTTTTCACCTCTACAAGCTTTAAAGGGAACCAACCACCCCAAATGACCCCCCCGGATTGTTAATATGTGTCCCTACACCCAGCACACACATTTGGGGCAATCGTTTTTGCTAAAAAAAACTGTTTAGTAGAAGCTAAGTTATAGCTTTATAAAGTTTAAAAAATGTTGCCGACTGGGTGTTACCTAGCTTGTCCTCCTGCAGTGTTCATGTGCCTGTCAGCCTCCTCTCCCCCCCTCCCTTCAGTAAAGCCCTGCCCTTTCAGCCTCTCAGGTTTCAGCCTTTCAGGTTTGCCTTCTGTTATCATAAACAATGAGACTCCATGCAGCAGCCTGTGACGAGGCTGAAAGGGCAGGGCTTTACTGAAGGGAGGGGGGGAGAGGAGGCTGACAGGCACATGAACACTGCAGGAGGATAAGCTAGGTAACACCCAGTCGGCAACATTTTTTAAACTTTATATTGCTATATCTTAGCTTCTACTAAACAGTTTTTTTTAGCAAAAACGATTGCCCCAAATGTGTGTGCTGGGTGTAGGGACACATATTAACAGTCCGGGGGGGTCATTTGGAGTGGTTGATTCCCTTTAACTGTAATTTTCATTTCTGAAAGAACTCAAGGGGTGGAGAATGGCTTCTATAATGTTCCCCATTCACAGTACCATGTATACCCGCTTCTTTTTCCTTGTAGCACTTAAGACAGAATCAGCAGCAGGGAAGACACACAGCAGTGCTGAGCCATGTAGCTGTGAATCCAGCTTTGTGATGAGCTGCTTGAAGCTGCAGTTCCATTTGCCTTTGTTTGTCTCCGATTGTGCTGAATGTTTCTCAACCCTCTGTCCTCCAAAGTGGGAACTGCAAACTGAGACATGTCACTGTGCTGGTATATTGTTTTGCTTTAGCCAACATGGATTTCAACTGCTTTCCCGATATGGATGGTGAATTCAGAAAGCTGAAAGTGTCTCATAGGTGGAGAAAGAAGCAGTTAGCTCTTATAATAAGATGTGTTACAAAATCTCTTAAGAGTTGTCAGTACTATTAATATATGCAGTCGACAGGGACCATTCAACAGTGTACAACTACTTCATAACTGTATATTTACAGTAGATTTTTTTTTTGGGGGGGGGACAAGAACCTATAACTGCGCAGCCATTCTATTGCATACATAGCAATGTTTTATAAATAATTATGAAAAAAAAAGCATAATTTCACACAAAACTCCAGAAATAGGCCGGAAAAAATTGTTGGAACATTTCCAAAACTGTAGGAAAACAACTTTCTTTCACGCATGTAATGCTTGTACAAACTCACCTGTAGCAAGAAACAGGTATTGGCAATATGAAAATCACTCCTGAAACCAGATAAAAAGGGGAGAAGTTGACTCAATATATGCATTGTGTGTCTGTGTGTGCGCAACACTAAGCATGAAGCACAGAAAGAAAAGAGAACCAAAATTGTTAAAAAAAAATAAAAGAAATAAAGTTACAAGTGCATCTCCAGAGATCTTGATGTTCTTTTGTCCCCAGGGTGCAATATAATCCAGAAGTTTGCAATTTATAGCACTGTAGCTAATCTCCCGGGAAGAGTATGTCAGAGAAAAATGAATAAAAGGTTGCAATATTGCATTGCAAGATAGTCCGGGATGGTGAATAAACAGCCCCAATCGAAAGTTCCAAAGAAATTTTAGCTGTTCTGCAGGCTCAGGGTGCATCAGACTCAGGAGGACCTCAATGTTGACATTGTAAGTAACGCAAAATCTTTCTCAGAAAATGGACAGATAAGATCAACATGGAGCTTTTTGGTAAAGCAAGCCTTTCTACGGTTTACATAAAATGGAATGAGGCCTACAAACAAAAGAACACAGGACCTACAGTGATCATTTGGTGGAGGTTGAAAGATATTTTGGGGATGTTTTTTGCTGCCTCTGGCACTGGGTTTCTTGGCTGTGGGCAAGGTATTATGAAATCTAAAAATTACCAAAGGATTCAGGGTCGCAATGTAGTGCTCAGTGCCAGAAAGCTGCGTTTGTGTTGAAGGTCATGGGTATTCCAGCAGGACACTGACCCCAAACAGACTTCCAAGAAGCCCTCAGAAATGGATGGAAACAAAGCGCTGAAGAGTTCTGAAGTGGCAGCAATGAGTCCGGACCTAAATCCCATTGATCACCTCTGGGGAGATCTTACAACTGCTGTTGGGAGAAGACGCCTCAAATATGAGAGACCTGAGCAGTTTGTAAAATAAGAGTCCAAAATTCCAGTGGAGAAGGTTAAGAAGCTTGTTGATGGTTATAGGAAGCAATTGATTGCAGTTATTTATTTCAGATGGTGTGTAACCAAATATTAAGTTGCGGGTGCCAACAATTTTGTCCAGCCCACTTTTGGAGTTTTTGTGAAATTATGCCCAATTTGCCTTTTTTCCAAGTTTTTTTTGTTTTTGCAAAAAACACAAAAGAAATAAATGTATATAACAAAACGTGTAATTGCAATAACTTTCTGGGCAATGTACTTCATTTTCTGGAACAATTTCAAGTGTGTCAACTCTTTCGGCCATAAGTGTATGTATTTAAATCCTTACCAATATATGATGTATAGCTACGTGATAGGCCAGTTCGCTGACTTTGAAGTGGGTTCAGTATCTGAACCCTTATCTTTGCTGGTAGATGATGGCCATATTATTCAGCAATCATCTGCCCATAACATCTGCTGGTGGAGCAAAACTTTGCTCACAGCTCTTATCCTGTTAAATACAATAAGTTACAGTGGCATTAACAGTGCACGGCCCAGGGAGTGCAGAGATCTTTTTAACTCATTTGCCTGTAAGAAAAACAAATTTCTTGGGAACCATTTTACAGATTGCAGATGTAAAGATGGCATCAATTGATTCAACTTCCTATGACTAACATGCCCATATAGATGGCTTAGGAATAGTGATGAGTGAGTAGTAAGATATTCGGGTTCGGATTGCTCTAACCAAATACTTTGCAACGTTTCAGTATTCGGATCCAAGTGAGTTCCCCATTGACTTACATTGGATTCATTACTCATTCAAAGTATTCGGTTAGAGCAATCGGAACCTGAATATCTTACTACTGGCTCATCACTACTTAGGAGGATAAATATTACGGACAGATGTCCTAAGGTGAACTCAAACTGACTATAAAAAATGCTATTTTTTCAAACAACATACAAAATATCCAGAAAGACACAAATTCAATCTAACTTATACATTGATAATTTGTAGTGATGAATTGGGAACCGAGTGTCAATCATTATTTCACGATCATGTCACACGAAAAAAATAATGGTCATCAAACCTGAAATTGCCCAGCTGAATGCATTTATTTTAAAAATGTAACCAAAATTGTATCACATCAACACGAAACTCAGATTTACATTACAGTATTACAATAACGCATACAGACAAATGTGCCATTACAGATATTTCCATCAGAATTGAATAATTTGATTGCTGATGTATGTAAAGAACTGTGGAATGAATAGCGCTATATAAGTGAATAAACATTATTATTCTTATATATTTCATATTTAGATATTATAGAACCAGTCTAGATATGGGAAATATGAGAATTGTCTGCAAAAAAAATAAATCTAGATTTACATGTGTGGGCAGAATGAAACCACTTCAGAGTTTAGCAACTACCAAAGGCAAAAAACAATATCCTGTACCCCGACAGCATCCTCTTTTAGGTTATACAAGTGCGACACATTTGTTAAAGATATTTTTGCAGCTATTCCATTAATTTGTATGGGGTGTGTAGAAAAAAAAAAAGGGCTTGCTGGAACAGCCACAAAAAAATTCTGCATTAAATCTGCTCCATGTGAATGAACCCTCAGACTTTTATCAATAACACATTAGATATTAACAATGCTTGATTCCTATATGCCCCCCATGTGTCCATCATATATAACTATACAGCCATTACAACAAACTTAAATAGCCCCGTATATCATCCAACCTTCTAGTAAAAGCCACATCCAAACAAACTTGTTATTTTTGAAAAAAATAGAAATAGTAATTAGTGATCAAATATCAGATCTACATATTATTATTGTTAATGGTCATTATGGGGTGGCATTTTAAACAAGTTTTTTTTTTTTTTGCAATTTTGTGGATTTATCTGTTTTATTGTAGTCATAATTACTAAATATTTCTTGTTTCACATTTACTGACATCTGATGGCCAAATTGTCCACGTAAGAAAATGAAAGTAGCCTAAGATAAGCAGCCTGCACACTGACAAAAGCAAGGGGAAAAGCATAGACAGGGCCACACTATTGTCAGTTTGACCATTTGTGGACATTATGTATGAACAACAAGGGGGAATTGAAACCCCTGACTCATCTACCTCACCTCCCCCCAAAAAAGCTCAGCAGTGTTTGTTTGCTTTTAAAGAGGATCTGCAATCAAATTTAACAATTCAGACTGAATATATTTTGGTATTTAGATCACTTAGACCTGATGAGATCAGTGGACTCGCTTTAAAATCAATTCATTACAATGGCTTTTTCCTCATAAAATACTCATTTTTGAGGGAGAGCTGGTAAAGAACCAAGGCACTATCCTAGGCGTTACCAGTACAACAATTGGAAGTGTTGAGAGGTGTACACTCACCTAGCCACAACCACTATAATAGCAATTCCAAAGGGTTGCTGCAGTCTTCCCAGTGAAAATCAATACGGCATCAAATGAAATATAAAGAAAGGGAATATTGACCGTGCTACCATATGACAATCAAAAAATGTTTAAATTGATTGTGATTTTTATTCTCTACGCGTTTCTGGGCTCTCCAGACCCTTCTTCAGGAAAAATCACAGATGTACAACTGTTGATGCCAAAATACTCATTTTAACACATTCACAAACTTGCGATTTTCCATTTATGCACTTTAGTTTTTTTCTTCTCTTCCAACTTTTTTATTTTTCTGTCAATATAGACATATGAGGGCTGTTTTTTTTTCGGGATAAGTTGTACTTTTCAATGACATCATTCATTTTACTATATAGTGTCCTGGAAAACGAGAAATAAATTCCAAGTGTCTTGAAATGGCAAAAATAGTGCACTTACACAATTTTTGGGGCTTTTTATTTAGCATGTTCACTATATGGTTAAACTGACCCGGCTCTGTGCTTCTCCAGGTAACCACGAATATTCAGTTACCAATCTTGTTTAGTTTTTTCTTTTATTTAAGTTGTGAAAAAAGAAATAGGAAATTTGTAAATAAAAAAATGTTTTTTGCTTTTGTCGCCATTTTCAGACAACTCTGATGTCTACATTTTTCAGGGTAATGGGATGTGTGACGGCTTATTTTTTGTTCCCTGTGCTCATGTTTTTATTGATACCATTTTTGGGTAGACGCAATATTTTCATCATCTCCTATTGCATTTCATTGCAAAAGTGTGACAAGCAAAAGATGTAATTCTGGTGGTTTGATTTTTTTTCTCCTTATGCGGTTTACTGATTGGATTAATTGATTTTTATATCTTGATAGATATGACTTTACAAACTCAGTGATGCCAAATGTGTATAGCATTTTTGTTACTGTATATACTAGTGTATAAGCCGACCCCCCTACTTTTGCCCCCAAAACCTGGGAAAACCTATTGACTCGTGTATAAGCCGAGGATGGACCCCAGCACAGGTATACAGCCCCCAGCAGTGTGGAATACAGTGGTAGTATACAGCAGCCTCCCCAGTGGTAGTGTACAGGCCCCAGCAGTATTACAGCAGCCTCCCCAGTGGTATATACAGGCCCCAGCAGTATTACAGCAGCCTCCCCAGTGGTATATACAGGCCCCAGCAGTATTACAGCAGCCTCCCCAGTGGTATATACAGGCCCCAGCAGTATTACAGCAGCCTCCCCAGTGGTATATACAGGCCCCAGCAGTATATACAGCAGCCCCAGAAGTATAAATCAGCCTCCCCAGTGGTATATGCAGGCCCCAGCAGCATATACAGCAGCCCCAGTGGTATATAGCCCCCCCCCACCCATCAGTGATATACAGGGCCCCAGCTGTGTATACAGCAGCCCCAGTTGTATACAGCGGTACCCAGTGGTATACAAGGCCCCAGCTGTGTATACAGAAGCTCCAGCTGTATACAGAAGCCCCAGTGGTATACAGGGCCCCAGCTGTGTATACAGCAGCCCCAGCTGTATACAGAAGCCCCAGTGGTATACAGGGCCCCAGCTGTGTATACAACAGCCCCAGCTGTATACAGCGGTACCCGGTGGTATGCAGCCTCCCCCCCCCCCCCCCCCCGTGGTATAGAGGGCCCCCCTTGCTTGTGGCAGACCTGTAAAGGAAGACATTATACTTATCGTGTCGCTGCTGCCGCCGCCGCTCTGTCACCGCCACCCGCGCTATTCCGGGTCTTCAAGCTTCCTTCTCCGGTGCACAAACAATGACGTCATTTCCTGTGCGCCGGAGAAGGAAGCATGAAGACCCGGAATAGCGCGGTGGCGGTGACAGAGCGGCGGCAGCGACACGATAAGTATAATAAGGGGGGACTTTTCAGCACATTTTTTGTGCTGAAAAACTCAGCTTATACACGAGTATATACGGTAAATGGGGCAAAATAGGGGTCATTTGAACTGTTCTTTTTTACTTCATATTTTTAAACACTTTTTCCCCAACTTTATTATTATATTTAAATAATTCCCTTAGGGTACTTGAAGGTGCGATCATCCCATCACTTGTGCTGTGCAGAGCAATGCATAATCACTGCCCTGTATATCAGAAATCACGATCTCCAATGAATGCCGACTCGCAGCCACTGTTCACAGGAGGATCGTAATGACAGACACAGGGGTCATCAGCTAATTCGTCTGTCATGACAACCCTATAGGCGCATTGCAATTACATCACGGGCGTGCAGATATGAGCTGGGAATGATGTGCCCCCCTGCTGGCATGTGTTAAATCCTGCTGTCAGAGATTGACAGTGGAATTTAACAGATTAACAGCCACAGGCAGATCTCCGATGAACTCTGATTAAATCAGCTGTCATGACTGTGTGCGAAACCAACTCAAAGGCAATGACACAACCTTTGACATACCATTATGTCAAAGGTTGTGATGAGGTAATTTTAGAAGGGAAAATGTTGAGCAGCCACTACAGGCATTCTGACATGAATTTTTATTATATACCAGTTTAAAACCGTAAAACCGTAATCGTTACGCTATTTTATTGGAAACTAAACTAGAAAACGAAAGCCTCATTCAGATGTTTGTGAGTCACATGTGTGTTGTTTTTTCTTGGATAGACCATTATAGTCTTTGAGCTCGTTCACATAACTGCGGTTTTTGCAGACTAAGCGGTCAGCTAAAATTCACAACATGTTCATTATGGATGAATGAGGCTTAGTTTTATGTTCCATGTTACAGACCCTGAACCGGCAAAGTCATAGGAACCTGTGAGACTGCCAGGTCAGGAAACCCATAGTCATGACATTATATGTTCTGGTCCAGATATCTCATCAGTAAATTAAAAAGCAGTATAAAGTACAGATCACCTCTAGGAAATAATAGTGCATTACACTATGTTGCAGACATACGGAAGACTGCAACAATAAAACTTGAAAATCATACTTCTTTTCCACATGAGCCCATTGCATTAATTACTGTCATAACCAATGACCAAACATTCTTTTTTTAAATAATTCTTTTATTTCAGAAAGAGACACAAACATTCAATTTAAATGTCAAACAGGGAAGAACGTGTACTGTCATCTTATGGCAATTCATCTACAAAATGTTTTTTTTATTTTCTTTATTATATTTCATCAAGGACAAACTAGATGATCATCAACATTTGTACTTCTATTAACCTGTAACTCCCCATACACAAGAATTTACCAAAATGTGCTCAACAATATTAGAAAACAATACTAGGCGAACACCGGGATCACTAATATACAGATGGAAATATTTTCTTTATACAATATTGGACATGGGACTAATATAACTTAAAGAGGTTGTCCACTACTTAGACACTGATGACCCATCTTTAGGATAGGTTATTATTGTCTTATCGGCTGGGGTCCGATACCCTGCACCGGCTACTCTAATCAATAGGAGGTGGATGTGCAGTACCTGGCAGTGGCTGCCATCAGGAGACATAGTTCCAGAACTGAGCATTTCTGTCTACAGGCTACCACCACCAGCACTAAGTACTGCTGATTGGCAGGGGAGCCATGAGTCAGATCCCGGCCGATTAGAAATGGATTGGTAAAGATAAAGATAAATAAAGATAGATCACCAATGTCTAAGTGGACAACCTGTTTAAGAAATCAATGTGGATGTTAATGATTTGCACAAGGTTTCTATCCAATAAGCAATGCATAAAAAATAAATTATTAGGCTAAAACCTTGGGCTTCTTTTGTTCGTCACAATAATATGTAAGATATAAAACATATGTTTCCATAATTTGCCTAAGGCTGATATAAAATGGCTACATTGTACGTCCATTTTACGGCCCTAAGACCAAGACTCCCATGGTTCCTTTAACTTTACAGCACTGTAGGGATTTGATCAATACTTGGAGGAGAAAATTTGGGAGTCCAGGTTAGGTAGGCTTAACAAGGAGGATAAAATGAGGAGGAATTATAATTGTTTGAACTGGAAGAAGTTTGTGAGAAATGCTCTCTGAGTATCATCTTGTGACTTAACTCATTATCCTCTATGGAGTGGCAAGGATAGCAAAAGACAATTAGCACCATCTAGGTCCTATAAAAGTGTACTTTTAGTCATTCTTTACACTTCCGTGAGATATAACATAGAAAGCAGTGTAGCAATGTACAGTATGACTATTTCTGCAGCATCTTCAGACAAATGTCTATGGGGTTACCAGAATGTCCCTCAAATATTTACTAGAATGGCATGGAACCAAGAATTTTAAAAGGCGTTTTTTATTTGATTGTTGCCAATTTCCTTTTATTCGTATTAAAACAACTAACCCCTTGCCACATTTTAACTGCATTAATGGTCATGTTGGGTTTGAAGTTCCAAGGTATAGAAGGGACTGGCTGAAGAGGTTTGTCTGGTACACACATTACATCAAAACAAGAGATGAACTTTCAACTGGTATTAGAAAAAATGAGGATATATTACTTTTTTTTAATATATATATACTGTATATACTATAGCCTTTACAATGCTTTTAAAGCAACACTAACACTTTTTAGGACATACATTCTTCCCTGTAAGTCTAATAAAGCAAAGCCTATAAATTTGGAAATGAATATAACAAATCCAAATCAGTGACCTTACCAGCTTCTAGACAAAACAGAAAACTGCATTGCCTCTAGAATAATAAAAAGTAAACACTCACTTTAGTATATGTAGTAGTCAAATAGGATGAAAAACTCACAAAGCTCACAAATCCACCTGGGCCAAATATATCCCCATAAATCAGTGTGACAGCATTCGGGGAGGGGGGAGTCTTAATTAAAATGCCAGAATTTATTCCATTGGCAGGTATCCAAAAAATCTGATGTTTCTACCAGCACAGGGGTCTTCATCACTTGATATTATGTGCTTTTAGAACCCCTCTGGACTGCTTTATTATTTCTAAATCTAATAAGCTATTATCACGCTTTTGAAAATTATAGAACTTCATCTCAGTTTTCTTTTTAGCTTCATTATCAAAGCAAATGTCTTCTCAAAACTTTGAATACTTAGGTTATTCTTATGAATTTTACAGAATGTAGGCTGGGATATAGCCATCATGAAGTGTTGCTATTGACCTAAAAAAGGTGAGCGTGTTTGAGAAGTAAAAACCTAAAATGTGCTTTTCCTACCCATGTAACATTTATTAAGTATACAAAAAAATATTTATAAGCCTGGTGTTTGGCACTTGAGGGCTCCACTGGCAGCTCATATTATATAATGGATAAAAAAACTTTTTTATTAAAGGGTTATCGAATAACCTTAGAAAATAATCAAAACTGCAATGAATGTTTTAAGAAAAAAAAAATATATATTTTTGCCTGTTAAATCCACGGACGATGCAGCACCATTGCCTCGGTGGTTCCAGGCGGTTTTTAATTACTTGCCCAGAACTGACAAGATATCCATATGACCGCTGCAGCCAATCAATGATGATGCTACTAACAGGCCAAAGTGGTCAACACGATGAAATAAAGACCAGCGCAGACAACCAGAGAGTTGGCAATAAAGCAGAAAATGGCTTCAAGATGGCATCACATAAAAATTAAAGGTTAGTCAATACACAGAAAGCAGATAGATCCACAGATCCCACTGCTACTATAAGGTTGCCTTAGTTTAACTATTTGGTGAACTAATTCATAAGGAGTAACGGAAAAGTTCTAACAACGGATAAATAAAGCTTTTGGATTCTCTGGCAGCTACATTGCCATTCATGACCTTGTTCAACTTGAGTCATGTGAATGCGTTTCTTCAAAATGACATATGACCTATACATCAATACATATAATACAGATAACTTTTCCTGGAGTGTTATTATATTGTTATTTATGTGCAAAAGAAAAGCCTGCCGAGTTATTGCTGACTATGCTCTCTTAGTGGCAAGTCAACTGCACCAGTTAGTGAATTAATAATCAATTCATATATTATAAAGAGAGGTAACAAGTAATAGAAGAACATTACCAGCCAAACAATGTAAATAGGAAGATGTTAGGGGAAAAAAAAAATGAAATACCACCTTTTTATTTTCCGAAAATTACTCTAAATGTTGTCAAAGTCATCCCTAAGAAGGTCAATTCATAGTCACTGAAAATGCTATTTGACAGTGTTATAAATTGTTCATAACGGCATCTCGGAGATAAAGTGCTTTAAATTTGCTTTAATATTTTGGTGATTGAAAACTCATTGTGCGCCTGATTTAAATTTTCACAAACACAGACTCCTAAGAGATTATCATTTTAACTCTATGCAATGCATGGGCAATAATGTGCTACTTTGGCTGACATGAAAATCCCAGCACATCCAAGTGTACGAAAATAATTTTGGAACTGTGAAGTAGAGTTAAAGAGAGGGATTCACTTTTGGAAACCATACTTAAGTTTCCTACTAGACAATCTATATAAAAACGTCTGGAAATTTGCTAATTTTTTACATTTTTGTCCAATCCCATACAGATCTGCATTCTAAAAGCTACTGATATTACATATCGGTGACCTCTGCTGGTTCTGTGTCTGTAAACAGCAAAATCTGCTGATTTGTTATTTTTACATCAGGCAGTGCAAAGTAATCTGATTCAGAAAACACTGAAACCAGGACATTGTCAAGGACTTAAAAGGAACCTGGTATCATATTAATGCTGACCAAATCACTGCCTATGTGATTACAGCCATATTTGCTTTACGCTAAAGCACTTTGACTTTTCAAAGTATGTCTACTCCGAAATGCCAGATAGGGCCTGTGTCTCTTGGATGTCAAGTCCGGAATCAGGTCCCTTCTGGCTTTTCCCCGCCCTGCTCCAGATGACTGACAGGTCTCTCCTTATGTACACACATAGGGTGATCTAAGTCTCCTGGAGCAGGGCAGGGAAAAGTCAACAGGCACCTAACTCAGACTTCACATCAAAGAAACACACTCTCTTGCCAGCTTTTCAAAGTATAAAGAATTTTTGGCGAGTCCCAAATATAGTAAAATCCTCAATTTATTTAGGTTCATTAAAAGATCATATAGGTTGGGGATACATCTCATTTGTATGATCTTTTAATGTACCTGAAATAAATTGAGGATTTTACTATATTTGGGACGCGCCAAAAATTCTTTATATTTGGAGCCGTTATTCAAGGCTACTGCCTTGAGACCCACATCATTGCTGGACGCCTTAACAATACATTAGGACATGGTGAGGCTAGTTTCTTTTCTTACTTTTCAAAGTATGTCTACTCTGAAATGCCAGATGAGGTCTGTGTGTCTTGGATGTGAAGCCCAATTCAAGTCCCTGCCAGCTTCTCCCCACCCTGCCCCAGATGAGCGACAGATCTCGCCTCATGTACACACATAGGGAGATCCAACACTCCTGGATCAGAGATGGGAAACCTCAACAGTGTCCTGACTTGGGCATGATATCCAAGACATATGTCCCCTGACGGCTTTTCAAAGATGGTCTACTCTGAATCCATTTCAAAGTAATGCAAACTTGGCTGCATTTGTGCAGCCAGAGTCTGATTGAAGCTGCACATGAAACTAATAACTTTAATAATTGAAAATCTATCCTTGGTATAAGTTATCAATACAAGGTTGGTATGGCTATTGGACTCAGCACCCCAACAGATCAGTTGAAAAAGTACAGTATTCAGCAGTGGCTAAAAAGCAATTAACAGAACTGCTGTGTTCTGTCCTGTACACTGTTTATATCCGGTCACTGCTGGAGCAGATATCAGCTGGTCAGTCGGAGGAGCCAGGTATTGGACCACTACCAATCTCATACCAATGACCTAGCCTCTGGATACCGCTTTAAGGCCAAGTGCACATTGGCAACGTAGACCTGTACTTTGTTATTGCCCTCCCCGTAGCAGATATGCATCTGCATACCATGCAAGTTATTGCATTAGGTTATGACAAACAGATGCCACAAATAATGGCAAATATCAGCCACATGCCTCAAGAGAGTATACGCTAGACAGCGACTACTAAAGTGGTGTGCACTACCGTAAAGCCTGTAAGGAAGTAAAAGCAGAAGGATCACTCTCCTGACTAAAAGCTAGAGTAAGCAGTAGTATTATGAATGCAGCTCTGGGGCATAATATATGCCATAACTATAGATATGTTAATGCACCACTTAAGCTTTTCTTTATTATTAGTATTTCACCGCCGGAGTGGTATCACTAATCATGTTCTCTGCCACTATATTATGCTCTTGGCGCAGCTCCGTTCGTCTTCTGCTGTTTCTGACTTGTTGGATTGCTCCAGTGTTTGTTGGGCGAGCCAAAGATTACTTCTCACTGCAAGTCTATGAGACCCAGAATGAGGCCCTCACAGAGTTTCATTGAGAGTTTGTGACCATTAGCTGTGAGTTCCGATAAATCAGGAACTTGATCACAAGATGAGGGAGTAAGATATGAGCTGCGCCAGAAAGAACAGTAGATGGCAGTTGGTAAGTATATTTGCTAAGGGAAGGGTCCATGGATCAGTAAAACCACTAATGAAATATGCTGGAGTGGTGCTTTACATGCTATTAATATAAATTGCCAAAGTTAAAGGAATTGTTCAGGATTAGCAAAAAAATGTATGTTCTTTTTCATCAAAAATTGCATCTCTCCAGTATTGCAGAACATCCTTTGTCATTAGAATGTGACTAAGGTGCAATATCAGACATCTTAAGGACAAGATTGGTGCTTAATGTGGGAAAAGAAAAAAGGCAAACCTTTTGTTTTCTAATCCCAGACAATCAATGTTAAGATTGTTGTATCCACAAGTAAGCTGGCCAAAAGTCAACCTCTTCTTTAAGCTCTACTGCCCATACAATAACAACAATCAGAATTCATCACACTACAATTCTGGCTCAACAACATTTTTTGCTTATTTTTTCAACATACAGCATCTACAGAACATAATAAAAATATACATATATTTAAAAACAAAGATAAAATGCTAAAGCTTAACTCAAAAAGGAGAAAAAATAATACCAGCAAACGCTTTATGGTGCATTCATTGAGTAATGCTGAACTATGGCATGAGTGCAATATACACTCCATTTCATAGTCTATTTCTGTAACAGTTTTTAATTTACTTTTATGTCTATTTTATTTTGTACAGGAGGCAGATTTGCCCATGTATTAATGCAGCAGACTATTACATCCTTCACAACAATTACATGAGATTCACATTTATATCACGGTAATGTAATGCCCTACTGCACATCTACATTTGATAGTGACAAGTAATAAGCACTATAATGTGCTGTGGTTGAAAAATGGGATCCCAAAGATTTCATCATTAAACTGCAGGGAGAAGGCCACTCCCCGGTCTAGTTTTCCCTAAATGCATCATGCAAAATGAGGGAATGAGAACACGCTGACAAAGCACTTATTTTTGGGATCTCACAATGGCGATAGGGCGATAAACCCCTCCGCAGATGGAAAATGTCCATGGTAAAAATGCAGAATTCAACCAATATATACATTCTACGGTTTATTTCTCTTGCAACAACGCGGGAATGTTGATGTTCCATCCTATGGCCTGACGATCAAAGCCACAAGTGAAGAGATTGCAAGTTGGGTGATCTTCACTCCAAGCGGAGCAGCAGACCATTCTACGGTGCCCCTGAAAAGTCAAGAAAAGTTAAGAGAATGAAATGTACAGGTAAAATACAAAAACTAAAAAGAATATCTATGTAATGTGTTTAGTATAAGACATAATGGATAAATATAGCAAAATTTGCATCTGGGAGACGTCAGTCATATTCGTCAAATGTGGGGAAGACAATTGTTAATGTTTTCAGGTGGTGGAGTAAAAAGCATAAAAAACAGAAAATGGATAAAGTTACAAACGGACTATAGATACTAGAGCTATGTGTAAGTATAAACTACAGGAATGGCATAAGTTGATTCAATCAAATATTTAAGGGAATCTGTCAGCAGGGTTTTGCTATGTAAGATGAGGACAGCATCATGTAAAGGGGGTGTCACACGCGTCAATATCGCCTGCACGATATCGGCTGCACGTGACGTTGCAGCGATATTGACGCGTGTGACATACTGCATCAACCAGCGATAAATCGCTGGTTGATGATCGCCAGGTTTCAGAACCAGCTCTGAAACCTGGCGATTGTCGCCCGGTGGACACGCAGCATCGCTGCGTGTGACACCGGGACTAGCGATATTCCAGCTCCCACGCCTGTCACAAGCGCTGGGAGCTGGTCTCCAAGGTACACTGCGGGTAACTAGGCAGCGCGCGCTGCCTAGATACCCGACTGTGTACCTTAGTTACCAGCCTCCTCCGCTCACCGGGTGAGCGGAGGAGGCTGGTAACTAAGGTACACGTCGGGTATCTAGGCAGCGCGCGCTGCCTAGTTACCCGCAGTGTACCTTGGAGACCAGGCTGCTCCCGCTTCCAGCAGGCTGGCAGCGGGAGCAGGACATCGTGGAAACGATATTTAAATCGTTTCCATGATGTCACTGGTCAATTGATCGCTGGTGAGTCTGTCTGTGTGACAGCTCACCAGCAATCAGCCGTCAATGTCGTCAGCGATCATCTCGCTGACGACATTGACGCGTGTGACACCCCCTTAAGAGTTAAAGAAAAAATAAATTAGAAGCTATTGTGCTAATCTCATCAGTGTGTGCCTGCTATTGTTTAGGTAAACTAAAGGATTTATTACCCTGTGATTAATATTGCAAGATCAGAAACTCATGCTCATGGCAGTCCGACACGGCCCTGCTGTGATTGACAACTCACAGTCAAGCTGCATCCCAGCTCAGCTACATGGCTGAATCTAATGCTTTGATTGTGAGAGCGGCTTCACCCGGTAATGTATGTGATACACTGTTGGATTCAGAGTCTTTTTGCCTACATTATGTTGCTGTCAGATTATGTAGCAAAAACCTGCTGGCAGATTCCCTTTAAGTCAGTCATCAGGATGAATTTGTCACAAGATGTATAAATAGATATAACTAAGAATAATGCAAAAATACACATAAACGTGAAACATAAAATGCACTGTACAACGTGCCTTTTTACTGGAGCGGTCTGAGAATATTCCAACCACAGAAATAGTGCTGACATTTAAATGGGCATTCCAAAAATAAGCAGTGTAGTAATGATCATCCTCACCCATCCCCCACTGCGTTTGTTGCAATATTTACTTGATCCCTGCTGGCAAGACCAGTTTTAGACAAAGTGGGGCACTGGGCAACTGTTTTACGTGGGGCCCTAAATGCACTATAACACTCTTATAACACAAGACTAGTAAATGAGCGCAATCTACAATATTATGTCCTTTGCTGCTTGTCGGGCGCAGAACAATCACAGTGAGTTCTCTGCTTCCCACTCCCCAAGGAATGAATATTCATGCATCACTACACTAACCTGCCTCCTCTGATCTGTATGCAATGTAACTTATTGTAGACAGAGGAGAAAGGAGGGGGGAGGGGGTGTATGCTCTTAGCAGATCTGATCTCAGATGCACCTCTGAAATCTTTATTGTGTATTGTGTGCTTTGAGATATATCTTTGTGTTTACATATATGCAGGAAAACCAATGTTCATATAAGCAGAAATCTTTACAGACAGCACAGGTTAGTGATGTTACTACAAGAGTTGTAGCACAAAACATCTCCCCCTCTCAACCCCTTCCCCGTCTCCAGCAGCCTGCAGAAGCCTGTGAGATTCAGTGTAACTTCAATCAGAGGGGAAGGACAGAACAGCTTGGATACGTGTGGATAACACTACAGACTATAGCTCTTATGGTGGGTTTACACGCCACGATATCGGCGTCCAACTCCGACCCAACTCCGACCAAAAGTCACGTGGGTCGCGAGTTGGACCCGATATCGTTTGCGCGTTGTACGGTTTGAGCGTACAACGCGATGCTGGAACGATGCCAAAACGATATCGGGGTTGAATAGCCGAGCTATTCAACCGCCCGATATCGCATGGCCGTTGTAGCAGCATCGTAGCGTGTGACAGCCCAACTACGATGTGTACGCTCACGTCACCCATTCACTCCCATGTTAAATGGTCGTTCCTGGGTTGGTGGGCGTACACATCGTCGGGACGTTGTATCCCGATATCGCGGCGTGTAAACTGCCGATACGATGCAGGGAGAAACGTGCACTAAATGCACGCTCCCGCGTCGTTGGCTCCGATATCGCCGCGATATCGGGACGTGTAAACCCACCATTAGACTACTCAGGAATCACGTCAATGAATTTTACAGCTGCCTGCAGCGTGTGAAGATGCTTATAGCAAAAAAACTACACAGGGTACATTAATGATTTTTACATATGCTGAAAGCTCTACCCGAGCACTATTCAAGGGTACTATTAGCATCATACTGAAAAATGACGTGACAGAGTCCCTTTTAAACCTATGAACTCTCAACTGTGCATCCGGCATTTATAAATGTTGATACTACATACACACATTATGTGATACAAATATTATTACACACACATATGTATACACACACATGCATGAATACACTGAGAACACACACGTATCCATAGAGCCCCTTCATCCATATACATGCATACAAAGAGCACATACTTACACACACACAAATATGTATATGCACACATAGCATACATGCATTTATATCCTGATGCACGCACATCCATACGCTATTAAAAATAGGGCTTTGTCCTCGCCACTTCTTGGACAAACACACACAGACAACAGTGAGAAAAATACCCATAAACAACAAAATGGTTATCTTTACCATGTCCCGATCGGGCACTAAAACCAAACGACCCTGAAATAGACTGTCAGCTGTGACGAAGTCATAATGTTCCACAAGCATAGTGAGTAAGGCTCAGTCCAGAGAGACGATAGGATGCTGCCATACCCCTGAAGAGCCTGATGTGCGAAACATGTCAGGAGGCACCTGGACACAAGCGTAGGGCTAGTGACAGCAAGGGATAGCTGTGGACTGCCCTTGTCAAGACGGGATTTGATCTAAAGAAGCGGCAACTTAGTCCTTGATAGGGTGAGGCTGGTGGATCGATCCTCCCTGACATACCGGTATGCAACAGGCTCCTGGTGTCCAAAATCCCTATGATAGGACTTTTTGTCTTTGTCTTGTGTTTTTCTGGGGTCATTAGTGGAAATGGTGACCTTAATGCCTGGTAAGTTCTGCCTGATAACTGTCTACAAATGTAGGAATTAAGGCGGTCCCCTATCCCTAATTACATTTTATAGATATAGATATGCCTGGAGCCCCGCCCCCTTTCATGACGCGGCCAGGCTCTTAGTAAGGCAGCAAGCTGAGAGGGGCGTGCATAATTACAAGGGAGCAGCAGACAGGCCCCGCCTATTGCGGCTTCCTCAAACAGAGAACTCACACAGGACGAGGTAAATATAAACTTTTCTCTACTTTACTAAATCGATTTTTTCTGCAAAAGGGATGGCTAGAAATGATAAGAGGGGGTGCAGGGACAGGTATAAAGATACGGGGGGGGGGGGGGTCAGTTTGTGGGTTCAGGATCACTTTAAATATATGGTAAAACTGACCTCATAAGATGGTTATCCAGGTCAGTTTGATTATGCAGACACCAATATATTTATATATGTATGTATGTGTATAATATATACTGTATATATATATATTTTATTTAAATGGTGAATAGAAAATACAGTAATTTGTAAAAAGAAAAGAAAAAAAAACAAACAGATGTAGTCGCCATTTTCCATGACCCATAACACTTTCCTTTTGATATGGGGTAGTAATGGATTATTTTTTGCACCCTGAGCTGACCTTTTTCACAGATACCATTTAGAGGCAGATGCAATGTTTTAATCTCCTTTTACATAATGTTACTGTAATGTTGTGGCTGTCAAAAAAAAAGTAATTCTGGAATTGTAATATTTTTTCTCATTATGTCGCATGCCAATTGGATTAATTTACTTCATTTTTTGATAGACCAGAGTCTTATAAACACAACAATACCAAATGCCTATTTTTTGTTATTGTTTTAATGCTATTTTTTAACGTAACTTTTATAGTATACCTTGGGGGCCAATGGAATGGGGGCCCTGGGCAATTAACCAGTGTGCCCCCTCCCCCCCATCCTAATGCCTGCTGGTCTCAACAGACCATATATGCCAATGTAACCAATTAGTGGCTGAGGCTGATTTTAGACAGAGGGTGTGCATTATTACTTTCTTTTAGCTGGTTTGAGCGCTTAAAAAAACAATTATTCTTGCCGTTAATTCGGTTTCTAGGAACCTTCCACGACAGCATAGGAGGTTGCCTCTCCACGCCCCAATAGGGACAGGAAGTTTAAAAGGACCCTCCCACCTCCCATTAGCCAGTGTCTTACAAAGAACCCATAGCATCATTTAGCATTAACACTTTCCAGGAAGAATCGAGGAAAGTAGGGAGGGAAATAAGTGCTGTCGTGAAAGGTTCCTAGAAACCGAATTAACGTTAAGAATAATTTTTTTTTCTCTAGTCACCTTTCACGACAGCATAGGAGAAATACCTATGAATTATTACCTGGGGACCTTCCTGCCAAAAGCTAAATCCCTGTTGGAAACTAGATCCAAGCGATACTGCCTAGTGAAAGTATGCAGAGATGACCAGGTAGCTGGCTTGCAGATCTGCTCAGGATAAGACCCTACCCGTTCAGCCCAGGAGCCTGAAGTAGATCTGGTAGAATGAGCCGTGAAACCCGATGGTGACAGATTCTGGCCGAGGTAGGCTTCAGTAAAGGCTTTTTTGATTCAAAGGGTTGGATGAATAAATTGTGATCAATTTGCTAAAGGCTCTGTCACACATAACGAGATCGCTGTTGCATCACAGATTTTTGTGACACAACAGCGATCCCGTTAGCGATGTCGTTCTGTGTGACACGCACCAACAATCTGGCCCCTGCTGGGAGATCGTTGATCATTACACACTGCTCTGGATCATTTCTACGTCGTTGTGCTCCCGCTGGGAGTGCTACATCGTTGTGCTCGACAGGGACAATGACCAACGATCTCAATGCTACGCTATGGAGTGACAATTCCCAACGACCTTGGTATAATTCTGGATCGCTGGTGCGTCGTTTTTCACATCGCTGTTGAGATACCTGTTTGACATCTTACCAGCGATGTGAAAAACTACGCACCAGCGATCTCTGCACATCATTATCGGGATTGCTGGTGCGTCGTTATGTGTGACAGGGCCTTAAGGCACAGTCAGGTTAAAACAGTGTAACACTATCTTGCGGACATCCAGTGAATGGAATTCTTCCTCCTTTGGAGTCTTGGATGTTGACAGAAGGAAGGAAGAACAATGGATTGGGAGCGATGGAAATCCGAGACTACTTTGGGTAGGAATGAAGGATCCAGCTGAAAGATAATGATGTCATCTCGGATTGTCAAGTATGGTTCCCTGATAGATAAGCCGTGCAGCTCCCTTAAGGTGGGGTCACACGCTGCGATCTCGCCCGCGACATCGCCGAAAAGTGACGTCACAGCGATGTCGCGGGCGATATTGCAAGTGCGTCGCGCTGTGTGACAGCGCGACGCAACTGCAAATTATCGCTGGTCGCAGGTTGACAGGTTTATGAACATGTTCATAAACCTGTCAACCTGTGACCAGCGATTAGGCTGGATCGCGCCATCTGACACTGTTGGCGGCGCGATCCAGCCTATATCGCAGAGTTGCTGAGGATCGCTCGCTGGGCTGAGCCCTGCCCAGCGAGCGACGGCTCCGCCCACATCGCCTCCGCGTCACCGGCAACGTCGTGCCGTGTGACAGCTGGCCTGCGATGTCGGAAGCGAGCGGGCACCCGCGCATCGCTTCCGACATCGCAGGCCAGATCGCCGCGTGTGACCCCACCTTTACTCTCCATGCAAACGTAATGGCAAAAAGAAAGGCAGTTTTGTGAGAGAGAGACCTTATGCTACAGGGTGATGGGTGTTCATAAGGAGAACATGAGAGTCCTGTAAGGACCACATTTAGGTCCCAGGAGGGTGTGAGAACCCTCTGTCATGGACAAAGTCTATTAGCCAACACCATAAAGCGTTTGATCCAGTGGTGATTACCTGTACTTTCAATGTGCTAGGTTTGAGGCCCAAGTCTAGTCCATTCTGGAGGGAGTCCAGTATCTGAGATATGTTAGGCTGGAGTGGATCAGGCGGATAAGGGCCACACCAGGAGGAGAATTGTTTATAAATTTTATTGTAAATAGAGTTTGTGACTGGTTTTCGAAATCTTTGCAAAGTAGTAATAACTTTCAAATAGGGCCTGTGCCTTTAGTACCTAGGCTTCAGAAGCCAGGCAGCTGACTTGAGCCGCTGAGGATACGGATGGAATACCGGACCCTGGGATAGCAAGCTGGGGTCTGGACTCAGGACCACCAGGCCGTCGACAGAGCCACGATCAGGTTGTACCAACTCCTTTTTGGCCACAGAGGATCGACTAGGATAGTTGTAACTCCATCCTGTTTGATCTTCCTCAGGGTTCGTGCAAGAAGAGGAATTGGCAGAAAAGTGTAGGCCAGACGAAAGTTCCAAGCGTGGGAGAAGGCGTCCACCCCAAGTGTCTTGTCCAATGGATTCAGGGAGATGAATTTTGTGACCTTCCAGTTTTCATTTGATGCAAACAGGTCGATATCTGGGGCACCCCATCTTGCCACTAGGGTGCAGAAGACCGCTTGGTCCAGGCTCCACTCCCCCGGGTGGAAATCTTGGCGACTCAAGAAGTCCGCTTGAAGAGTCAAAGACTATTTAAGTGGACTGCAGAGAGGGACAGCAGGAATCGCTCATCCCAGCGGAAGATCCGGGAGGACAAGGACTTCAGGACGCCAGACCTTGTACTGCTCTTATGGCGGAGATGCACCACCGTGGTGACATTGTCCGAATAGACTAGAACACGAAAGTCCTTGATGAAATCCTAAGCTGCCAGGAGGGCTTCCTCGACCGCCCTCAGTTCTCTGTAGTTGGAGGACTGGGAGCTGATGGAATGATTCCAGGTACCTTGGACTGGGGTTTGAGAAACCATAGCACCCCATCCCCTCTGGCTGGCATCTGTTTTCAGGATAACAAGAGGCGTTCGAGACCAGGCAACATCCTTGAGCAGATTCCTGGCATTCAACCACCAGAGGAGGGATGAGGTTACCTGCCCAGACAGGCGATACTGTTTGTTTAGGGAAGCAGGATGTCTGTTCTAATGCAACAGAATATAATCTTGGAGACAGCGAGAGTGAGCCTGGGCCCACATTACAGATTGTATGCAGGACGTCATTGACCCCAGGGCAGACATAGCTGCATGAAGGGTGGGAGTCGCCTGCCGATGTAGTGTCGAGATCTTGGAGATAAGGGTCAACCTGTGGTCCTCTGGGACAAACAATGCCTGTTTGTTGGAGTCCAACAGCAACCCCAAGAACCGTCTTGTGGACGAGGGTTGCAGCTGAAACTTTTGGAGATTGGGGATCCAACCCAAGGATTGAAATGTGTTCAGTGACATCTCCACAGGGCTCCCGAGGATCTGGGCTGATGGAGCAATGAGAAGGAGGTCGTCCAAATATGGCACTAGACAGACGCCTTGCGTCCTTAGGAAGGCAACTACCTCTTACATCATTTTGAGAACACTCTTGGGGCCGAGGAGATCCCGAATGGGAGCACATTGAATTGGAAGTGAAGGACACTTTTGTTGTAAAGGACTGCAAATCATAAGAACTTCCGTTGCTGGGGGTGAATGGGCACATAGAAGTAGGCATCCTTTATGTTGATTGTAGCTATCTGGTAGTGCAGTCCAATCAATGGAACCGAATATTTTATCGACTCCATTTTGAATCGGCAGTATCAGACGTTTCAGATTTATTATATTATGGGCATCTCCGGATGGCTTTTTGACCAAGAGGCGGGAGACCTGGATAAAGCTGTTATATTCAATGCCGGAGGCCAGGATCAGAGTTTATGAAGAGATCTCAGGCCGATTCCGCTCATACAGAGGCAAGAGGGAGTGATGCCCATTAGCCCCTCTATTATTTGCTGTAGCGATAGAACCTCTGGCGGCAGTGACCCGGGAAACACCTGCAATTCTGGGCTTCGAACATGGGTCTCTGCATGAGAAGATTGCGTTATATGTGGATGACATACTTTTGTTCCTGGGGAACTGGCCGTCCTCCCTGAAAATAGCAATGGATGCTTTTAATGTCTTTACATCGATGTCCGGCTTATCCATTAATTTGGAGAAGTCTTCAATCATGCCGGTGGAGTGGGTTCCTGATAATCCCTCAGGGTTAGCTGCATGCCTGAATGTAGTCTCAGAATTTAAATATTTGGGGATTAATATAGCACAAAATATTCAAGAGTATGAACGACTAAATATCAACCAGCTACTTGCTAAATTTCACAGAAAGGTAAAGGATTGGTGCAGATTACCATTGAGCATGGTGGGTATAGCAAACTTAATAAAAATAGTTCTTACGCCTCAAGCCTCCATATATGTCCTCCATAATGCACCCGTCTGGATCCCTAATAGACTTCTCTACCAAATCAATAGGACATTTAGAGAGCTTATATGGAAAAGTGGTGTCCCCAGGATACATTTAGAGATATTGCGCAGGTCAAAAGAGAGGGGGGGGGGGGTTGGCGGTCCCTGACCCGTTTCTTTATTATATCTCGGCACAGTTGCAATATTTTGGAGGATGGGGGAAGGAAGATATCACATTACAAGGCTCTTCAAGTCATATACTTACATGACATGTGTAGTGGGGACTGATTTGCTGGTACAATCTTTGGATTAGGTTAGGTTTTGCAGTGGTCTAAAACTCCATTTCCCAACAATGGAATGTATGGATAGGGTATGGAACACAGCCAAAAGACTGCTTGATATACAAGAAGTCACGAGACATGCCTTGATTTGGAGAAACCCGTCCTGCACAGAGATCAATAAACTGGAGGGCTTTGAACTGTGGGAGAGGAAAGGTCTTAAATTGACATCACAACTTTACTCGGAAGGTGTGTTCCATTCTTTTGAGGATTTCAAACAGACATTTTCCATCCCCAATGCTAGATTTTTCCAATATCTTAAGCTACGACATATGCCTGTGAAACACAGAGACTTATTTCACTTACTAGGTGTGCTAAAACACAAGAGGCATTAAATCCATGGTTTATGTAGAGATGTTGGATAGAAGTGTCGCGGACTTGGGAACTTTGATGATCAAATGGCAGGCTGACGTGGGAGACTTCACTGCAGATGAATGGGAGGACATATTACAAGAGGTCACGAGAGTGTCGGTCAGTGAGGTGCAGAGGGTGTCACATTTGTTTCTGCTCCACTGTGTATACAGAACCCCCTGTACATTTGTTGAGAATGGGATATGCTATTGATGCTAATTGCTGGAAGTGTGGTATGCCTAATGCGGGCCTGATTCACTTGCCTTGAAACTGCCCTCGTTTGCGCAGATTCTGGGGAGACGTAGCGGGTTTAATTATAATGATATACCAATGTCAATTAGTATTTAGAACCTAAAATGGCCTTACTTGGTCAAGTATCAATTCTGCCTCTATTGGAGGGACATCAATTGGCAACATCACGCATATTATCTTAGGCACGTAAAAGAGTTGTGGCTCACTGGAGAGGGCCTTCTGTCCCCACGATCACAGAGGTCATTGACACAGTCAATAATATTATTGCTATGGAGAAATAGGTTTATTAGAAAAGACAGATAAACAAGGAATGGGAGGATATATGGGCCCCATGGCTAGACAACTCTGGACTGGCACCTGTTACACTAACTTGGATGAGAGCGTTATGTAGAGTGTGATTGAGATGAGTGAGTAAAATTCAAAATAGCGCCTCATGATATGAGGAGATTGACATCCACTTTGGACACTTGTAAATAGGAATCGTAGCTATTCAGAAGCTGAATACATTGAGAGAGAGAGAATTTTATTGGGTGGGGGTTGAGAGAAGGGTGGAGGGTTGTTTGACTGAGTTTATTAGATTTGTAATATACTGCCTGGGGATTATCCTGTAAAGACATACAGTACGTGTTTATTTCTTTGTGATTACTGAAAAAGTAAAAAAAATTATTTGATCAAAAAGAAGAGGTGGGAGTAATGACCCTCCCTCCCCTCCTTCTCCTTGATGTGAAACAGGGGAAAATACTTTTGACTGTAATAGCACCTGTAGGTTTGTATACAGAAGATCTTGGGCTCCCTGCGAGGGCAGGGCAGTGACCCGGAGGCCCGGCGGAGGGGTAGACTCGAACTCTATGAGGAGACCCTCTGATATAACCTTGAGAACCGACTGGCAACTGGTGATAATCCGCCACTGAGGAAGTAAGTCCGCTACTGGGGAAGTAAGTCCGCAAGCCAGGTCCCCCCCCCCAACCCTCTACCCTTCTGATAGCTCCAGCGACCAGACTTTCCCTTACCCTTGGGCTGGGAGGTCTGAGGCATAGAGGGACAAAAAGGCAGTTTCCTGGTGGGGTGGGGTCTGGTTGTTCCAGAAGGGCCTTCCTATCAGTTGCCTTCTCTAAAAATATCATCCAGAGCAGGCCCAAAAACCAACTCTCCTTTAAAGGGGATAGAACAGAGCCTCATTTTGGATATGGAGTCCTCGCTCCACATCTTCAGCCATAAAGCCCGTCTGGCGGAGATGCACAATACTGAAGTCCTTGCCGCCAGACAGACTGACTCTGCGGAAGTATCAGCTAGAAAGCTAGTAGCCTTCCTGAGCAAGGGAAGGGAGTCTAGAAAGTACTCCCTAGGGGTACCCTGAGATATGTGGGCTTCCAGCTTATCTAACCACTTGAGCAGAGATCTGGAGACGAAGGTGGAGGTGATATTAAACTGAATGGTAGAAGAGGACGCCTCCCAGGATCTTTTCATAAAACTTTCAATCTTGCGGTCCATTTGATCCTTGAGTTGGGAAGTATCCTCAAAGGGGAGTGCAGTCTTCTTAGCAACACGCGTCACCTACACATCCACCTTTAGGACATCCCAATGCAACAGTCTCCTCCAGGGAGACCTGTATCTAAGATCACTCTTGAACTCTTTCTCAGGGAATTCCCATTCCTGAGAAATGAGGTTCAGGATGTTTGCATGAACCGGGACGCTGACCTGCTTTGTCGATTTTAGCCCTGCAAACCTTTCATCTTGGACCAAATGAAGGCTTGTTCCTCTTCTAAACCCATAGTGCTACGTATGACACTAATGAGCTCGCCCATATCGTCCGAGGAAAACAGGAATTTCCGAACTTCTGACCGCCTACATGACGAGGCCTCATCCGTTTTATCAGAATCTGAATTGGGCTGTTCTTCAGAGTCTCAAGGGGCCGTCTGGAGCTTCCTCTTCTTAGGGAAGGCAGGGACAGTTATAGGGGCAGCAGGTGAGAGGGAGGCTAATGAGGCTTGTATCTCAACTCATCCATTAGAGAAAGATATTCAGCCCTAACGATCCTGTCTGTGAAATCCTGGCAGAATTTCTTATTCCAAACTGCAGGGAGCTTCTTTGCACAAACTGGACATTGCTTCCCAGTAGCATTCTTAGGGTACCGTCACAAGTGGCAATTTCGGTGGCAATTTTACAGGCGATGCTGGGGCGTGGCCTATCACCACCGACTTCGCCGATGCGTTGCCTAATTTAAATAGGCGAGGGCGACGCATTTGAGTGGTCGACTGGTTTCTCAGCAGCGCTCTGAAACCAGGCGAGCACTCTGGGGCGATGTGTACACATCACCCCATGTAAACGGGGAACGGCCATCTCCATCACCTTGTGTGCCTGTACCCTTAGGGGCAGCCTTGCCTCCCTAGAAAAAACATAGGACAGGTGTGCCATCAGTAACAGCCTGACTTATCTGGCATAAGGACCTCCCTATACCACAGACTTACTGTGGCTGGGGCAGCGCTGGGCTCTGCAGATGCAGGGAAAGACATGTCAGCCACTACCACTTTAGGCGCTTACCGTGCTTCAGAAGTCTTCAGGGCAGCCTTTATGCACAAAGGCCTGGCTCCCAGCACCAGATTACATGTCCCCACCTCCGGCACTGGGACCTGGACAGGCCGCAACCTCAGCGACAGCGTGCTCCCCGCTGGGATCCGCAGGCTGGTACCCGGAAGTACTGCGCTCCATGAGGGAATGTGTGACCCAAAAGTCCCAACCACCAGCATCACATCCGGGTCGCGCGTGCAGGAAGTGGCCGACGGGCTCATGGAGGTCGCCAGCCAGGGAGCCCACAGCCCGCATTGCCCCAGGGAGGCACCGTAAGGCCGGGGAAGCTGTCCCGCCACTGCAGGAGATGGGAGCAGCAGTAGGAGGAGCATAGAGCCTGCCCAACACTGCCCGGCTGGGTCCAAAAAAACAAGATATACTGCGGTCACTGGCCACACAGCATAGCCAAAATAAAAACCTCTCCATGCTCCATGCCACACTGGCTAATGGGAGGTGGGAGGGTCCTTTTGACCTCTCTTGTGCTTCCTGTTCCTATTAGGGCGTGGGGAGGCAACCTCCTATGCTGTCGTGGAAAGTGATTAGAGAAAAATATGTACGTGTTTTAATGGAATTCACCATTAATATGTATTCAAGACTTAGCAGTGCTTCTCAATTTAAAAAAAAAAAAAAATTAGCAAAGACCCCAGATCCTTTTAAATATTTTTTTTTCTTCAAATTGATTTTTCATTTTAGTTAACTATAGAGAACTAGGAAAAAAACAACTAAAAAAAAAACCTTGCCCATACACTGTCCCGCCACTACAGTCTGCCGTTCAGTGCTCTGCAGGTCTTCCTCAGTGATTTTTGGGTGATCTTACATGTCCTGAGGTCTTTTTCAGTGATCTTAAGCTACTCATCCACGTTCTCCTCCTTATTCACCTGGCACTGAACAGGCCTCAGACGTCAGGACGCCTTTGGAGTTTAGCGCCTTGGGCAATGTGCATCATAATATGATGCATGGACTGAAGAGGACTTGAAGACATACAAAAGTACCTGAATATCACTGAAGAGCACCCAAAAAAACCTGAAAGGGATCCACAGTCACACTGAGCAACGGGTGCTGGCCTGTGGTGGGGTTACAAGTGAGCAGCAAAATGAGTACTGCAGATTCCAATGTTGGTAGATTCGTGCATCACTTCTCACTTCTTCCATGCCTTATGTCAACTCCTGCACCAAATGCAGTTACCAACTGAATGAATGTTTCACACTCCACTAGAATAAAAAAAAACACTCTAGAAAATGTATTCATCTCCTTCCCCAAATGGAAGTAAAGCACAATGCAATAAAAAACAATATGTCATTCATAAAAAGAACCAAATGTATGACGATATAACACAAATACAGTTGTAAGAAAAAAATACTAATGTACTCTCTAATTGAATTCTATGGTGTTATGGATCTTAGAATATCCTGAAAATAGGTATATACAACCACAGATGAACAGCAACACATAACACATTACTCTGTCAGAATTGATTTAATAAAAACTAGGCCAAAATGCAAAAGCAATGTGTAGTAAAATTAAGTACACCCTCACTGCTTAGGAATAAAGAGGGTAAATGGCAACCTGATGTGGCTAATCAGACACCCTTGATAAACTGTTCATCAGCAACTGTGGCCTCCTTTATAAAAGCAGAGGTTTCGGCAGTTTGCTGGTCTGGGCTTGTAATGTAAAGTAATGTTTGAGCACAATCAAGTATACTGACTTTTATGCAAATCCCACTCACCTGTCTATTGCTGCGAGGAAGGCGAGCTAATCTTACTCCAGACATATCAAATAGCCGAACCTGCCGATTGTCATGAGGCAGGGCAATGATTCTCTGCCCAACAGATACACTAATCCTAGAAATAAAAATATTGGAATGTTAGCAATTTCTGCATGGTAGTATGATAGTGTGTAAAGCAACGTGGAACAAAAATAATAAATGAATGACATACATAAGGCAAGTTTTTATTGAACACACAACATCCATGTTACTATCTGAACAATTTTTCCCACGTTTCAATGATGTATCTCACTGAAAGCCCACCGAAAATAATGGAATCACTGTTTCTTAAAAACAGTGTTATGTGTAAGTGTTTTACAAATGACAACACGGAATTCCTTATCGCATAAAGAATATTTTCTACATAATGTAAAAATGTTCTTATTCAGCTTTAGGGTAAAGGTGTGTCCTTAAGGCACTCAATTGTTGCTTACACAAGTTGAGATAGAAAAGATAGATGGGTCAATTCATCAAAGCTTCTAAGTCAAAGATGTGGCGAAAAGTCATAACATTTTTGAGCATCGGAGAGTTGAGAAAATTTTTTTTGTGACTTTTGGAGTTTTCCTGCCTCTTTGAATCCACTCTGCCAAATTGGGTGGAGGTGAGGAGGAGCCGGGACGGGAAGTGGTGATACCCACACATCCCATTCAAAGTATTGGCATTTTGTACGGCAGAAATGATACACCAGTGTCAGACTGACGTAGAATATTTATGGTTGTTAATCAGGAGATGGGCCAAATACACTGTGTGCAGAATTATTAGGCAAGTTGTATTGTAGAGAATAATTTTTATTATTGATCAACAAATATGTTCTCAATCAACCCAAAAGACTCACAAATATCACTTAATATTTTTGGAAGTTGGAGTGTTTTTTTTTATAGATTTGGCTATTTTAGGAAGATATCTGCTTGTACTAGTAACTATTACTGTGCAGAATTACAGGGGTTGGACAAAATAATGGAAACACCTAATGTTTTGGCATCACAATCTTCGAACATGTTATAAACATGCAAACCGTCACATATGTTAATGTTTTGTAGTTGATTGTGTTAAGTGATATGTGTCAGTAAATTAACTGTTTGTTTTGCCGAATTGTAAGAACATTGATGAGAACCTGAATCGGCAGACCTTTCAGATTTTCAAAAAGGCCAAATTGTTGGTGCTCGTATGGCCGGCGCTAGTGTAACAGAAAGTGCCCGAATGCTTGGCGTGTCAAGAGGTACTGTCTACAAAGTAATGACTGCGTTTGAAAGAGAAGGAAAAACGTTTACAGCAAAGCACAGGCCCGGCCGAAAGTTGAAGTTGACTGAGAGAGACCGTCAGACTCTAAAGCGAATTGTGAGAGAGGATCGCAAGACCACGGCTCCAACAATCACTGCTGAGCTCAATGAACACCTACAGAACAGTTTCCATGAAAACTGTTCATCGGGAGCAGCACAAATCTGGATTCCACGGAGGAGCTGCAATTAAAAAACCGCTGCTCTCAATGACAAATGTTTCCAAGCATTAAGAGTGGTGTAGAAACCTCCAGAATTGGTCCCTCAAGCAGTGAAAACATGTGATATTCTCAGACGAATCATCGTTTACCCCATTTTCCGACCTCCGGCCGAGTGTACAATTGGAGACAGCCAAAAGAAGCATTCCATCCAGACTGCCTTCTCCCAACCGTAAAATATGGCGGAGGTTCTGTGATGATCTGGGGTGCTATTTCGTGGAGATCCACTGGGCCAGTGATATCACCTTGTATGAATCCATACCTCGGAGAATTGAGGCTGTAATCGCCGCAAAAGGTGGACCTACACCATATCAAACTAACTTTTGTTGAATTTTCAAGGTGTTTCCATTATTTTGTCCAACCCCTGTAATTAGGCAACTTAATAAAAACCAAATATATTCCCATCTCACTTGTTTATTTTCACCAGGTAAACTAATATCACTGCACAAAATTTAGGAAAAACATTTCTGACAAGTAAAAACAAAACACAAAAAAATTTAGTGACCAATATAGCCACCTTTCTTTATGATGACACTCAACAGCCTTCCATCCATAGATTTGGTCAGTTGCTTGATCTGTTTACGATCAACATTGCGTGCAGCAGCCACCACAGCCTCCCAGACACTGTTCCGAGAGGTGTACTGTTTTCCCTCCCTCACATTTTAGGAGGGACCACAGGTTCTCTATGGGGTTCAGATCTGGTGAACAAGGGGGCAATGTCATTTTTTCTTCTTTTAGACCTATACTGGCCAGCCATGCTGTGGAGTAGTTGGATGCATGTGATGGAGCATTGTCCTGCATGCAAATCATGTTTTTCTTGAACGATACTGACTTCTTCCTGTACCATTGCTTGAAGAAGTTGTCAGAAACTGGCAGTAGGTCCTGGAGATGAGCTTCACTCCATCCTCAACCCGAAAAGGTCCCACAAGTTCATCTTTGATGATATCAGACCATATCAGTACCCCACCTCCACCTTGCTGGTGTCTGAGTCGGAGTGGAGCTCTCTGCCCTTTACAGATCCAGCCTCTGGCCCATCAAGAGTCACTCTCATTTCATCAGTCCATAAAAATCTTTGAAAAATCAGTTCTTGGCCCAGTCTTGACAGTTTATCTTATGTCTTTTGTTCAAAGGTGGTTGCTTTTCAGCCTTCCTTACCTTGGCCATATCCCTGAGTATAGCACACCTTGTGCTTTTTTTTTTTTTAAACCATTAATCTTTATTGAAAGTATATCCAAGCATACAAATATAAATGGTACCACAGTAGAAAGAGGGTAACTTCAGAGAAAACAACAGATAGGAGAGGAGGGAAGGGGGAAAAAGAGGAATTGCCACCTCTGCATAGTACTGAGCGGGGAAGAGTAGTCGGCATATCAGAAATTAGCTAGAAGAAGGCAGTCAGTGGGGAACATGGTAGGTAGAGGAGACCCACGGGTCCCACCACGCCAGAACTTTATTTTTCCTAGGAAGGTCATGTGCGAGGATACGCTCATAATTGTAATGCATATGCAATTGGTTCACCAGTTCAGGCACAGTGGGAATCACGGAGAGCCTCCAGTGTCTGGCTATATACTGTCTGCTGGCTATTAAGATATTCGAAATTACAGGTTGGTACAGCCTCGTGATTTCTGCCAAGCCCACCCCCAACAGAGCCAGCTGACCATTGAGAGTGGTTGGAAGGCCCGTCACCCCCGCCATGACCCCCTCCACATCCAACCAAAATCGTTGCAGTGCCGGACATTCCCACCAGACGTGTTCCAAAGTCCCCATCTGCCCACACCCCTTCCAGCACAACCCGGAAAAGGTTTTGCCTAATTTAGCGAGTTTAGACGGGTAGATGTACCAACCTAGTTGGATCTTTTTTGCTTGCTCCAGGTGTTTAACACAGGAGGTGAATCTGGAAGCATGGGCAATAGCTGATTGCCAGGTGTCTGGCGAGGCTGTGAAAGAGTCTTGCTTCCCATTTCAGCATAAAGGGCAGTTTGTCAGAACCCGCCTGATTGAGGAGTGATTTGTAAAGGACCGAAATGCCATGTGGCAAAGGCCCCGCCGCTTTGTAAACCTTATGCTTTTTGATACTCCAGTAACTTTGCAGCTCTGAAATATGGCAAAACTGGTGGTATATGGCATCCTGGCAGCTTCACACTTGATTTTCCTCAAATCATGGGCAAGTTATTTTGCGCCTTTTTGGCCCAACACGCTTCTTGCGACCCTATTGGCTATTTGCCATGAAACGCTTGATTGTTCGGTGATCACGCTTCAAAAGTTTGGCGATTTCAAGACTGCTGAATCCCTCTGTAAGACATCTCACAATTTTGGACTTTTCAAAGCCCGTCAAATCTCTCTTCTGACCCAATTTGCCTAAGGAAAGGAATTTGCCTAATAATTAAGCACACCTTATATAGGGTGTTGATGTCATTACACCACACCCCTCCTCATTGCAGAGATGCACATCACCTCTTTAACTTAATTGGTAGTTGGCTCTCAAGCCTATACAGCTTGGAGTAGGACAACATGTATAAAAAGTATCATGTGATCAAAATACTCATTTGCCTAATAATTCTGTACACTGTAAATTCGGCACCTTGTACTCCAGTAAGACTTGCCACAATGAGTTTAATGTAAACCTGATTATGAAACAACAATTTTTAAGGGGGAAGTTCTGTCGGATTTTTCAAACAATGTTAATATGCGCACAGCCTAACAAGATACAAAGGGAGAGTGCTCGAGAGGAGAGGGGCAGCTTGAGAGAAGTTCTGGGTATGAGGCAATTATATGGGGAGTAGAGACTGGAAAATGTTTATAAGTAGAAATGTTTATAGGATTTATCTGATTTAATAACAAATTATAGGCTTTGTACTCACTAATTTGGGGCAGGGGAGTAACTACAATAGGTGCAGGGGTTGCGATCGCACCCGGGCCCTGCAGCCTAGGGGGCCCCAAAAGTCCCTTTGGTCTATAGAAAAATACTAATACTATTAAAGATTTGCAATAATTGGGGGCCCCGTTGGAGCATCTGCATCCGGACCCATGGGCCTGAAGTTAATCCACTGATTTGGGGTTTTAGGGCACAACTACACTTTGTTTATTGCATATATATGATTAGAAGTAAATTTTTAAAGTTATTTTTATCTCACGCCTGTCAATATAAGAAATAAACAAAAAGGTTCTAGCAAACACTGAGCAGTCATCTCAAGCGCTAGTGATAAATGGAAGACCTGGTAATGGTAACCGCAGCACATTACGTTAATGTCTCAGCTCATTCACTTGTCCTATTTCACACTTGTGAATCCTTGGCCGGGAAGAGAATGAAGTGTATTCAAATTTTATTTCTATAAAGCCGCAGACTGAATCCATGTTGCTTTCTCTTGCAGCACTGAAAAGTGATTACAGTTTGTCTGGAACCAGTGAAGTGAGTATTGATGATTACAGAACAATATCATAATGTATTCCTACACCCTGGGATAAGGGATGCTTAGTAGCCGTACAATGGTGCAACTCAAAGACAAGAAGCATAGACAATCCCCTGACAGGTTACAGGACAGCACGAAGTTTACAGTGAATTTCCACCCTGAAAGTATTAGGATTTCTCGGGAATATTTTATGCAAAACAATAAAATAACACCACAACGTCTGACAATTCTTTGGTTGGCTGGGAAGTTATAAGGCAAGGCAACCTATGGCCTTACTCAGGGAGGTACAGTTTGACGTGCTGCAATTTTTAGAACCATGGACATGCATTTTTTTCCCTCATAACAGTAGGAAAAAAATGTAAATTTTTAAAGTGTATAAAGTCACAGCCAATTCATTGAAAGTGAGAAGTGCTGGGGGAGGGGAGGAGAAGACAGCTTTGTCTGGCAACACAGACATTGTTATGCACCTTCCTGGCTGTCCCTGTAGGTGTTTGGTTGCAGCAGAGTAGGGGGGGATCTACTACAGAGATCATGATGGTGACCTTGACATGATAGTGGGCGTATAGACTTTGATCACAATGGAAACTAAAAACATCAAGTTCATTTTGCTTAGCTGAAGACAGACCAATGTATAACATTTGAATGTGTGGTCCACATTTTTTTTCTCCATGAGTATGTTCTCTGATAACTGGAGAGTGGATGGAGTGCAGCATAAATCATTAAAAAGTGTAACTGTTGTTTGGATTTTATTTCATTAATCAATAGTGCACATGAAAATAAGCAACTCTGTAATTTATCTTATCAGACAAATGTGCTGCTTTCTCTGCCAGAACTAAGCAGAAATTACCAAAATTCTCAATTCGAAGGTAAAATCTGTATTCAATGAAGACTTTCCCATTACTGAGATAGGAGATGGCAGCTGATACTGATGAGGATCTATGATGAAGGAAGAGCTATAGGCAGAGGGAGGAGCTATAGGCAGAGCTCCACCCCTTCCCTATCTTCTATCTACATAGAATCTCATTAGTATCAGCTGCCATCTCCTATCTCAGTAATGGGAAAGTCTTCACCGAGTACAGATTTTACCTCCGAATGGAGAATTTTGATAATGATTGATCAATTCTGGCAGAGTAAGAAGCAGATTTGTCTCATAAGAAATAATACACAGTTGCTTATTTTCATGGGCACTATGACGGTTATGTTATAAAGGAAACTGGTCACTCTGAACATGGTGCCCAAGTTTCTGATCTGAGGAAATCGGATTATGGAGCAGATTAATATATACGGTTTATGGGAAAAGTCAGTATTTCTTGTACTTAATTTAATTAAAACCTTTGCTGTAAGATTAGGAGTCCAGGAAATGCTCCCACACAGTGATTGCACACATACAGAGGAGCTGCCAATCAGTTTGCTCTAATTCTTACATAGGACCAGCCACTGGACTCTCAAACATTAAAAGCAGGGATTTAAATTAACCCCTTAGTGACGGAGCCAATTTCCACCTTAAAGCGAACCTGTCACCCCCTCCAGGCATCTAAAGATAACATAGCCACCTTCTGCAGCACTAAGGCTGCATTCTGACAAGGTGTCTATAGCATTTATGCTCCCTTGATTCACTGAAATAAAGACTTATATAAAATCTGTTTCAAACCAGACCCAAGACCGGGAGGCGGGTTTTCATGTATCTGTCTCCCTCCTCTGTGGTGTCAGTCATCCCTCTCTGCTCTCTGTGCACCTCCTCCAGGGCCACCTCCCTGCATTACAGAGCTTTGTCAGCTCTGCTACAACATAGAGCTGCTGTTATAGGAGACCCCACAGTAGTAAATCTAGCAGGAGGACCCTGAGCAGAGAAAGCACTGCCTGCTACATAGCAGCCTTGAGCTGAGCTGTCAGCAGTGCAGCAGAGTTGAGTTTGTACTTTAGATCAGGGGCTGAGGAGCAATGCTGCTGGGTACAAGAAACTGAAAGTGAAACCTGCTCAGCTCAAGGGCTGCTACGTAGCAGGCACTGCTTTGTCTGCTAAGGATCCTCCTGCTAGATTTACTACTGTGGGGTCTCCTATAACAGCAGCTCTATGTTGTAGCAGAGCTGACAAAGCTCTGTAATGCAGGGAGATGGCCCTGGAGGCGGCACACAGAGAGCAGAGAGGGATGACTGACACCACAGAGGAGGGAGACAGACACTTGGAAACCCGCCTCCCGGTCTTGGATCAGGTTTGAAACAGATTTTATATAAGTCTTTATTTCAGTGAATCAAGGGAGCATAAATGCTATAGACACCTTGTCAGAATGCAGCCTTAGTGCTGCAGAAGGCGGCTATGTTATCTTTAGATGCCTGGAGGGGGTGACAGGTTCGCTTTAATGACCAGAGGGTTTTTTGTAATTCTGACCAGTGTCCCTTTATGAGGTTATAACTCTGGAACGCTTCAACGGATCCTAGCGATTCTGAGATTGTTTTTTCGTGACATATTGGGCTTCATGTTAGTGGTAAATTTAGGTTGATAATTTTTGTGTTTATTTGGGAAAATATAAAAAAAATTGGCAACAATTTTGAAAATTTGACAATTTTCAAATTTGTAATTTTTATTCTGTTGAACCGGAGAGTTATGTGACACAAAATAGTTAATAAATAACATTTCCCACATGTCTACATTACATCAGCACAATTTTGTAAAAAAAAATTTTTTGGTTAGGAAGTTATAAGGGTTCAAAGTTCATCAGCAATTTTTCATTTTTCCAGCAAAATTTACATAACCTTTTTTTTTTTTCTGACCACATCACATTTGAAGTCCGTTTGAGGGACGTACATGACAGAAAACACCCAAAAGTGACATCATTCCAAAAACTGCACCCCTCAAGCTACTCAAAACTACATTCAAGAAAATGATCAACCCTTCAGGTGCTTCACAGCAAAAAAATATTCTTTTATCCTCAATTTTATCATTTTCACATGGGCAACAGGATAAAATGCATCCTAAAATTTGTTGGGCAATTTCTCCTGAGTACACCGATACCTCATACGTGGTCATACCGGTCATCACATTACAGGTGCCAATAAAACACCAGCCAATTCCTAATCTCTAGGGTCTCAGCTACAATCGGTACGCTGACACCCTAGAGATTTTAGCTACAGGGGCTGCGCACCTGGGCTTTTTCCTGCCTTACGTCTACAGACGTCGGCTGGGCATAAGTACCCTTTTTTTCCGATGTCTGTAGACGTAAGGCTGTCGTTGTCAGGTTAAGGAGATACAGGTAACAATAAATTTGACTGTATATAAATCTGCGACGCTCCTCCTGCTGCCCAAAGATAGGGCTGCAAACGTCCAAATGTATGTCATACCTGTTCACAGCAGAATCTGTTCGAATAGTGGCGATAGGTGATCTCATATTCTTTAAGTCCCAAACTTTCACAGTACGGTCGTCACTTCCTGACACAACGTTGTCCCCCACCGTGAATACAGCTGAGGTCACAGTGCTGAAACAAAATAAAATAAATCTTGGTGAATTAACTCCAACAAAAACACATCTATCTCCACACCCAACACTAAATAGTCAATAAAAAGGATATACGTAAAGACAGTGAGAGTGAATAACTAACAGCAATATCTACAATTCGGTAAGATGTTTGCCAACAGCTGCAACCACAGTATTACTATATAGACAGATTTCTTTTTATTAAATATAATTGATTTGTCCTTTGCACTTTAGACAGTGAATGGGCTATCCCTCTGGACATTACTCTTCTATAAACTCCACCAAACCAAAAAAGGTCTACACAGATTGTATAATGACCATCCATGTAAGCTTATCTCTATGCCTCATTTCCTCAAGATGCCTGGACCATCAGTGCAATAAGCCCCTGTACCTTGTGCAACCCCTATCCCGTCGTAGATTGTAAGCTCTTTTGAGCAGGGTCACCTTCATTTCTTGCTTTATTTATTGTATTTTCTTTTTTACATTGATTCTATGCCTATTGTTTTCTATCAATTATTGTACTGTATTTGTTCTCTACTGTAATTACTTACTGTATTATATTTTCTGTACTCTAACCCTACATTGTAAAGCGCTGCGGAATATGTTGTCGCTATATAAATAAAGCTTTTTTATTATTATTATTATTTGTAAAAGTAGCATTGACTTTTATTAGCTAAGAGTTTCTTGTCTTGATGGGGCTAATTATAATATCTTGGGTTAACTTTTAAAGGGCATCATCCATCAGCAGGCTTTTGCTATGTAAACTGAGGACAGCATGAGGTTGTGGTTAAAACGCATAATTCAATGATGTGCCTCTTAGCACACTTTGTGCCGTTTACTTAAAATTAAGGTTTTTACTGAACTCACAGGACTGCTTGTCCATCCACACCCCCTCTTGCGATAAGCAGCTCACTGTCAATAGCCAATGTACACAGAGAGATGTGGTGTGGGTGGGGTTAGTTTTCTGAGCTCTGCTGCATGCTACAGCTAAGAACTCTCATTCTGACATGACTGTTCCACCCACTAAGTAATACATTGTTGAATTCAGAGTCTCTTTTACTATATTATGCTGCTCTCAGACATAGCAAAAACCTGGTTACATATTCCCTTTAATACACCGTCAGCATGGTGGTCAACTGATCATCGGGGCGTCCCTCAGGGATCTGTAATCGCCAAAAGTACATCTGACTATACAAATAAGTCATCACCTGAAATGATGTCTATGTAATGTATGGGCACATATTGAATGGCTCTTTGCATTGGCACCGAAAGGTCTTGAGCAGGGAACTCCGCATTAAGAACATCCATATGTCATAACAAGACATATGTTTGGGAGACAAGCTCTTCTCAATCCCTATGCGTCCTCCCCAGTAAAATAATATCATCTATACTCATCTCTGGTGCCAACGCCATTGCAGTAAAATCAGCATTGCCTCTCATGGGTATTGTGTGACATTGTTATGTCACATTATCCCTGCGACCAATCAGTAGCCGCTTAGCTGTCCTCTCCTTCGGACAAATCAGACATCAGGAGAAAGTGAGGGAGAAGCTGCAGTTATGACTTCCACCGGATGTGAATTACGTCAAAATGAATCAAGAATGAAGTGGCCTAGGGATGGAGAAGTGATTGCTTGAGTAGTGGACTCTAACATTTTTCAGCTCCAAGACTTAGCAAGTATTTTACTACTGTTTATGTATATTCCACTTTCAACCATTTTAGGCTAAGTGCCCACTGTGCATTTTTGCTACATTTTTGCACTAAAAACGCATCCCCTACAGCTTTGTAATAAAAGTCAATGTACTTCCGGTTCCGGCTCTGAGGAGATGGCAGCGTGAGGGAGACGCTCCGGAGACCGCGCCACATACCTGCCAACAGCACTGAGACAGATGCCCCAAAACACTCCCAGAGGCTCGGAGGGGACTCCCAAAACATCGGGGACCCTGGACCGCTATGTCCTGAGGAGCTCGGGACGTGAGGAGCCGGCGATCGCACAGAGCGGGAAGAAGAGCGGGACCGCGGTGAAAATGGCGGCCGCGGGAGGAGGCAAAACACAAACAGTGGGGAGTGCCAGCCGCAATGGAGACCGTGCTAATACCTCTGAGAAGGGAGAAGTGGAGGATGATCGGCACAGCCCAGAAGCTGCACGAGGAGACCCGGGCAGAGACGAGGAAGCAGAGGAGCAGCAATACTTAGACTCTGCAGAGGTACTGGAGGAGGGCTGGGAGAACACACTGCCGAGGGAGACTCCGCATATAGAGGCAATAGAGGGGAAAGAAATGGCATGCATTACAAGCCCCATTGATGTTGCTAAACTGGCTAAAGCTATAGCCCCCTATATAGTGGCCGACATAACCGCAGCCCTGAAGGACACTGTAACAGAAGCTTTATCTGGGCTAAGACAGACTACAGAACAGCATGGAGAGAGGCTGCAGGAGGCAGAGAGGAGACTGGGAGAGGCTGAAGACAGGATTGTGATAATGGAATGACACATAGCAGCCTTACAAAAGCACTCTGCATATACTGAGGAAAAAGTAGACGATCTTGAAAATCGTTCCAGAAGGAATAACCTCAGGATGGTTGGTCTACCAGAGTCTTTCCTACCAGGACAACTAGATGTGATCTGGGAAACGGAGCTGCCTAAAGCTATGGGTCTAAAGAGACAATGCAAAGTGGAAAGAGCACACAGGCTCGGTCCCCCGAAAGACCCAAAAGAGGGTCCACGTCAGATCATAGCCAGATTTTTGGACTATAAAGATAAGGAAGCCATTCTGAGGGAATTTAGGTCCAAGAAGATCCCACTAGTTTTACAAGGACATAAAATCAGACTGTACGAAGACTACTCGGCAGAAGTAGCACGTAAACGGAAAACCTTTAGTGCAGCTTGTACCATCTTATATAGGCGAAACATAAGGTTCCAACTAGCCTTTCCTGCCATACTGAGATTCAGAAACAGCCAAGGCGAGATGTTGTCGTTTATGAATGCTAGGGTGGCCATGGACTTTCTTCAGCAGGAGTCACTATCGCCTCAGAGATCACGGCCGATATCCACATCAAGTGACTCACAGACACTCTCATTGCAGCACACATATGCAGAAAAGGTGGCGGCAAACAAAGAGGGAAAAAGGTCACCATACAAAGACGGCAAAGGACAGAAAGGACAGAAGCAAGCTTGGAACAGATGACTTTGAGACAACATATACCTATTAGTGAAGTCGAAAAGTTAAGGTGTAGAGAGCGGGAGAGAGAGGGAAGAAAGGCCGAGGAATTGGTTATGATTAATTGTTCCGAATAATATATATGTTTTGATCTAGACTTGACCAATTTACAGAACATGAGATGTTTTAGGAATTATAATGATTTCCAATCAACTACCGGTCTGAAGAGTCACACACAGAGAGAGGCTCATCCTTCTTTATTATCTTGGTAACAAGAATGTGTGGGTGGAAAAAGAAGGGCATATATGTTGATGATAAGTAAAGATCGCTTGAAGGGAGAGGAAGGGGGGCCAAAGTTATAAGTGACCAATGTTACTAAAGGCGCGGGGAGCAGTTATCTTCTGCAGTACAAGGGAAGTCACGAGAAAGCGTATACATCCAAGGAGAGGAGGGATTTGAGTCAAAGGCTCCTTGAGAATGGGAAAAAAGGGGGGGGTAAATGCTCATTGGAAAACATCGTTGAATTTTATGTTTGTGTTACAAAAAACTAACGGTTATGTATTTCAAATGCTGTGTTTACATTACCGGGTATTGGACATTCAGGAGAGGCAAGGATGAAGGAGTTGGTTCATAAAACGGACACAGGGTGCGAAGGGATAGGGGGACTCAAGCAATGTTACGAATAATCTCATGGAACGTGAAGGGTTTGAGATCTCCCAATAAGCGCTATATGATTTTACGCCACCTTAAAAAATTAAAGGCTGATATAGCTCTTCTTCAGGAGACTCACCTCCAAACACACGAGCTAAAATATATGCAGAAGCTGTGGGTGGGGGCGGGATGGATATCAGGTGCCCGAGATAAAAAGGCAGGAGTGCTGACGTTACTCAATAAACATATAGCCCACACCTTAATTTCAGTATCTCATGATTCAGAAGGGAGAAGATTACAAGTGGTGCTACAACTCCAAGACCAGCAACTGAGTATCCACAATATTTATGCACCCAATACCTCCAGAACCCAATTCTTCACAGACCTGTCTATTTCTATTTTGGGAGATAGGGAAACTAATCTTTTAATTGGAGGGGACTTCAATGAAGTGGTGATGCCAGATATAGACAGGAAAAAGGGGGGAGGGAGGGGAGGACTGACCTTCCAAACAACAAAAAACAGTGACCTTGCAGGGCTTTTGGAGACGACGAGGCTAATTGACGTGTGGAGGGTAATGCACCCACAAGAACTGGATTACAAACATTTCTCACACCCACATAGTTCTTGGTCACGCATTGATCTATTCCTAGCGTCCGAGTGCCTATGGAGGAGGACAGAAAATGCCACATTAGAAAATATGGTCATCTCCGACCATTGTCCGATATCTATTGAAATAGCAGAGACACACCAGAGAGGAACAGATTTTATATGGAGGTTTCCCACACACCTAGCAAGGGATGGAGAATTTAAGACAAAACTGAAAGAATGGTGGAGTGGTTTCAATTCTGATAACATAGAGCACAAGGGTGACCATCGTCTCTTTTGGGAAACGGGTAAGGTAGTGCTCAGAGGTCTCATACTGGCTCACACCTCTAAGCAAAAAAAAATTATAAGAGAACGATACACAACGGCCAGTGAAACAGTATCCTCCGCGTACAGGCTGTTCAGACAATCACAAAATCCCAGAGACAAAAAAGCCTGGGTAGAAGCCAAAACGGAGTTTGAGTTGTGGGCCAGTAGGAGAGAAGAGATGATAAAAGGTCAATTGGAGACTGATCTCAACAGGTTCGGTGACAAGGCGGGGCGGCTGCTGGCAGGGCTAGCAAAAGGACGAAGACTACCCAACCCAATAAGAGCATTACGTGGAAAAGGGGGACTCGTCACGACAGCACCCAAAGAAATAAATTCCGTATTAGAAAAGTATTATAGGAGACTATATGAGACCTCGGACGTACCTATGCGGGAGGGGATGGACTGGTTAGATAGGGTATCCCTCACTCCGGTCACGGAGCTTGATCTGGAAGATCTTAATAGACTAATAACGGAAGAAGAGGTGGACCACACAATTAAAAATTTAGGTAATGGAAAAGCTCCGGGACCGGACGGTTTCTCAGGGGAATTCTATAAAATCCTAAGAGAGGAAGTGACTCCGACATTGACAGGTTTATTCAACAACATCCTTGCGGGAGAACCCATATCAGATGCCATGAATATGGCCTACATCAAAGTGCTACCAAAAGGGGAGGGAGGGGGGGATGATCCAGCAAACTTTAGACCCATATCTTTAATAAACCTTGACCTTAAAATATTATCCAAACTTATGGCGGAGAGACTAGCGAAGGTACTACCAGATTTGATCCAAAGTCACCAAACGGGATTTGTTAAAGGGAGATCAGCAGTAACAAATGTGCGTAAAGTCCTTTTAGCGCTGGATGCGGTACGATTCGGGAAAACAGAGGGAGCGGGGGACCCAGTCATGGTCACATTAGACGCTGAAAAAGCATTTGATAATGTAAGGTGGCCATGGCTGGGTCTGGTACTAGACCGCATTGGGATACAGGGGAGATTTCGTCAATATCTGAAGTCTTTATATTCTAGCCCAACAGCTAGGGTCCATACGCCGGGCTTTTTATCCCCCACATTTCCTCTACAGAAAGGCACTAGACAGGGGTGCCCGCTATCACCGCTCCTGTTCGACCTGGCAATAGAACCTCTGGCAAGATACATGAACAACTGTAGCCCCTTTGAAGGCATTTCAGTAGGGGAGCAGAAACTGAGCTCTGCTTTGTTTGCGGACGATATAATATTGTTCATGAGTAATCCAGTTCGTGACCTTCCTACACTTTTAAATACATTGGAATGTTACGGTAGTTTCTCAGGTTTCCGGTTGAACAGGAAAAAATGTGAACTTTTGAAAATTAGAGGGGGGAGGATAAAGGAGGAACATTAGGAAAGTTGGGTATACCAATAGCACACACGTCCGTCAAGTATTTGGGGCTGAGATTGGGAAGGACGTCGGAACAAACCTATACCCTTAATTATGGCCCACTCATTGAAAAGATTGAGAAAGAACTGAAAAGATGGATAGAATTACCACTGTCATTATTAGGACGTAGTCATTTAGTGAAAATGATCAGTTTCGCTAGACTTCTATACCCTCTACAGACTCTACCTCTGCTATTGAAAAGGGCGGATATAGCCAGGCTAAATAGAGCATTCACGAGTTTTTTGTGGAGGGGCAAACGATCGAGACTGAGTTTGAAAATCATGACCCGAGGAAAGGAGAGAGGGGGTACAAATTTACCTGACATTAGAGGATACAATTTGGCATGTCTCCTTAGACATGTAGCAGAGTGGTTTAAAGATTCAGAAAGATATTCGGACAAAAAGTTGGAGATGGCATATTGCGCACCTTGGGAGAGATGCTCACTACTCCACACGTCAATGACGGGGTTACCAACTCATATAAAATTGTCAGCAGTCTTTAGAGACACTATCCAGTCCTGGAAGGCGGTTAGGAAGAAATGTGGCCTATCTTGGAAGGTGTCCAAATATCTTGTCCCTTGGGCCTTCCCAGACTTCCCAATGGGGAGAGAGAATGCTCTTTTTGTTAAATGGAAACAAAAAGGGATACATAAGATGGGTGATTTGATGCACTTGTCGGAGGCCAGATGGATGACAAAACATGAAGTGATAGAGACATACAATCTGGGCGGCGTACAGGATCTACAGTTCCTTCAATTGAAACACCATATTATGGCCAACTTGAAGGACCTGACAAAAGAGACTAAAAGTAATATCTGGGATAGGATACTAACATTAGATGTAAGCCAACTCACAATATCTGAGATATATGGGACATTGAGAGAAATATTGTTACCTAGAGAAATATCGGCACCCTTTCAAAAATGGCGCAAATTTTTAGAACATGAAGCAGCGGAAGATATTATCTTGGCATGTTGGAACAAAGTGAGACACAACGTGTTAAATGAGCATTGGCGCGATTCACATTTTCGAATAATGCACGGATTAATATATGGTTTTAATATCCCAGCAACAATAACCAATCCTGACAGAAAAAATAGTTGTCCTAAATGTGACCAATCCAAAACGGACATGATTCACGGTATATGGAATTGCCCGAAGGTACAGAAATTCTGGACCTTAATTAGTGATCTATGCTCACAAATATGCAAGATCACCTTTGAATTAGCTCCGAAAATATGGGTATTTCAAGATTTAGAGGCACCACAAGGTAGGGGGGAGGGGCTGAAAATGGCTCATGTTCTAATCCTACTGGCAAAACGTTTGTTGCTGACCTATTGGATTAAACCAGATATGCCGGGAAAATCAGAGGTGATAATGGGTTTAAAAAAAGCGCTAGAAGTGGATAGGAGGGAGGTTCTTCGGGACAAAGAAAGTGGCATCAAAGCATTCATGGGAAAATGGAGGGGTTTTATGGAATCTCAAATGTCAACTGAAGAGATTCGGCAGATAATAATCCCAATCAAAGACACCTCATGGTATCTCTTGGAAGACTTAGGGGGAACTCTAGGAAAACTGAAATTGTAAATTGTTCGGAGATTGAACCACAGATGTAATGCTGTTTTATGATAATTGATATCCTGTGTCCAGTATTGACCGAATTACGATATTTTATGTAACACTTTTTGAATTGTTCAGATAATAACTACCTGTAGATATATTTTACCTACGATGTTATATATACCTGTACATCTTATGTTTATAATTTGTAATGCTATAGTTTTGGAAAATACCAATAAAAAGAGGTTTGAAAAAAAAAAAAAAAAAGTCAATGTGATTTTTCAAATGCTGTGCCCACATGTGCGTTTTTGGGTGCTGCGTTTTTGTAGAGAGAAGTCATCAGGATTTTTTTATGCCCCTGCAATTAACTTGCTGTTTTTAGGTTACATTTTCCCCATAGACTATTTTAACCCCCCCATAAAACCACCACAATCAGATACGTATTCCCATAGTTTGTGATGTTTTTTCCTGCGATTTCCAAAACAAATCCACTCCAATACTCACCCTCCCCGGTGATCCCTGGTGATTTTTCCTCCATGCAGGGGTGGGTGCTGTCTTTATCAGTCTTCCAGGACCTTTGCACCATGTGACTCAGCCTGTCACATAAGGCGTAGGATCTGGCAGATGAAGACAGCTCCCAAAGAGGAAGAATCACCAGGGAGGGTGAGACAGTGTCTGTGTGTCTGTCTATGTTTGTATGTCCCTTTATTTGTGCTGTGTTTGTGTGGCTGACAAACGCAGCTCAAAAAATAAGCACAGTGGGCCTTATATGTTACACATAGTGTCTATGTCATTGTATATCTTGTACTTTGTAAAAGCAAGACTAATCAGATAAAATGAAATCGCAGATCTTCAATCTGGGGGCTTTTGGGGACAAGGTTAAAGAAAAACATGAGTTTAGCTATATAGCTTGCAGCTTAGACACCTCTCCTAACAGAAATGTGCATACGGTTTAAGATGAAATTTAGCCTACTTAGAGCGGAAAAGGAAGAAAGAAAAAAACAGCACATTTTCTGTACGAAAGCCATCACATTAATTCAGGTTTGTCAGCTTATCCTTCCAGTGCATTTGATTTCCTGACACATGCCTTAGCAGGGGTCATGCACATCTATTTCTGCGAATTTTGTAATTTTAATTTAAAATGTCAGTTGTTTCTGTCATTTCCCCGGTACTGCGGGAATTTGATTTCATGTTCCATTCAGTCTGCTGATTAGAGATTAGCACTATCCAGGTCACAAAGGCCCAATTTACGCAAGCCCTCTTAATTTAAATTGACATCAAATTAGGTTCTAATTAGGACCTGACCATACTGCATTAATGAGACAAAGTTGCTTAATGTAATTTCAGAGTGCAGCAACAATCCACAGAAAATGATCGGACACCTAAACACTCCTTTTAACCCTGTGTATACATTATGAGGATTTATCTGGCTGTAGCTGCTGTAATTATGTTATCTTCCTTTTCTCCTGCCACGGCTTTCAACAGACTAAACCGCTGCAGAATCTGTCACCTGCTTTACACCAGCATCCTGGAGCCAATGACAGTAGAGAAAAGATAAAAAAAAAATGAAAACGGAAAACGCTTTTTAGCTTTATATTTTTATGATTTTCTAAACCATACTAAAGAGACACTAACGTTAGAACAAGAAATGGGGAAAAAGGCAAAAAGACTGCATACTATCTACAGTTACTATAATATTAGGTTTCTACTTAAAGGGAGACTGTGAGTTCATTTTTCAGTATGATACTAATATTACCCTTGAATAAGTGCCTGAGCAGACCTAAACATGTAAAATCATTATTGTACCATTTCTAGTTTCGTTGCTATAAGCATTTTCAGACCCTACAGGGAGCTGGTACATTAGTCCTGTCCATTACTTGTTCAGAGGATTAGTTTGGCTGCTGTATAAGTGTTATTTATATATCCAAGCTAGCGTTCTATCCATTCCCACTATGCTGGGAGGGGTTTTGTCCTGCACTGTATAAGAGATTTATTATTGTAAGAACATTGGCTTTCCTGCAGACATGTAATGAGTGTATCTGCTGAGCAAATGTTCTTATAATCACATAGAAATATCTCAGACTGCACACACTACACGTCTCATACACACAATGACATGAAGATCTCAAAAGCTTTAGCTAAGCACACATCTTTCTTCTCCTCCTTTCTGCTCTGCAATGAGTCACACATCAAACAGATCAGAGAAAGGCATGACAGTCTAATGATACATGAATATTCATTCCTTGGGGAGTGAGCAGAAGAGAGCCCACTGTGACTTACACATGGAATTAATCTTTTATTTTGAAGTTTACAGAGGATAGGAGGGAAGTATAAATAATAAGAATAAATTAACAGACAAAGCTTAGAGAAAGGAATTAGAAAATGATATTAGTTACATATGGATTTTTGACCTGACAGATTCCCTTTAATAAGTCATGCATTCTCCATTGTTTTCCTGGAGGTTCCAGTATATCTCCATTTCCTTCTTCTGAGTTTAGGAAATTAGACTGGGCTATGAGGTGACTTTGGCCACAACACAACTACTCTGCAGGTTGCACTGAAACTCCTTCAATGTACAGTCATGGCCAAAGGTTTTGAGAATGATACAAATATTAATTTTAACAAAGTCAACTGCTTCAGTTTTTCTAATGGCAATTTGCATATACTCCAGAATATCATAAAGAGTGATCAGCTTAACAGCAATTACTTGCTAAGTCAATATTTGCCTAGAAAATGAACTTTAACCCCCAAAACACATTTCAACATCATTGCAGTCCTGCCTTAAAAGGAGCAGCTAACATCGTTTTAGTGATTGTTCCATTAACACAGGTGTGGGTGTTGATGAGGACAGGGCTGGCGAACAATCAGTCATGATTAAGTAAGAATGACACCACTGGACACTTTAAAAGGAGACTGGTGCTTGGTATCATTGTTTCTCTTCAGTTAGCCATGGTTATCTCTAAAGAAACACGTGCAGCCATCATTGCACTGCACAAAAATGGCCTAACAGGGAAGAGTATCGCAGCTAGAAAGATTGCACCTCAGTCAACAGTCTATCGCATCATCAAGAACTTCAAGGAGAGAGCTTCCATTGTTGTCAAAAAGGCTCCAGGGCGCCCAAGAAAGACCAGCAAGCGCCAGGACCGTATCTTAAAACTGTTTCAGCTGCGGGATCAGACTACCAGCAGTGCCGAGCTTGCTCAGGAATGGCAGCAGGCTGGTGTGAGTGCTTCTGCACGCACTGTGAGGCAGAGACTCTTTGAGCAAGGCCTGGTTTCAAGGAGGGCAGCAAAGAAGCCACTTTTCTCCAGAAAAAACATCAGGGACCGACTGATATTCTGCAAAAGGTATAGGGAGTGGACTGCTGAGGACTGGGGTAAAGTCATTTTCTCTGATGAATCCACTTTTCGATTGTTTGGGACATCTGGAAAACAGCTTATTCAGAGAAGAAGAGGTGAGCGCTACCACCAGTCTTGTCTCATGCCAACTGTAAAGCATCCTGAAACCATTCATGTGTGGGGTTGCTTCTCAGCCAAGGGAATCGGCTCGCTCACAGTCTTGCCTAAAAACACAGCCATGAATAAAGAATGGTACCAGAATGTCCTCCAAGAGCAACTTCTCCCAACCGTCCAAGAGCAGTTTGGCGTCCAACAATGCCTTTTCCAGCATGATGGAGCACCTTGCCATAAAGCAAAGGTGATAACTAAATGGCTCAGGGAAAAAAACAGAGATTTTGGGTCCATGGCCTGGAAACTCCCCAGATCTTAATCCCATTGAGAACTTGTGGTCAATCATCAAGAGACAGGGGGACAAACAAAAACCAACAAATTCTGGCAAAATGCAAGCATTGATTATGCAAGAATGGACTGATATCATTCAGGATTTGGTCCAGAAGTTGATTGAGAGCATGCAGGGAGAATTGCAGAGGTCCTGAAGAAGAAGGGTCAACACTGCAAATATTGACTTGCTGCATTAACTCATTCTGTCAATATAACCTTTTGGTACTCATAATATGATTGCAATTATATTTCTGTATGTGATATAAACATCAGACAAACACAAATAAAAACCAGAGGGCAGCAGATCATGTGAAAATATAATTTTGGTGTCATTCTCAAAACTTTTGGCCATGTCGGTATTCAACCATCTTCTGCCGAAAGACCTGTGTCTCTCGGTCAACGACACAGTGTAGCTTCAGCCAAAAAACAGTGGAGTGGAGTGTTGGTGCCTCTGACTTAAATGAATAGACATTTGCATTCTGGTAAACAAATCCTAGCCAATTCTAGGCCCTTCTGCCAGGAGTCTGGAAAATTTCTACAATATCATTTGTTTTGGGAGCATCAACTAGTCCACAAGTGCTTTGGTCATTGAGGAGCTAAAGAAAACATCAATGACGGAAGCTTTCCACAAAATATTGGGTGAGATTCTAAACTAACACACCAGAACTGTGGACCTATTTGTGCCAAAAAAAAAAAAACAAACAATACAGGTCTTTCACATTATTTGTATTTTAGACACTTTTTCCCTTGTGGATTAGGGGTACGGCTTTGTAAAAAGCTACTGTACATGGTATGAGATGTGACATCATGAGCTAAAACCATAATTTATTTACTACTAGTAAAAAGGCCCGATGCAATTGCATCGGGAGCGCGGTGAAATGAATTGTGTGTATACAGGCGGGTGAGTGGCTAGCAGAGTATATATGGGGCTCTGTGGGTAGCAGACTATACAGGCGGGTCTGTGGGTAGCAGAGTATACAGACTGCTCTGAGGGTAGCAGATTATACAGGCGGCTCTCTGGGTAGAAAAGTATACAGGCGGCTCTGTGGGTAGCAGAGTATACAGGCGGGTTTGTGGTTAGCAGATTATACAGGCGGCTCTGTGTGTAGCAGAGTATAGAGAAGGCTCTGTGGGTAGCAGAGTATAGAGGCGGCTGTGTGGGTAGCAGAATATAGAAACGACTCTGTGGGTAGCAGAGAATACAGGCGGGTCTGTGGGTAGGAGAGTATACAGGCGGCTCTGTGGGTAGCAGAGTATAGAGGCGGCTCTGTGGGTAGCAGAGTATAGAGGCAGCTCTGTGGGTAGCAGAGTATACAGGCGGCTGTGTGGGTAGCAGAGTATAGAGGCGGCTCTGTGGGTAGCAGAGTATAGAGGGGGCTCTGTGGATAGCAGAGTATGATGTGGCGGGAGGCTGGAGGAGTGAGGGGAGCAGAGGCTGGAGGGGTGAGGAGAGCAGAGGCTGGAGTGGTGAGGAGAGGTCCAGATGGAGGGGTGAGGAGAGGTCTGGCTGGAGGGGTGAGGAGAGATGCGGCTGGAGGGGTGACATCACCGCTCGGCGGCAGGACGTGGCTGCGTGCTGGGGCTGATCGCAGCCCCAGTCACACGGCATTGTCCTCTGCGGCGGGTTGGGTGATGCAGAGAGGGATCAGTTCTTGCCCTCAGGTCACACATGTGACCTGAGCGGAAGGAGCGGATTGGGCGGTGTGTGGTAAAGACAGGACGGTCATCCGATTGGTCTAGGACGCCAAGTCCTGGGCAATGGGATGGGCGTCCTGTGTGTACAACACAGCGCCCAATCCGCTTGCAGGGGCAGGCAATGGGAGTGAGCGTGGCGTGTCAGGCTTTGCAGGCTGACACGGTCCGCTCACTCCCATTGGCTGTTGGCGGCCACAGGACGACGTCCCTGGCTCCCGACACCCGGCCACAGCCCGTAGACCGCTACTCCACCAGCATGGCGACATTGAGAGCCCAGCGGTGAGAGAGTGGCGAGGGGCGGAAGGCTCCGGCGGCATCCGGGCAGCATGGACCTCGCGGAGGGGCGAGGGCGCTGGCGATGGTGCGGGGCCGACGGTTGGCAGGATGGCAGCGGTGTCAGGTAGTGCGGCTGAGGATGGAGGAGGGTGAGAGGCTGGAGGAGGCTGTGAGGCTGGAGGAGGCTGTGAGGATGGGGAGGCTGTGAGGCTGGAGGAGGGTGTGAGGCTGGAGGAGGATGTGAGGCTGGAGGAGGCTGTGAGGATGGGGAGGCTGTGAGGCTGGAGGAGGCTGTGAGGCTGGAGGAGGCTGTGAGGCTGGAGGAGGCTGTGAGGCTGGAGGAGGCTGTGAGGCTGGAGGAGGCTGTGAGGCTGGAGGAGGCTGTGAGGATGGGGAGGCTGTGAGGCTGGAGGAGGCTGTGAGGCTGGAGGAGGCTGTGAGGTGGGGAGGCTGTGAGGCTGGAGGAGGCTGTGAGGCTGGAGGAGGCTGTGAGGCTGGAGGAGGCTGTGAGGATGGGGAGGCTATGAGGCTGGAGGAGGATGTGAGGCTGGAGGAGACTGTGAGGCTGGAGGAGACTGAGGCTGGAGGAGGCAGTGAGGATGGGGAGGCTGTGAGGCTGGAGGAGGCTGTGAGGATGGGGAGGCTGTGAGGCTGGAAGAGGCTGTGAGGCTGGAGGAGGCTGTGAGGCTGGAGGAGGCTGTGAGGCTGGAGGAGGCTGTGAGGATGGAGGAGGCTGTGAGGATGGGGAGGCAGTGAGGCTGGAGGAGGCTGTGAGGCTGGAGGAGGCTGTGAGGCTGGAGGAGGCTGTGAGGCTGGAGGAGGCTGTGAGGCTGGAGGAGGCTGTGAGGCTGGAGGAGGCTGTGAGGCTGGGGAGGCTGTGAGGCTGGAGGAGGCTGTGAGGCTGGAGGAGGCTGTGAGGCTGGAGGAGGCTGTGAGGCTGGAGGAAGCTGTGAGGATGGGGAGGCTATGAGGCTGGAGGAGGATGTGAGGCTGGAGGAGGCTGTGAGGCTGGAGGAGGCTGTGAGGATGGGGAGGCTGTGAGGCTGGAGGAGGCTGTGAGGCTGGAGGAGGATGTGAGGGTGGAGATGGATGTGAGGGTGGAGATGGATGTGAGGGTGGAGAGGCTGTGAGGCTGGAGGAGGCTGTGAGGCTGTAGGAGGCTGTGAGGATGGGGAGGCTGTGAGGCTGGAGGAGGCTGTGAGGATGGGGAGGCTGTGAGGCTGGAGGAGGCTGTGAGGATGGGGAGGCTGTGAGGCTGGAGGAGGATGTGAGGCTGGAGGAGACTGTGAGGCTGGAGGAGGCAGTGAGGATGGGGAGGCTGTGAGGCTGGAGGAGGCTGTGAGGCTGGAGGAGGGTGTGAGGCTGTGAGGATGGGGAGGCTGTGAGGCTGGAGGAGGCTGTGAGGCTGGAGGAGGCTGTGAGGATGGGGAGGCTGTGAGGCTGGAGGAGGCAGTGAGGATGGGGAGGCTGTGAGGATGGGGAGGCTGTGAGGCTGGAGGAGGCTGTGAGGCTGGAGGAGGCTGTGAGGCTGGAGGAGGCTGTGAGGCTGGAAGAGGGTGTGAGGCTGGAGGAGGGTGTGAGGCTGGAGGAGGGTGTGAGGCTGGAGGAGGGTGTGAGGCTGGAGGAGGGTGTGAGGCTGGAGGAGGCTGTGAGGATGGGGAGGCTGTGAGGCTGGAGGAGGCTGTGAGGATGGGGAGGCTGTGAGGCTGGAGGAGGATGTGAGGCTGGAGGAGACTGAGGCTGGAGGAGGCAGTGAGGATGGGGAGGCTGTGAGGCTGGAGGAGGCTGTGAGGTTGGAGGAGGGTGGGAGGCTGGAGGAGGCTGTGAGGATGGGGAGGCTGTGAGGCTGGAGGAGGCTGTGAGGCTGGAGGAGGCTGTGAGGATGGGGAGACTGTGAGGCTGGAGGAGACTGAGGCTGGAGGAGGCAGTGAGGATGGGGAGGCTGTGAGGCTGGAGGAGACATTTACTGTACTGAGCATGCTCAGTACAGTAAAAGGTCTCCAAACAGGAAGGCAGGGGTTAAAAAAAAAAAAAAAAAGTTAATGCTCACCTGTCCCCGAGCCCCCGCCGTCTCCTGCCGTCTTCCTCCAAGCTTCCGGTGGCTGCCGCAGGCTCCAGTGTGTGCAGAGCTGTTCTAGTGCAGTTCAGGACCTGCGGTGATGTCACAGTCACGTGACACCAGGTTACCATGGAGTAACCTGGTGTCACGTGACTGTGACATCACCACAGGTCCTTGAACTGCAGTAGAAGAGCTCTGCAGACACTCGGAGCCTGCGGCAGCCTCCGGAGGCTTGGAGGAAGACGGCAGGAGACGGCGGGGGCTCGGGAGAGGTGAGCATTAACTTTTTTTTTTTTTTTTTTTTACAGTAGTGCGGGTCTGCGGCTCATTTTTACATCCTTTAAGAGCGGATTGTTTACTGCAGGGCTGTTAAGTTAGTAAGCCAAATATCTGACTCAGACTCTTCAATTTTCCTGAATCTGACTCTGACTCCACCCAAAATGGGCACCGACTCAACTCCAAAGCCCTGGTTTACTCCCATCCTTTACCTCTTTCTGAACAAATGAAGCAGGTAGACGGCGCAAACTTTTTTTCAACTAACCCTTAACAATATTCACCGAAAAAGGGCATTAAAATCAGCACTGAAAAACTCACCAAAAAATCTGCCAGGTAAATATCCATTTCATTCAGCAGTAGATTGTCAGCTCCCCTGGAAGGCAAACCAGGTGTCATTAAACCGATGCACGATCACTTGCAACCCACAGTTGGGGGCGGTTGTGGCACCAGCGACCATCCATACTGTCAAGGAAGCGACCGGTGGCATTCAGACACAAGGCTGCCTTAGGGCTCAGTCACTCCTGTGTATGTGAAGCATAGTGTCAGAACTCGGCCTGTTCGTAACACCACGCTCTTTATCAGCACAGGTGGGCTGGTCCGTACTGATTACATGCCTCACCAGTGACTTATGCCCCAGAGGGCCCAACCTGAACTGCAGATGAAAAAAATAACTAAACTCTAAAGATAAAAAATGTGAGAAGTTAGTTGGATATTTTGGCCAAAATAACGTAAGCTCGTGGACCCTCTTCATGGTCCCTTACATCCCACAAGTCCTATCTCTTCTTGAGAGAGAAGTTAGTGTTATATAGGCTAAAGGATAGCAGTGACAGGAGCAGTTAATGTGAGCACACGCTGTGCTCTAGAGGTATGCTGTCACCTCTGCAGTGATCCCAGCTCTGCCTGCTCTCCCCAGCTGAGCAGTCACACATCTACCCAGTCGCTGCTAGATCCAGCGCTGGGGAAACAATGTGTTTCCTCTGAGTAGGGGAATATTCATTAGATGCTCCCCGCTCACTGCTCTGTGCTGACAGGTGGGCAGCGGAAGCAGCTAATGTATATTACTCCACTCTAAAGGCCACTTTACACAAACAGGTATCTGTGACCAACTTCTGAACAGATCTCTTGTTGCAGTGAAATCATGGACACATTGTTCCATTTTGTGGCTGTGTACAAAATGGAACAATGAGTCCATGATTTCATTGCAACCAGAGATCTGTTCAGAAGTTGGTCACAGATATGTGTGTGTGTAACGTGGCCTTAAGTATCGTCACCACGTGGTTTCCCCAGCGCTGGATCCAGCAGCGGGGACATTCTCATGCCTCCCCCATGCTACCACTCTGCCACTGCCCCCTCCCCCAAAGCCAGCCACAGTACATTCGGACCATAAGACGCACCCCCCACTTTCCTCCAGAATTTGGAGGAAAAAAAGTGTGTCTTATGGTCTGAAAAACACGGTAAATATCCACACTCATCCAGGCTTGACCATTTCAAGCCCATGTGTCACGCCGGCGCAAGGGAATGCCCGGCGTGCAGCACAAGAGGAGTGGTTCACCAGGCAATATGCAAAGGAGGCCTCTGCCTATATGGAGGGGTCACCACCTGAACTCACCTGACGTTAATCCTAAACTCATAATCCCTAGACAGGTGCTTGCCCCTGTGTGCAATCACGTACCTAGGCCCTGGTTGACCCTGGACTTGCCCTGACTAATGCGTAGGAAAGCAACACACTAGTCTTACTACTATTTTAAAGACAACTCGAGGCATAGGGACAAATAAGGGGGACAGATTCAACTAAAGACCTCTGATGCTTCTCCACTGCATCTGCTGGAAATATAACCATAGTTCTCTCCAGACATAACTTCCGCACGGGTCAGTATAGAAAGGCTCCTCCTCAGGATAAATGAATGAAGAGCAGGCTTCAAAGAGGATCTGCAAACAACTAAACGTTGTGGCCTCCTGATCCTAGATCCATCACTCACGTGACACTAGGGGAGTCCATCAAAAACATGAATATGGAAAATGTTTGCTTTTCATCTGTTTTTAAATAATTCATTTCCAAAAAAATTTAGTTTACTGTACGGGTTTCAGTTTCTAAAAACTGATAAAAAGATGGAGGCAAAAGAAAAATGACACATGGAGAATAAAAGTTAATTTTTTGATGGATGTAAAAATAAAAATTACCGTATATACTCGCGTATAAGCCGAGTTTTTCAGCCCAAAAATTGGGCTGAAAAGTCCCCCCCTCGGCTTATACGCGAGTCAATACGGCCCCCTCAAAGTTTGGCGCCCCCACCTCACTTTGTGGGCCCCCCCCGCATTCAGAGCTGCGTATATACATTACCTGTCTAGCAGCTGTCACCCTCCGATGGCAGATCGCGGCTCCCGGCTCCGGGCTCCATCTTCCTCGCTGACTTCCTGCTTGTCAGGTGACCGGCCGGCGTCGCGATGACGTCATCGCGATGAGCCCCGGTCACAAAGCAGGAAGACAGCGAGGAAGATGGAACCCGGAGCCGGGAGCTGCGATCCGCCATCGGAGGGTGACAGCTGCTAGACAGGTAATGTATATGCGCAGCGCTGCATGCGGGGGGGGCCCAGAAAGTGAGGTGGGGGCGCCAAATTATGAGGGGGGCCCTGCTGGGGCCCTGTATACTACCACTGGGGCTATATACTACCACTGGGGCTGTATACTACTACTGGGGCTGTATGTATACTACCACTGGGGCTATATACTACCACTGGGGCTGAATATACCACTGGGGCTGCTGTATACTACCACTGGGGCTGTATACTACCACTGGGGCTGTATACTACCACTGGGACTGTATACTACTACTGGGGCTGTATACTACTACTGGGGCTGTATGTATACTACCACTGGGGCTATATACTACCACTGGGGCTGTATACTACTACTGGGGCTGTATGTATACTACCACTGGGGCTATATACTACCACTGGGGCTGTATACTACCACTGGGGCTGTATGTATACTACCACTGGGGCTATATACTACCACTGGGACTGTATACTACCACTGGGACTGTATACTACCACTGGGGCTGAATATACCACTGGGGCTGCTGTATACTACCACTGGGGCTGTATACTACCACTGGGGCTGTATACTACTACTGGGGCTGTATGTATACTACCACTGGGGCTATATACTACCACTGGGGCTGTATACTACCACTGGGGCTGTATGTATACTACCACTGGGGCTATATACTACCACTGGGGCTGTATACTACCACTGGGGCTGAATATACCACTGGGGCTGCTGTATACTACCACTGGGGCTGTATACTACCACTGGGGCTGTATACTACTACTGGGGCTGCTGTATACTACCACTGGGGCTGTATACTACCATTGGGGCTGTATATACCACTGGGGCTGCTGTATACTACCACTGGGGCTGAATATACCACTGGGGCTGCTGTATACTACCACTGGGGCTGTATACTACCACTGGGGCTGTATATACTACTGGGGCTGCGTGTATACTACCACTGGGGCTGTATATACCACTGGGGCTGCTGTATACTACCACTGGGGCTGAATATACCACTGGGGCTGCTGTATACAACCACTGGGGCTGTATACTACCACTGGGGCTGTATACTACCACTGGGGCTGTATATACTACTGGGGCTGCGTGTATACTACCACTGGGGCTGCTGCTGTATACTACCACTGGGGCTGCTGTATATACCTCTGGGGCTGCTGTATACTACCACTGGGGCTGCTGCTGTATATACCACTGGGGCTGCTGCTGTAACACTGCTGGGGCCTGTATATACCACTGGGGAGGCTGCTGTATACCACACTGCTGGGGGCTGTATACCTGTGCTGGGGTCCACCCTCGGCTTATACACGAGTCAATACATTTTCCCAGGTTTTGGGGGCAAAAGTAGGGGGGTCGGCTTATACACGGGTCGGCTTATACACGAGTATATACGGTAATCGCTTTAAAATGAACCAAATTACCAATGTGGCAGGTAATATGCCTTTATCCATTTGCATTTAGTCTGTTAAGTCCCATTGTACAGATGGTCAACAAAAACGGTAACTCAAATGGACATGAAAAGCATTATCATTATTGTTGACAGTTTCAACAATCGGCAGCAACTTTTGAGCTCAGATGCTAATAGAGAGAAGCGCCTCTCCGTACTCTGAGCATGCCCGGGACAGATGATTGGCATCTAGGGAATATAATGCAAACAGGATACCATGGAGCACAGGAGAGGGGACGTGAATGGCTAGGACCAACTAGTTCCTTCTTTAGTTAAATGAGTTTTCTCATTTTGTATCTTCAGGAGCACACCACCCTTTATCCTCCTGGCTTCCTGTTTGCCGTTAGGTGGCGCATTCTTTAAAGGGAATCTGTCACTTGCTTTATGCTACCTCATCTGAGAGCAGCATGATGTAGACAAAGAGACTCTCCCTGAATCCAACAATGTAACACTTGGTTTACTGGGCGCCGTGGTTCTGACATGAAGTGAGCTGAAAAGACAGATGAAATGCTGCCCTATGCACACCAGGCCCTTTACGTACAATTTCTATAGACAGTTATATGCTACTCACAGAAGTGGGCAGAGGAGTCTGACAAGTCACTGTGTGCCAGCTAGTCATAGCAATGTTAAGCTGCTGGTGCCAAAACAAACATTGCAGGTAAATAACCGTGCAATGAGAGAAGTATGGCTGAAATCTGTGTTAACCCTTACAGCAATCAGTCTTCAGATTACATAGCAAAAACCTACTGACAGATTCCCTTTAAGATTGATTGTTTGGACCAGCAGCATGCTTGTGCCACTGGTCTGAACTGTGGGCTTTTCCATGCTGGATATGGAGGCAGCTTTACCTCTGCAGTATCAGAAGAGTCTAGGGGCACTGAAGCTGAACAGATCCAGCAACTGATTGCAGGATGTGGTTGGTAAGGTTGCTTTCACATCAGCGATTTTTTGCAATCGCTGCAGATCCGGCAGTTTTGCCGCTTAACGGCTCACTTGCGGCAAGCCCGAATCAATCCCTTGCAGTTTTGCCGGATTCGGCACTTGTGGCAAGTCAAAAAACGCTGCTAGCAGATGTTTTTTTTTCCCTTTGCCGCTAGTGCCGTATTTGCTTGATCCCTGCAAAACCGCAAGTGGCGCACATGACTGCAAGTCCCATAGGTAATGAATGGGGCTTGTTGCAAGTGAGCCGTTACGCGACAGATGCGGCAAAACTGCCACGATTGAAAATAATCGCTGACGTGGAAGCAGCCTAACTTAACCAGAGAACAGTAAACTATTGAATTGAAAATCCCTTCGATTTGCCATTTAACCCATTTTTCAGGTTAAGATAAACCCTTTAAAGCGAACCTGTCACCCCCCGTGGACATCAAAAGCTATAATAGCCACCTTCTGCAGCACTAAGGCTGCATTCAGGGAAGGTGGCTATATGCTTTTGATGCCCTATATTCAGTCAAATATGAAGTTATATAAAGGCTTACACTTAAGAAGACCTAAGACCGGGAGGCGGGGTTTCGCGCTCCTCCGACCCGCCTCCTCTTGTCAATCATTCAGGTCGCCTGCTGCTGCCTCCCCTCACAGTCGTTCATGAACGCGCGCCTCCGTGCTCCTCTATGGCGCCGAGCATGCGCTGTGCGCCAGGTGTCCAGGAAGTCGTCAGGCTGCGCGCGCAGCCCGAGGACTTCCTGGCCACCCGGCGCACAGCGCATGCGCGGCGCCATAGAGGAGCACGGAGGCGCGCGTTCATGAACGACTGTGAGGGGAGGCAGCAGCAGGTGACCTGAATGATTGACAAGAGGAGGCGGGTCGGAGGAGTGCGAAACCCCGCCTCCCGGTCTTAGGTCTTCTTAAGTGTAAGCCTTTATATAACTTCATATTTGACTGAATATAGGGCATCAAAAGCATATAGCCACCTTCCCTGAATGCAGCCTTAGTGCTGCAGAAGGTGGCTATTATAGCTTTTGATGTCCACGGGGGGTGACAGGTTCGCTTTAAAGGAGCTTAGAATTACTCAAATTAAAAGAGAGCTCAGAGTAAATGGACTTTTAGCCATAACTAGACATAGGATTTCTACTTTTTGCAAAATAAGCTGAAATCTGTCTAGAAAGTGTAACAACAGTATATGACCATATTAATGATTTCAAAATTTTCAGCAGCAATAAAATAAAATGAAAAAATGAAATGTAGCAACATCAATAAGTATAACTCCTGAGATTTGGAGCATTTATTGCATTGGCTCCAAATCCCCTTAAGTGTAAGCTCTTCACATTTTCCCCTAAAATCCGCAAATGTGTTGGCTGATGGCCTTAAGACTGCAGAAAATACTACACTGGGTGCTGATCCATATCTGCTCCAATGTGTCCCATATTGTAAATTAGCTGGAGATGATCTCAATCCAATCAAGCATCTGTGGGATGAGATGGAATGAAGCCATCCGTCAGCACAAAGTGTGGATGTGGTGTCTGGGGAGGATGAAGTATTCAGATGAACGCACCTCCCGTAACCACCCAGCCTGGGTTATCAGATGCAATGTAATGTAACTGGAACTCAAAAGTGTTTATAGGGTCAGAGATCAACTGTGGGGCAATGCTGCTCCACATACAACTATCACTGGCGTCCGAGGATGGTCAGAAATACTTTATTGAAATAATCTTACAACCGATTTACGCGGTTTAGATTTTTTTTTTTGTGTCTAAAAATTACCGATAAATCTTATATCAATTCCTGTATGTGAGATATATTACAGCTTCTTATGAGTAATGTAGTATTAAAGGGGTTTCCCCACAAAATAAATTTTAAAGTTGATTTTAATCAAAATATCTTGGAATAATAATAATTTCCACAATTGGAAGTGTTTAAAAAAATGTTCCTGTGCTGAGATAACCTTATATATGTGTCCCTACTATGTACTGTGTAATGGATGTGTCTGACCGTATAGGGACATGGTCTGATCATACCACATCTCCTGTACTGAGATAATCCTATATACGGTATGTGTCCCTGCTATGTACTGTGTAATGGATGTGTGACCTTACAGGGACATCGTCTGATCATATTACATCTCCTGTGATGAGATAATCTTATATATGTTTCCCTGCTATGTACGGTGTAATGGATGTGTCTGACCATACAGGAACATGGTGTGATCATACCACATCTCCTGTGCTGAGATAATCTTATATATGTGTCCCTGCTATGTACTGTGTAATGGATGTGTGACTGAACAGGGACATGGTCTGATAATATTACATCTCCTGGGCCGGGGAGATAGGAAAATTATACAGATATTACAGCAAAGGATCACAAATAATTCTATATTTTAGGTAAAACAAAAAAAAAAAAAAAAAAATGATTTCCCTCAGAAAAATTATGAGCTGTGATCTTGTGCTGTAATGTCTGTATACCCTTTTCCGTCCTCCCTGGCCAGATGTGTTATGATCAGACCATGTCATGTACGGTCAGACACATCCATTACACAGTATATAGCAGGGACACATATATAAGGTGGCTCAGTGGTTAGCACTGCAGCCTTGCAGCGCTGAGGTCCTGTGTTCAATTCAAACCAAGGACAACATCTTCAAGGAGTTTGTATGTTCTCCTGGTGTTTGCGTGGATTTCCTCCGGGCACTCCAGTTTCCTCCCACATTGCAAAGACATACTGATAGGATGTTTAGATTGTGAGCCTCAGTGGGGACAGCATTACTGATGTATACCAAGTGCTACATAAATGAATAAATATTATCTCAGTACAGGAGATGTGGCATGATCAGACCATGTCCCTGTACAGTCAGACACATACATTACAAAGTACATAGCAGGGACACATATATAAGATTATCTCAGCAAAGGAACATTTTTTGTAAACATCCAATTGTGGAAATTATTATTATTCCAAAATGTATTGATTAAAATCAACTTTAAAATTACCTTTGTTCATGAGAAACCCCCTTCACGAAAAACTATGTATATTAAAAAGGAGAAAAATATATATCTAATCATCATCATTGATATTCAAATATAATGAAACTAACAAAATAAAGAGCAACTCATGATTTTGTAAACCTGGAAATAAACTGAGCTGTGATAAGACTAGATTACCATAAAAAGAAAAAAAAAATTGCAGGTCCGATTCATAAAATGTGATTTTTAACATACTATTTAGAAAAAATAACTAAAAAGAAAAAAAAGAATGACTTTTGTACCATCTTTTCCTGTAGGATCTACTTCAAGCACAACCTCAAATTTTCCTGTAAAACTTGGGCTTACTTTTCTGTGCTCTTTCCCACGGAAAACGACTGAGAAAAACAAAGGTGTATGTAAATAAATTGCCACTGCAAAGCGTCGTGGAGCACATTTAACAAAAGTTGCATAACTTATGGCAAATCTTCAATGTACTCCTTCAACGCCACTCTATATTTATCGAACGTTGTACCTCAATAATAAACTTGGCACAAATTACACCAGCGAAGCTTTAAGTCTGATTGTATACTCCCCAACGTTACAGAAGAGCCTGAGTCCAATGTGTCAAATCTTGCAAGTATATGGAAATGTGGGGGCAAATTGTGAATTTTTAGGCATGTTGCTTAAAGGGGTTGTGCACTACTCGGTCAACGTCTTCTTAATCGGAGTGTTTACACCCATTAAGATAAAAACATCTGTACTCATCTCTGGTGCCAGCGCCGTTCCAGAGGTGTCGCACTCACGGTCCCGGAGCTCGCATGATTTTCTTACATTATCTGAGCCTTAAGTCCAATGAGCAATGGCTTCTATCTTCCTGCCTTCAGACAAATGGAAGATCAAGAGACAGCCATAGCTGCGGGCTGGCCACTCGCTTCTTATTAATTTTTTTATTATGCCCGAAGGGGGGGAAGAGTGAAGACAGGGCTGATAGGGTGGAGGGCTTGCATGACGTAACGTCACCCAGCAGGAATAGCACGGTGGCTCAGTGGTTGGCAATATACAGTGGCTGGCACTGTAAAGTGGCTCAGTGGTTGGCACTGTACACAGTGGCTCAGTGGTTGGCACTGTACACAGTGGCTCAGTGGTTGGCACTGTACACAGTGGCTCAGTGGTTGGCACTGTACAGTGGCTTAGTGGCTGGCACTTTTGCTTTGCAGCGCTGATATCCCAAATTCAAATCACACGAAGGGTGACATCTGCAAGGCGTTTGCATGTTCTCCTCGTGTTTCTGTGGGTTTCCTCCAGGTTCTCCGGTTTCATCCCACACTCCAAAGATGAATAGGGAATTCAGATTGTGAGCCCCAATGGAGACAGTGTAGCTGATGTGTGTAAAGCACTGTGGAATTAATGGTGCTATATAAGTGAATAAATATTATTTTAACAGGGGCAAACTCTCACATTGAGAAGGGGTTGTGCCAGTACTGGACAATCCCTTTAATAAACTTTGCAATGTTAGAAAATAGTTAGAGACCAATGTGTCAAATGTAGAATTTTTCGCCAATTGCAATATTTTATACATCATAAAAACAGCTGAAACAAAAATTTAGTCTATGCCTTCTAAGCAGGATGATAAATATCACCCAAGAGTTGTTCATCACATGTAATATAACTACCCGAATCTCTCATATTACCGTATTTTCCGCACTATAAGGCGCACCTAAAAGACTAAGATTTTCCCAGAAATCATAGGTGCGCCTTATAGTGCAGTGCGCCTTATATACGGATTTTTCCCAGAGTGCTAAGGGGGTGCCATTTGCCTGCAAATATTTGGCACCCCCCAGAAAATAAGGCATACCTTTGTGCCGCCATCCCCCTTTGTCCGGTGCCTGCCTGACATCGCTGTGCAGGGGCGCGATCACCAGCCGCTGTCCCCGCCATCCATGCTGGTGCCGGTGCCTGCCTCGCATCACGTGCGGGGACGCGATCACCAGCCGCCGTCCCCGCCATCCATGCTGGTGCCGGTGCCGGTGCCTGCCTCGCATCACGTGCGGGGACGCGATCACCAGCCGCCGTCCCCGCTGTCCGGTGTCCGGTGCCGCCGCTGTTTTGCGCGCGCTCACAGCCCAGGAGCCCATCAGCTAATCACAGCTCCGCCCAGGAGCCTTGAGCCAATCCGAGGCCAGCTGACGTCAGCCCATAGCCTCTGATTGGCTGAGGGCTCCAGTGCTGTGATTGGCTGTGGGCTCCAGCGCTGTGATTGGCTGTGGGCTCCAGCGCTGTGATTGGCTGTGGGCTCCAGCGCAGTGATTGGCTGTGGGCTCCAGCGCAGTGATTGGCTGTGGGCTCCAGCGCTGTGATTTGCTGAGGGCTCCAGCGCTGAGAGTGCCTTGCCACACAGTACAGTAAGCAAAAGTACCAGTATAAAAAGTAAAAATCAGTTTGTGTGTGTGTGTGTGTATGTGTCTGAGTGTGTGTGTGTGTGTGTGTGTGTCTGACTGTGTGGGGTGCTGGAGGGTAATGGGAGGCTACACAGGGATACTGGAGGGTGGTGGGGAGCTACAGAGGGATGCTGGAGGGTGATGGGAGGCTGAGCTTTTTTTTTTTTTTTATGGTAATATGGTGCGCCTTATAATCCGGTGCGCCTTATATATGGACCAAGACGGCTTAAAAGTCATTTTTTGAGGGTGCGCCTTATAATCCGGTGCGCCTTATAGTGCGAAAAATACGGTACATCATGCCTATTTCATTTTTGCTACCTAAATTCAGTCTCATAACAGAAATGACACTCTATGGATTGAACATATAAAAACAATCTTTTATGAAAAACATATTGAGAGCAGGCACTGATGTAGTAAGTAAAACTGTGCAAAAATCCTTCTGTAATTGTTATTTTACTCCAAAGGCTCCTCTGGCAGGAAACACATGAGCGTACATTGCTTTCAGTAAAAATCCTACTCACTCCATGAATAATGAGAATGCAAATCAGAGTAATTAATGAGAAAATTAACCGTCCTAAATGTATTATATTGCCAATTTTGTGCATCCAATTCTGCATTTCCTCCATTCTTGCTTCCCATATTGTTCTGTCTCTTTGTATTTTGCCGTGGAGGGGTTACAGCAAAATTACAGCTATACATAATTCTTCCACTTAACTATTTCTTTGTAACTAAAAAGGAAACGATGATTTAGTATAGACAGGTATTCCCTCTACATATTTTATTGTGGTGCAAAATCTAGGTTGCTGGAGGAAAGGGGTGTCTGGTAGCACCTTGAATGTAACCATGTGTCACACCAGCTTCTTGTACCCAGAGTTTTAAACAAAATCTTCTGCTATCTGCTAGACTTGACTCCATTCTGTACTCCTGCAGCTACTCAACATTTCAGGATTATGATTTTTGGTATGGATTTCAACCGGTCATCTTCCACTCTACCTACTGATACTCCTGAATGCCCAAGAGTTTAATTCCACGGTTTGCTCCCTGCTTACCCAAAAAGATCTACATGCCAGCAATTTGACTACACGAAGAGGCCGAGATGTCACTACCCATCCGTTGTTTCCGGACTCTCGTTGCTGAAGAGGATATCTTGTTCTTGTGGTCCTCGGTGAGTCTCCCTGCCTCAACTGAATGTCAAGAGGTTGATGCCAGATGACCTACTATGCTCCCCTTAATCATTCCTGTTCTCCTAAGAAGGGCTCCAAAACTGTCCTAATTAGAATAATGGAGCTTGTCTAGTGGATCAACAGATCTGGCTCCCATTTATTGTTCAGAGTGCAATGGATCTAACACTAAAGGTCAGAGCTCCCTCAGAATACAGACATCATTCTGGATCAAGGATAACCGCTCCCCTCTACTTACTGTCTTGGTCTCTTGACAATTTATTCAGGCAGTTTTCTCTACAGTATAACACTTAGACTCTACAATCTGTTGATTTACAGTTGGCTGAAATAGATTTACCATATCTTAGCACTCGTTAGGTAATTATCTCCATAATAACATCTCTTTCATTAATGGGTCTCCATATTAGTTTGAAGTTGCTTCCTTACAGATACCCCCCAAATACATTTTTATTAATACCCTCCTCAAAAACACTACACCACTCTTATCCCATACCACTGAGCACAGAGGCAAAACTGACAGTCATGCCGGTGGACTCATTTCTACTGATTACTCGTATCAAATAACCTGTTTCTAGGGCCACTCTAGTCTCTACCACCTGCTGGGAAGTATAACTGGTTTCTATCCTTACAGCTGTACAATGGAGTAAAATTTGGGAAAGTATAGCGAGGAACTCAATTAACACCTTGATACTAACAACATCTCATAATGTGTAATTCCAACACGTGCAGCCCCTGAGGTCCATTAAGTGCGAGACAATCGGACTGAGGACAGGCCACAATGTTGACCTGAACCCAACAGCCTCATAGGGGATATAAGAATATGAAACACGTGTCGGGAGACCAGCAGAGAGTCTGCATTTATACAGAGTTTCATATACATCTACATGAGCATTGACTTTTAGAAAAAAGGGAACGACTAGGCAACCACTGCCCTTTCCATTGGCCATTGCCAGTTATACCACAAAAGTAAACCAGGACCCCCCCCCCCGTCCTAACATGGAAGACTTAATTCCTGGATTGCCTCTCCCTCTGCATTCACTAGTTTAATAGATTTACTGTTTATTTCATGATCTTGTTACGGATAAGTACACTATAGTTTATCAACCAAATAATAGTTATTGTTATTCTTCTATTAACATTTGTCACACATTTGAGATTTGTCAATTTTATTATAGTTTTTATTGTAGTGCAGATTTTTCAAGCACTATTGTAAACAGAAAATGCAATAAAAACCAATGTTAAAAAAACAAACAAAAAAAAGTATAAAATTCACTTATGTTGAACTCATGATCGGTGCAATCACGATTTTTAAAATCTACTCTGTATTTTAGAAACAAAGATGACAGATGACATATCAGAGAGGAAAGTGGCGCTAAACAGAGGGCAAACAGCATATTTATTTTATGAAGCAACTTTGTACATCAACTAATATAAATGAATAGGATGGAGCTGTAGGTAACTCAATGTTTTCGTACCTACATTGTTTTGTCCTGTCTGGGGATATGCAGCTGGATTGTCATAGTTCCTTCACTTGACAGATTGAGAGGCATATAGTAAGGATCAAAGTATCCTGGGGATTAAGTAAAAGTGCGTTGTGTTATGATGATATGACTGAAACACTTAAAAAGACTTCCAGGATTTGCACAAACCACACTTTTAGAAGGTTCCAGGGGAACCAAGGCTTTCACGCTTTAACCCCTGTACAGAAATTTAGTCTTACGTAGAGTCCCAAGTTAGGTCTACAGAGTGGCTGCTCGTCAGTAGAGGAAACTGGCAGAAAGAAAGGTTGATGAACAACGTCGTATGCATGAGGTCAAAGTCGGGGACAAAATCAAAAGGTAAAGAATGTGGCGGGGAGGATGTAGAAATCACCAAGACTAGCTTATGAGAGCAGAGCAACAGGAGTATGAACAAAGGTAGAACTTAAAACATGTCTCGAAGCAGGAGCCTGATACAAGAGATAAAAAGATTAATAGCGCTTTATGAATGAATAAATATTATTATAGAATCTTGCAGAAAGCCAGCACCCTGTCTGGGGGGGACCAACACATGTAACACAGGACTGTGTTTGCATCCCTAATCATTGTTGGTAGTGTAAGCATGCGCCATCTATGGGGTGAGGCAGAGGTCATAGGACAGGGGTCAAACTTTGGCTAGAAAAGTTATCAATGCTTTTTGTTTTATTAACAGACATTATTAACATTTAAAAAAAATTACATCAAATCCATGAAGTCCCAACTAGTGACATTCAAATTAGGTCAACATTCTGCAAGATCATTTTTAAAAGTATTTTATGGAACTTTGCTATTAGTGGCCAACGCTTAGGATAGGCCATCTATATCAGGTCTGTAGAGCTTCAGCTCACGCCATTCCCACAATCAGCTGATTAAAGGGTTCATCTTCATTGTTTACCAGGCACTACAATCATACAAAAACACATACCCATTCACCATAGTCACTAGAAAATGTGGGGGCTTTATTGGTAACAATGAAAGGGACGTGTGGGGCCCCTTCAGTTAGGTTAACAATTCGGGTACCAGGAATCAGATACAGTCTTAAGGTCCCGTCACACGGGGCAACATCGTCGCCAATTACATAGGCGACGTAGGGTCGTGGCCTATCAGCGGTGACATCGCCCCTACGTCGCCTCATGAAAAGGGGCGATGTCGGCGCCGCCGGGACCCGGGAGGTCGCCTCGTTTCAGAGCAGTGCTCTGAAATCAGGCGACCAATCTGGGTCGATGTGCACACATCGCCCCATGTAACCGGCCGCCGGCGACCTGTCAGGCGATGGGAGCCATAGGCTCCCATTGCCCTGCATCGCCGCTGGGGTTTTCTTACACCCCGCGTCGATGCCGCCTGTCAGCTCGCCGGCTGGAGATGTCGCCCCATGTAAATGGGGGACGGCGACGCGCCAAAAAACGTGCATGCACCCGCCAGTTGCCGCCGACATCTCCAGCCCCGTCGCCAGGTGTGACGGGGCCTTTACAGATATTGGTGTCCTATCAAAATTACAGGCTGAAAATTTTAAGTCAATATCTTAGTTCTGGAAAACCCCCTTAAAAGTTATTTGTACATAGATTCTGGTCTTTTTGCAATATTTGTTTATGGATAGACTATATGGAAAAAAGCATTCAGACTCCTACACATCACACCTAGCAGATATTTCTCAAATCCTATTTTAGATCCACAGACATGTACCGTATTTTTCGCTTTATAAGACGCACCGGATTATAAGACGCACCCCCAAATTTGGTGAAGGAAATGAGAAAAAAATAGTTTTTAATGTTAAATGGGGTCCGTCTTATAATGCCAGTGTCCGTCTTACAATCAGTATATATGTTCCTCATCCTGGTACATAAACCCCCCAATCCTGGTATATATATCCCTCATCCTGGCATATATGTCTCTCATCCTCGTATACATGTCCCCATCCTGTATAAATGCCCCCATCCTGGTATGTATATTGCTCATCCTGGTATATATGCCCCCATCCTGGAACATATGCCCCCAGCATGGCATACGGTATGTCCCTCATCCTGGTATACATGTGCCCATCATGTATATATGGCCCCCATCCTGTATATGTTCCCCCATCCTATATACATGCCCCCCATCCTGTATACATGTCCCCCATCCTGTATACATGCCCCCCCATCCTGTATATATGCCCCCCATCCTGTATACATGCCCCCCATCCTATATACATGTCCCCCATCCTGTCTACATGCCCCCCCATCCTGTATACATGCCCCCCCATCCTGTATATATGTCCCCCCATCCTATATATATGTCCCCCATCCTGTATATGCCCCCCATCCTGTATACATGTCCCCCATCCTATATACATGTCCCCCATCCTGTATGCATGCCCCCCATCCTGTATATATGCCCCCCCATCCTGTATATGCCCCCCATCCTATATATATGTCCCCCATCCTGTATATATGCCCCCCATGATGTATATATGTCCCCATCCTGTGTATATGCCCCCATGCTGTATATATGCCCCCCATCCTCTGTATATGCCCCCATCCACAATTATTGATTATGATATATGGCCCCCATCTTCCCCCCAGACCCCCATGGCTCACCGAGGAGGGGTGTAGCTGCTCAGCGGGGGTGCCGGGGGCAGGTTCTCGTGGGTGGGGGGACACAGCTGCAGGACCAGGGAGCGGAGATGTACCGGCGGCAGTAAGCGGTGGGCGCCGCCATGTTTTTGTGGCTGGCTGCATTCATTAACACTGCAGCCAGCGGTAGAGGCTTCAACAAAATGGCCGCGGCCATAATGGAGACCCGTGGCCATTTTGAAGCCTCTACCTCTACCGGCCGACTGCCACAATAAACATGGCGGCGCCCACCGCTTGCTGCTGCCGGTAAATCTCCGCTGCTCCGGTCCTGCAGCGGTTCTCCACACCCACCGGAACTTGCCTCCGGCACTCACACTGGGCAGCTGCACCCCTCGCCCCCCTTATCTGGTACTATTTGAATTTTTTATGTTTTTTTTTTTACATGCGCTTTTTAAGACGCACCCCCGTTCCCCCCCAAAGTTTGGGGGGAACAAAAGTGCGTCTTAAAAAGCGAAAAATACGGTATGTGGATTTGTCTGCTTTTTAAGTTAAAAGCGTACATTTTTCTTGGAAGGGTTTTCACAAACGGTGGCGATTTTTGCCCAGTTATCCAGAAGAGCATTTGTGAGGTTACACACGAATGTTAAATGGGAAAACCTGGTACAAAATCTCTGTTCTAGCTTTGAGCGCCAGTCAAGTTCTTCCATACTAAACTCCCCAAACTATGACTTTATAGACCCTGCTTTGTGTACTGGGGCATAGTTATGATGGAAAAGAAAAAGATCTTCCCCAGACTGTTCCCACAAAGTTGGAAGCATAAAATTGTTGTAAAGGTTTTGGTACGCTGAAGCATTAAGGTCTCCCTTCACTGGAACTAAGGGTCCTAGGCCAACCCCTGAAAACCCCTGAACCGCCATAGCATTATCCTTTTTCTACTAAACTACTGCTGGTACAAAGCAGCCAGGCTGGTAACGTTTTCCTGGCATTCAAACCTAGACTAATACATTACACAGATAGCGAAGTATAATCTTTCACCACACAGAACACGTTCCCACTAAACCAGTGATGGCAGTTTTACAAAGCGGTATCCGTCGACTCGCATTGTGATTGGTGAACTAATACTGCATGCAACTGCTAGCCATGGTAACTCCATATTTTGTGCTCATGGTAGTGTGACAAAGGAGGTTTGTATTCTGCAGTTATTGGGTCAGCAGAGCTTTGGCAATTTTAAGGCTCTATAAGCAAGAACATACGGCAGTCCAGCTCTGCAAATTCATGTGGTCTTCCAGATTTGCTGTGGTTCGTAAATGCTTTCATTTTTCCATAATATTTTTCACAGCTGATCGTGGAATGTTTATGAGAGAATAAATGTTATGACCGGACTTGTTACACAAAGGACACCAGATTAGGGTACCAAATTGGTATCAGTGAGTTATTAGAACGACCAATTCTATCACTAGAGTTCGTAAAGATCGACAGCATGGAGAGTGACCAAAGGCTCCTACAGCAGAAAAATCTAAATTAAATTACCAAGATGTGTATCCTAATACTTTTGTTCATTTAGTATATCTTTAGCGTTGAATACTGAATTGAACCTTACTCAAAGTAGTTACCATTATAAATAAGAAATTCATGTTTGTAATTCAACATGGGACAGGTACATATTTTGTTTCCTTGGGATCTTTTTTGTGATCACTTCCATTTATTTGGTTCAGCTTTCTTATAGAGATCACTTTAGGTTAGCCAGAGGTTAAACGCCTTCCAAGTAAATTAGTCATTAAGGAAGGCTTCAATGGCAGACCAGTGGACCATATCTTAATGGGATGCTATAAGGCATTAGGATTTTAATAACTCACAGGTATGACAGGTACTTTGGAGCATTAGGGAGATCAGGCTGTGCCATGAGTATAGGCTTGAGACACTTTTAAGCGGTGGGTCTCGTGGGGCGTTTGGTAGGTTGCTACTATCCTCTGGAAAAAGGAAAAAAAAAAAGAAAAAGATTCAGCCTCTGCCAAACCCCAGCAAAACTCATTTATCTTGTCGTAGGGAGCAGCAGAGCATGTACTTCCAGCTGACAGCGTGGCACTTTCTCACCACACACCACTGCCCGAACTGGAACATTCTGCTCCCTCCGTGGGTCTCAATCAACGGAAATACTGTGATGCTAGCACTCCTCATTAGGACTAACAGCTGTCTCCCCAGTCACACAGAGACAGCAAACTGTTTTGCATAACAATCTGCTGAAATTTCACACACACAGGGAAAAAAAATATGATGTGAAGGATGCTGGACCATGAAATGCTGATGCAGTATGATCTAAGTTGGCATCATGTCCTAAAATTAACCGTGGGCTTTCCGGAAGTGTTGAAGACGACGCTGTCAGAATCAAACGAGATATCTGACTGGATAACTACATGGATAGACACGTCTGAGATCTCCAAAAACTGTCATGTACAGTGTACGCAATGCCCGAGGGGAGCGTCATAATGTTACCTCTTGTTATTAATACTCTCGGCTAGGTACTGCTAGAAGACTTGGCACTCGTGATGACTTTTATTAAATGTCACTTCTAATCTACTATTCTGTGGATAAGTCGCATTACCTTCATAATATTATTAACTAATAGAATTATAAAACTAGGAAAAGTTATAAACACTGGGATTTTCCATGATGGCAGCCAAGTTAAACCAAAATCTGCACTGAATGCAGAGCATGTGGGTCAACAAATAGAACATATGGTCAACATTTCATTGCACCTGTGCTAGTTCAGATGGGAGTCAAGCTAGATTTAAGATCACTTCTTGCTGTGGAAATATTACCACTTCCCCCCCACAAAAAAAAAAAAAAAGGAAAAGATCTAAACAGCAGGTGACTTTCATATATTACATAATTTAGGATAAACCTACATATCCCAATATTACATCCCATTTTAAATCAACAGGCATTAATATGGATCTGGTCTCTCATTCCCTTTTAAAGCATCTTCTACTCTGTTGGGTAGGTTTTCTAAATGATTTTGGGATTATTTTTTAGGCCATTCATCAAGAGAGCATTTGTGATGCCAAAAACTGATGTTAAACAAGAGTGGCTGGCTCACATCCCAGAGGTATTGGATGGAGTTGAGGTCAGGACTCTGTGCAACCAACCACTCAAGCCCTTTTACACCAAACGTCCCCAACCATGCTTTTAAAAACAATGTTTTGTGAACGGGGCCAAAGCCATGGGAGACAGAAAAGGGCCTTCCCCAATCTGGTCCCACAAAGGTAAAATTTAAGCTAAAACTGTCCAAAATGTCTTGGTATGCTGAAGAATTAAGATTTCCCTTCACTGGAACTTAGGAATTAGTCCGACCACTGAAATACAACCTCATAGTATTATTCCTCCTATACAATGTAGTTCCAACACGTAACGGTCTCCTGGCATTCACCAAATCTAGACTTGTCCATCAGATGCCAGAAAGAGAAGTGTGATCAACCATCCCAGAGTTTCCACTTCTACACAGACCAATGGTGGCGGCTTCACACCACTTCACCAGACGCTTGGCATTGTGCTTGGTGATTTGTATAATATTTAAAAAAATGTATAAAACACTTAAATAATTCATATGTGAAAATTAAAATAAAGATGAGAAATATATCTGGTCAATGGGGGCATACAATACTTTAAAACATGTGCTCCATTGTAAATTTTTCGCTTTATAAGACGCACCTGATTATAAGGCACAGCCCAAATTTGGTGAAGGAAAAGAGAAACATTTTTTTTTTAATGGTAAATGGGGTCTGTCTTACAATGCCAGTGTCTGTCTTACAATCAGTTTATATGTCCCCTATCCTGGTAAATTTGTCTCCATTCTGATATATGTGCCCCCTCCTGATATATGGTCCCAATCCTGGTATATGGTGCACCTCCTGATATATGGTCCCCCTCCTAATATATTATTTCCCTCCTGGTATCCATGCCCCCATCCTGGTATATATGCCTCTTCCTGATATATATGCCCCCATCCTGGTTTCCATGCCTCCATCCTGGTATCCATGCCCCTATCCTCGTTTTCATGCCCCCATCCTGGTATATATTCCCCCTCCTGATATATGTCCCAGAATGGGGGACATACATCCTGATACAAAGCCCCCCCAAGTCTTACCGAGGGAGGGTTGCGGTGGTGCAAGAGGTAGTTTCACGGAGTCACGGAGGTTGGGGGCCAAGGCAGGAGATGTGGGGGTGTCACACAGGTCTCTTGTGGTCCACGGAGGTAGGGGGCCAAGGCAGGAGCTGCGGGTGTCTTGCGCCGTTCTCCGGTGGGTGCTGCCATTATTGTTTCCCATTGTTGCATGCTCTTGTGTCTAGAAATGGCCGTGGATTGGTCTGCACATGCGCTGCGGCCACTTTCTTGAAGTCTGGAAAATAGAGTATATGAAAATGGCTGCGGCACATGCGCAGAACGTGATCCGCAGGCATTTCTAGACACAAGAGCATGCATTGCCAGACCGGCAATGCATGTTGGGAAATAATGGTGGCGCCCACTGGAGACCGGCGCAACACCCGCCTTGGCCACCGACTTCCGTGGCCCCGTGAAAATCGCATCGGGCACCCCCGCTCCACCCCACATTGCCCCTCGGTAAGATTTTTTTTTTTTTTAATTTGAATTTAAGACACACCCTTTCCCAAAAAGTGCGCCTTAAAAAGCAAAAAATACAGTATATGAAAAGAATCAGGTTTGTATAGTATGTTCGGGAATAAATGATCAGTGGACATAAACACTAAAATATCCCTATAATATCCCTATAAAGGTCACTAGTAAAGTCTGCCCCCTAACTAACCGTGGAGGTAGGCACCCTATAGTAACAACATTGACACCCCCCCATCACCTAACCCTAGAAAATGCCTGAAAAAAAACAAACAAATACTCTCGATATAGTTAGCTGGGTTAGAAACAAATAAATTCCCCCCATATCTCCTCCTTGCACAATCGCATCCAGGACTTTGCCCGGGCATCTGCCAAACTCTGGAACTCCCTGCCCCAACACGTCAGACACTCTGCAACCCTGAGAAGCTTCAAATGTCACCTGAAGACTCACCTATTCCGTCAAGCCTACAACCTGCTTTGAGACCTAGGCGACCGCCCCGTAACTGACACTCCCCCAGCCTACTGTATCCCCACCCGCCCCTCGTAGACCATGAGCCCTTGTGGACAGGGTCCCCTCCTGTACCTATTTGTCCTGATTGTCTAGAGCAGGGGTCTCAAACACACGGCCCGAGGGCCGCATGCGGCCCCTGGGGCTTCACTATGTGGCCCGCGGCACCTTGGACAACTTAATGATGCATCTCCCCAGTGCAGTGGGCCACTGCAATCCCTGCTGTGTGATGACTTCCGTTTGCGGCACTAACAAGCTCTGCCACTCAGTAAGATCAATGCAAGCTGCCAGCCAATGAGAGGCCCGCAGCTGACAGCGGAATATGACATCACCTGCGGGCCTCTGGCTGGCAGATTGCATTGATCTTGCAGAGCAACAGAGCTTGCCTGAGCGGCGGCTGGAGGAAGTCATAGCACAGCGGAGGCCAGAAGTCAGCACAGCGGGGACTGCGGCGGCCCCCTGCACTGCAGCGATGCATCATTAAAGTGAGAAAAGTGTGAGGGTGTGTGTATGTGAGGATGTGAGTAAGGATGTGTGTGTGTGCATGTGAGGATGTGAGTAAGGGGGTGTGTGTGTGAGAGAGAGAGAGAGAGAGAGAGAGTGTGTGTGTGTGAGAGAGTATGTGTGTGTGTTGGTTTGTGTGTGAGAGTGTGAATGAGTGTGTAAAAAGAAGGTAAAACAGGATGGAGGGCATCACTATAAAAGTAGATCAGGATGGGGGACATACCTAGAAAAGGGGATCAGGATGGGGGACATCACTACAAAAGGGGATCAGGATGGGGGACATCACTATAAAAGGGGACCAGGATGCGGGACATCAATAATAAAGGGGATCAGGATGGGGGGCATCACTACTAAAGGGGATCAGGATGGGGGGCATCACTAGAAAAGGGGATCAGGATGGGAACATCACTGGAAAAGGGGATCAGGATGGGGGACATCACTGCAAAAGGAGCTCAGGATGGGAGACATCACTGCAAAAGGAGATCAGGATGGGGGACATCACTAGAAAAGGGGATCAGAATGGAGAGCATCAGTAGTAAATGGGATCAGGATGGGGGGCATCACTAGAAAAAGGGATCAGGATGGGGGTCATCACTAGAAAAGGGGATCAGGATGGGGTACATCACTAGAAAAGGGGATCAGGACGGGGGACATCAGTAGAAAAAGACATTACTACAGGATGGGGACATTACTACAAGAAGGGGATCAGGATTTGTACTTTACTACATTGAGCAAAAAATTCTGATATTACTAAAAAGATCACTTAATCCTACGAGGGATGTGGCCCCCCGCTATAAATGTTGTTCTATGTGCGGCCCACCAACCCAGCCGAGTTTGAGACCCCTGGTCTAGAGTTATTGTAATTGTGCTTGTCTCCCCTATCCTCATGTAAAGAGCCATGGAACCTAATGGCGCTATATAAATAAATAATAATAATAAATTGTAGACTTATCGAATATAAGTTAAATCCACTTTGGTGTACCAGTTATCGGAGATTATGATGCTTATGACAGCAGTTTGAATTTGATATTTTAACATATTGGCGTGGTTAATATATTTCCTTATACTATTTACTGATATTCTGTTAGATACAATGAATGTGCTTGGTGATAAGGCTTTCAGTCAGCTGATCAGATATGGTTCTCCGTGCAGTTTCCGTGCTGATGTTGGTGCTAGAGAAGGTTTGTATTTTGCACTTATTGTGTCAGCATTGTCAAAACTGCTAAACATTATGAAAATTAGCACTGTGTTCTCCATTTCTTGACTAATTTGATGAGGTTTCTAAATGCTGCCACTCATACATAATATCACTCAAGGTAAGACATCAAATGCTTAGGAAGGAAGAGATTTCACGATTAGACATGTGACACCGATTATATTCTATTAAAGGACTGCGCTGGTATCAGTGAGATCTTCAGAAGGAGCCATTCTGTCATTAGTTAGTCAAGGCAGATGACGTCTTGGTGAGGGACCGGATATTATACACATGGTAATGGGGCTGCTTGAAAAATCTTAATCTAATGATTAAGACATGTGTCCGTACACTTTTATCCATATAGAGCATTAGAAAAATAAATAACTTAGTAATATAATAGGATTTAAAAAAAGTTGTCTTCATTTTAAGAAATAAGCTCCAGTCCCAACACACACGCATCCAGTTGAGGTTTGACACAGAAGAGAGTTTACAGTGTTGGCAGGTGACCAGTGCTGTCTGTGAAGGATATTGGCCACCTAACTTAAATAGCTAAACTGGTTCCCTTTTGCGTCACAGCTGATAGCAGTCAATAGGGCTGACTCTAATAAAAATGAGAGTCAGCGAACCCCTTCATTGAATGCTGGGTCTGAAAGATGTCTCGTAATGAACCAAAGCCAGAAGTGAATTTGCTGGACTTGGCGATGACATTTTTCCAATTATGGTATGAAATCAGTTAACATATTATTTAGTGAAAATATTGTTCAGAGGGCAACCATCACATGAAGAAAACTTTTCACAGCTGGGAAATTGTTACAATTGGATCCAGCCCAAAGAATTGTTTTTATATGCATTGTATTTAGGCCACAGACTGGTCACACTAGAGTAATCACAATAGAGCCATAACAAGTCAGTTTTATGGATCAGCAGACTTGTTGAAGTCCGGGTCTGCCAAACGTCTTAGGCTAGCTTCACACCACAGTTTTTGGCTGTCAGGGTGGATCCTCTTTTTTGCAGAATTCACCAGGCAGAACCTGACAGGACGTGCACCAAGTGTGGTTAAATATGGTCCCGGATCCTGTTTTTTTGCAGGATTCCTGCTGTCCATAGTGCTGAAGTCTGCCTGTGTCTGCCCTGTCGCTGTTCTTGGTGCTGAATTCACAGCCTGTGCTAGAAGTACTGCTCCCCAAGGTGCTGAAATTTGGACGGCAGGATTTCGGAGCAAGTTCTGTGCAAAAAATCGGATCCGGGAAACTATCTGATTTTTTTCACGGATGCGGCGCCCATAGACACATGTTACAGGTGCCGGATCGCCCCAGATCCAGAACTGTCCAATTTTTTCCACCGCCCAAAACCGCTGCAGTCTTAAATTTGTATGGTAAAAAAACGGACAAAACCGGATCAGGCACAGAATACACAAAAACCTGATAGCCAAATATGACCAATCTGGCACCATAGGGAGACATGGGAGGCAAAACCGGAGCAGGTTCTGTCCGGTTCAAATCGGACAAGAGCCTGATCCCAAAAACCGTGGTATGAAGCTAGCCTTAAAGAAGTCCGGTTCAGGACCCGAGTCTGACCCAAACTTAACCCCAGATTGCTTGATTCATTCCTCTGATGACAGACCTGAATAGAAAGCAGACGTACCGAAGAAGTCAGTGTTGTCTACTGGACAGTAAGGCCATGTTCACATTGGACGTCTTTGATTTTTGGTGTTGCGTTTGTGTTTCTTAAAGTGCACCAAAAATGAATTATTCACTGTGTCCGCCAGAAAAGTGAATAGGATTTTTAATTTGCTGTGGAGACGTCAGTGCTGTGTTAGTGGTGCAGAAAATGCACCCAGAAAATAATGAGCGTCAATTATTGCTCAGTTCTTTTAGTGCACTTTCTCCACCACTAACATCCAATTACTTAACCTACCAGTGATCCCATGGCGATCCACGGTGAGGTCTTCATTCCGGGCATTGGCAGGACCTGTGGGTACGGTACTGACAGAACCTGCCCATGTGACTCAGCCTGAGAGACACATGGTGCTAGCTCCTGTAAGTACTTGTACTACTTGCAGGTCCTGCTGGCGCCAGGAAGGAAGACATCACTAACGCTCACCGTGAGATCGCTGGAAGGGTAAGAAAGGGCGTGTGTGTCTGTCTATCTGTGTCCCCCGAAAACAGAGCAAAAAAGCAGCACAAATGGATGATGCGTTTGTGATGCTTTTTTGCAAAAAGAGAATCCATTTTTGGTGCAGAAATTGCACCAAAACGGATCAACAAAAAACGGAGCACAAACACTCTGTTGATGGGGCCTTAGTGTTCAGTACGAACTCCGAACTTTACAGTTCGGTTTCACTCATCTCTAGTAGTCAGTTTATAGACAGATCTCAATGAAATTTGATGGACCCACTAATTTATGATAGGGTCCATATTGGCAGCAAGACCTGAGCTGTTGTCATATGTCGGGTAGTCTTGGATCAAGTAGGCGATAAATACTAGAGAAAGGAGCTCATGAAATCTACAACCATCCTGGGTTTCTAGAAAAATCACAGTTGGACAAAATCCCTGAAACAGTTAAGCTGTAACTATATCATCTCTATATCAGATATGAAGCCCGAGTAGTTATCCTAATAAAGAACAAGATTAAGATTCTGTATAAATTCCCATCAGCGGAATGAATCAAGATTCCCTACATAATGATTCACCGCCTGCCCATTTCCAGTGGCACTTAAGGTAGATGTCATGAAAGGCACCTTATAAATGATGGGCACAAATACCTGTTCAAAGCGTAAAAGTGATCAGGGATATGTGGATTTTGCTCATCTATGGCAGGCAATTCCATCTCACACCGCCACACAGATTTCAAAATGTCTCATAAAATAAATGAGTTGTGACAAAAATTCTAATGGAAAAATGAATGTTTTGCATTTAAGTGCTTGCAAGTAAAAAGCAGATGGCAAAATGGGCGAAGATATCAAATTAAGTCAAATCAAGTTAGAAAAGAAGATGGATCAAAAAGAAGAGTGGGGAAATTAATTATTAAAAAGGAATATATAGTGAAAAAAAAATGGAGTCTTCTATTGTAATCACTTCTTATCGAGCTTTCGTAAAGAAGATCTGAAGGGTTTTTCTATTATGTCCAGTTTCATATGCACATACAATTTTATTAAATATTTCTCAAGCGTCCCTTCTTAGAATCCTATATCGTGCCAATCCTCTGTTATTCTTCCTGTAAATGTACCGTAACTGAAAATAAATGGTGACAGTCTAATCAGTGCAGAAAGTGGGCGCAAGGCAGCATCCTAATAAAAAGCTTCATAGATGGATTGTGCTGATAAAAAGTAGCACTTTTGCAATTTACTGCTTATTAAAATTTGAAGCTGTCCTTGAAATATTGATACAGGCAATCTGTCAGGTTCTTTTAAACTCAAAAGAGCAGCATGATGTAGGAAGAGAGACCCTGAATCCAATGATGTATCACTTAAGATTATTGGCTGTAGCTGTTTTTACACAGAGTTCTTAGATGTAGCAGAGCTCAGAAAGATAACCCCGCCCACACCATAGCACTCTATATACCAACATACACAGAAGGAATGGGGCACCGGTGTAAACGGCCTTAGGGAACAGATTTAAGAGGAGCGTACAGTCCCAGACACCGTGGTGCCAGTCCAAAAGGCTGGTGCGATATATAATCTTGAAAAGAAAAGACGGCACTCAGTGCCGTCTTTTCTTTTCAAGATTATAGCACTCTATATACATTGTCTATAGACCGTAAGCTACTTATTTCAGGAGGGGGCTTGGTCTGACGATGTTGCATGAGGAAGCTAGCCACAGCAGTGATAAATGTTCGAGAAATAAATTCTTCATTAAAAGTAAACAACAGCACACAGCCTCATAAGTGACATTGCTGAAATCTGTGTTTTAACCCCTACCGCATGCTGTCATCAGATTACATTGCAAAACCAGCTGACAGTTTTCTTTTAATGGTTATAACTCACTGCCTAGGAGACAGAGGCCACAGAGGTCTAGCCTGTAAGTACTGCACTGAGGCTGACTGGAATTGGTGTGCTTCACAACAGTGCATACAAGCTCAGTAGAAAAGATCTTGTTAGTGCCGAGCAAGCTCTACTGTCTAACAGAAGTGGCTAATCTTCACGTCAGGAAGATGTAAATAGAAGACAAAAGTGTTAAAGAGTATGTCTACAGCCTAAAATGCCGGTTATAAATATCTATTTCTAACCCTTAAACACATTTGTAATTAGCTTTATTATAAAATACACTACTGTTCTCCCTAAGCATGTTTTTTTCCACTCTACTTGCTGTTACACATCATTTAAAAAAATAAATAAATAAATAAATAAGAGTGTCAAACGAGAAGTCATCAAGAAGACGGCCATGCAGACATTTCTCCCTTCCATCACCCTGACAGCAAAACAATGTCATCAGGGAACGGTGATAGAAGCATGGTGAGTGAAAGCAGCGCTGCTCCACAACTTCTATCAAAGCCCTAAAACAAATCTTTATCAGGGAACAGCACATGTGTCACTTACTCTGCTTCTATCACAGCACCCTGATGGCATTCTGTCAGAAACACAAGTTGTAAAAAAAAAAACCAAAAACAAAAAAAAAAAAACACAACACAATTGCGGAATTGATGCTTCCTTGTTTTTTTTTTTCTTTTACAATTATGCACCACACCTGGGATTTTTTTTCTTTGTTTTTCACTACTCCATATGGTAATAAAATCATCTGCATTGCAGACTAGAATTAGAAAAAAAACAAACTTTTAAATGTGAACAGAGAAAGAAAAAAAAAGTTTTGTAAGAAGATTGTAAGAAAAGGAGAAGGGAGAAAGTTAAAAAAAGAAAGACAAAAAATAAATAGTGAAAGAGTTAAATAGATTGTTTTTCTGACTTTCCCTTTAAGCTCGAACAACGGGCTAACAAAAATGTAGGACTTTACTAAAAAAAAAAAAAAAAAAAATGTTTTTACAGATTCTAACAACATAAACCCAGACAAAGCCTTGTGTACTGGATTTGCGGAATATGGGGGAGATTTGTCTCCAGCTCTACAGCCTAGAAATACAGGATAAATGCCGCAACCTTTGACACTGGATACCCCAGCGCCTTATAAACCACCGGAGCCTCCGCGCACCTTGATCCCTCCTAAACCCACAACACAGTTTGTTTTCATTAATAGGTGAAAATAAGGCAAGTCTTCCCACACCAGAGGAAGCATGCGGCTCCCTAAGAATTACAGATATGTGATATTTCTACACCAAAAGGCCGAGCTCTGAGTCAAAGTCTTACAGCACCACCTGCTGGAACAGAAAGGAATAAAAAAAGAAAAATGACAATTTTTGTCTTTGCAAAGTCACACATATTTGCACATTATTCTAATGAAACTATTATATGTTTTTTCTTTTTTTGTTTTATTTAAAGACTTGCTGCCTCAGTAAACAATGTGGCAGATCATATATTAATAGACTAGTTAATGGGCCAATGCAGGACAGATTGAAGGCTTGTTAAAAATTTGTGCATACGTCCGCAGCGTGCGGCGGCTCGGGTCTTATCGCACAGCTGCAGACACTCTTAAGAAAAGCTCTTTATTAAGATATAGGAGCAATGAAATTATGAAAAGGCAAGCCGAGCATTCACCCGGGCCATAGAAAGTAATATTTCAGCTGGAAATCTCCATTCAGATAGCCCACTCCAGCTCACAAGTATTACTTAGACCCGAGTAATAAGCTTAGGGATTTAGAAATTGGAATCTCTACAGGACAGTTTTAAATCTAAATGTATTACAGAGTGAAATAAAGTCCATAGGTGGCTTTTGAAAAAGTGGCTTAATGTACATGAAAAGGTATATGGAAATGGTGGCGATTAGAAGGAAAGGTTCGTAGGGTCAACTGGAACGGTCATATAGCGGTAAGAGAGAAGTATATACTACATGGACAGAAAACGAGGACATCAGAGGACATCTACGTTTCACAAGGATCTATGGCAAATATCATCACTTTCAGGCTATTTTATTTTTTTTTTTTAAAAATGATGCAGATAGACGCCATTTCTATAAATCATGATCATCAATGAAGTTTACGAGTAGTGCACGACCGGCGGGGCATGGTTCATTAGAATAACATGCACATGTAGAGTTCTAGATTCTCAGCTTACTTACAGTCATGGCCCATTTAGACCAGGCAATAATCGGGGTACTCACAATCCCGGCCACCAGCATGGCTAATCAGGCTAATGTTCAAGGCCCGAAAAATGAGCAGAATGCTCGCTGACTGGGTGCAATGATTTGTTCAGCTCGTTTAAAGGGAATCTGTCGGCAGGTTTTTGCTATGTAAGTTGAGGACGGTATATTGAAGGGGTTAAAAAAATAAATGTTAGCTGTGCCTTTCTTATCAAGGTTTTGTGCTATTGCTTATGTAAACCAAAGGCTTTCTCAACAGGTGATTACTATTACTAGACTACTTTGTCAAGCACATGGCAGCCCAACACACACACACACTGCTGTGACTGCCACCTCACTGCCAATGTACCATCTGTATAGAGAGCCTGGTGTGGGTGGGTGCAGCTCTTCCAGCCCGGCTACATGGATAAAACTAAATATTTGTATTTTAACAGAAGGCTGCAGCCAGTAATCGAAGCGATACATCATTACATTCAGTGTCTCTTTGCCTACAACTTGCTGCTCTAACAAAAACCTGCTGACAGATTCCCTTTCAAACCCATCACCCTGTGTAATCAGTTGTGCATCCAATAAGCATAAGAACAATCACATTAACTACCATTCTGCATGCAAGAAAATGTGCTCTCCACTCTCACAGGCCAGTAAATAACCACTGATAGACTTACACATACACCATTGGCAGTCGTTTAACAGCTGGAGTGGCCCAAAGGGTCACAGACATGATAGCATATGTGTGCTTATAGGAAAAAACATTCTTCATATATGCCCAATATATAAGTTTTAAAAACAGTTTGCTCTGGTCTTTGTTGACAAGCCGCAGCAGTAACATCACAATTACAGTGAATATCACCGCTGCTGCCAATCACTGGACTCATGGCTCATGCCATGTACATTTACATCCTGGTTGAAGCCAGTAATCGACAGGCACACGTGCTGTAGTTGTCCTGCCACCTCTGCCGCTAGTCAACAAGCCCGAAGAAGAGAGGAAGCACTGGACCAAGGGAGGGTGAGAAACGCTGGCAGCTATTATGTAAACTTTGGGGCTCCGAACCAGGGCTGTGGAGTCGGTAAATCAAACCACCGACTCAGACTCCTGAATTTTCCTGGCTCCGACTCCAACTCCTTTGACTCCGACTCCTTCATTCATGGCTCGTTTTTAAAGAGGACCTGTCACCAAACCAGGCATGGTGATCTAATTACAGCACTGCATGCAGCATGTCTGCAGCATCCAGACAAGGGGTCACCCAGCACTTGAGCAGCCCTGTACCCCGAGATAATACACTTAGAAAACTTACATGCTCCAGCCACTAAGGAGGTGGCTAGGGGCTGCAGCCAAGGGCAGATTCACACCCCCTGCATGGTTAATCTGCCCACCGCTGCCAATCATTCTCTCCCTCTTCAGCAGCATTTAAACAGAGTTTTTTTTTTTTCCAGAACTTGCCGTGTGGCTTCGCCCCTCGGGGGGCGGGACAAAACGAACTTTCTGGGAGAGAAAAAAAAAAACTCTGTTTAAATGCTGCTGAAGAGGGAGAGAATGATTGGCAGCGGTGGGCAGATTAACCATGCAGGGGGTGTGAATCTGCTCTTGGCTGCAGTCCCTAGCCACCTCTTTAATGGCTGCAGTATGTAGGTTTTCTAAGTGTATTATCTCGGGGTACAGGGCTGCTCAAGTGCTGGGTGGCCCCTTGTCTGGATGCTGCAGACATGCTGCATCCAGTGCTGTAATTAGATCACCATGCCTGGTTTGGTGACAGGTCCTCTTTAAGTGATAAAATTATTGTAGGTCAATGGTAATATTACGCTATAATCATTATAATGACATAGTAATCAAGATATTTAGATAGAACATAATAATTCATAATAATAATATTCAGCACATTCTGCATTGAACTACTGGACCCAATTTATTATATATTTTAGGAGTCTGGGTTGGAACATTTTCTACCGACTCCACCAAAATGGGCAGCGACTCAGACTCCAACTCCACAGCCCTGCTCCGAACTCTGCGACCCCTAATTACCATGAGAATTTAGGTGTCACAGCGTTTTTCCTCGACACTGGGGCCTGATCATCCGCCCGCTGCAGCAAGTATGAGTTCCCTAAACACCCGGATGACCTTGAGCACCACTTAGCAGTGAAAGAACTGTGAAACAGGACTTAGACTCCTCCATTCTTCAGATTGTACTATAGAGGGCTGTGTAGTCCGTAAGCCAAAACTCTGACTCCTCAATTTTCCTGAATCTGAACAACTCAGACTCCGACTCCACAACTCCAACTCCACAGTCCTGCTATTATACCTGCTAAAATGGGAATACCCCTTGGATGTCCATGTACCATATTAGCAAGTCAGGTCTACCATAGTAGTAATCTGCTATGGCTCCTCATAGTGGGGATATTGCGGGGGCACTCACTCCTCTGTGCCACATCCGTGCATTAGCAGAATACTGGAAAAGGCATCGCTTTCATGTGACTTCTTCAGCTCTGCTTATTTTTTTTTTTTTACTGTATTTCTTTTTATGGCTTATTAAAAAAAAGACATGATCTTTATGCATTTACAAGTTTTGCTTATACTCCGGTGTTTATCTCGTGATTACACGAATGCACAGAAAAATGCTACAACCAGAGCATGCTGAATTTGGGGGAAAAAGACAAAACAAAAAAACATACCATCCTAGAAATGGCCGCAGTGGTCTTTGCTACAAAAAATGGTCAGAAACTGAGAACTTTAGAAGAAAAAAATTTTTTTTATAGCAGACAGCAACTAAGGACTTTACAAGAAAAATACAATAAAGAAGACTAGTTACAGGAGAGACGTGTCAGTATGACTGCACGAGTACATCTATATATATAAAGCTGAGGATATGTGTGTGTGTATACGATTACCGTATTATTGTTAACTTACATAGTTTCAGGCGATCCCTAAAACACATCTTTTTAGGGCGGCCTATCATGATCCCTAGTCAAAGTCATCTAGACATAGCCTATCTGCTCCACCAGTCTCAAGTGATCACAAATAATGGTTGGTGGCCACTTATACTGCTCCTAACTGTTCCACATCTCCTCAAGTTGACTATACCATCATTGTAAATAAGCTCCTGTACTTTATGTCACCCCCACCTCATTGTTAGATTGTAAGCTCTTATGAGCAGGGCTGTCATTATTTTGCTCTAATTATTGTATTGTATTATACTTTGTACTGTATTGTATTTTGTATTGTATTGTATTTTCTGATAACTGTTTCTTATGATTATTTAAATATGAACCTCTGTATTGTGAAGCGCTGTGGAATATGTTGGTGCTATATAAATAAAGATTGTTATCATTATTATATTATTAAATGCCACGCTACTTCAATTAGACAAGCCCCTTCATAGCCTGCCCACTTACAGTCATGGCCACAAGTTTTGAGAATGATACAAATATTAATTTTAGCAAAGTCTACTGCTTCAGCTTTTCTAATCGCAATTTGCATGTACTCCAGAATGTCATAAAGAGTGATCAGCTTAACAGCAATTACTTGCAAAGTCAATATTTGCCTAGAAAATGACCTTTAACCCCCAAAACACATTTCAACATCATTGCAGTCCTGCCTTAAAAGGAGCAGCTAACATCGTTTTAGTGATTGTTCCATTAACACAGGTGTGGGTGTCGATGAGGACAGGGGTGGCGATCAATAAGTCATGATTAAGTAAGAATGACACCACTGGACACTTTAAAAGGAGGCTGGTGCTTGGTATCATTGTTTCTCTTCAGTTAACCATGGTTATCGCTAAAGAAACACGTGCAGCCATCATTGCACTGCACAAAAATGGCCTAACAGGGAAGAGTATTGCAGCTAGAAAGATTGCACATCAGTCAACAATCTATCGCATCATCAAGAACTTCAAGGAGAGAGCTTCCATTGTTGTCAAAAAGGCTCCAGGGCACCCAAGAAAGACCAGCAAGTGCCAGGACCGTATCTTAAAACTGTTTCAGCTGCGGGATCGGACTACCAGCAGTGCCGAGCTTGCTCAGGAATGGCAGCAGGCTGGTGTGAGCGCTTCTGCACGCACTGTGAGGCGGAGACTCTTTGAGCAAGGCCTGGTTTCAAGGAGGGCAGCAAAGAAGCCACTTCTCTCTAGAAAAAACATCAGGGACCGACTGATATTCTGCAAAAGGTACAGGGAGTGGACTGCTGAGGACTGAGGTAAAGTCATTTTCTCTGATGAATCCCCTTTTCGATTGTTTGGGACATCTGGAAAATAGCTTATTCGGAGAAGAAGAGGTGAGCGCTACCACCAGTCTTGTCTCATGCCAACTGTAAAGCATCCTGAAACCATTCATGTGTGGGGTTGCTACTCAGCCAAGGGAATCGGTTCACTCACAGTCTTGCCTAAAAACACAGCCATGAATAAAGAATGGTACCAGAATGTCCTCCAAGAGCAACTTCTCCCAACTGTGCAAGAGCAGTTTGGCGCCCAACAATGCCTTTTCCAGCATGATGGAGCACCTTGCCATAAAGCAAAGGTGATAACTAAATGGCTCAGGGAACAAAACAGAGATTTTGGGTCCATGGCCTGGAAACTCCCCAGATCTTAATCCCATTGAGAACTTGTGGTCAATCATCAAGAGACGGGTGGACAAACAAAAATCAAGAAATTCTGCCAAAATGCAAGCATTGATTATGCAAGAATGGACGGCTATCAGTCAGGATTTGGTCCAGAAGTTGATTGAGCAGAGGTCCTGAAGATGAAGGGTCAACACTGCAAATATTGACTTGCTGCATTAACTCATTCTAACTGTCAATATAACCTTTAATACTCATAATATGATTACAATTATATTTCTGTATGTGATATAAACATCAGACAAACACAAATAAAAACCAGAGGGCAGCAGATCATGTGAAAATATAATTTTGGTGTCATTCTCAAAACCTTTGGCCATGACTGTATAGCCATGCCTCCTTTACATAGCCCAGCCCCAGGACTGTGGAGGGGTGGAGCTATGAAGGGTTGGCGCTATGTGTAGGGGCAGGGCTACTGGGAGGGGTGGGGCTATGATACATAAACACATATATATTACCATATATGGGTGATATTACCATATATGAGCTGAGCATTATGACCATATACGGGCATTACACTTGGGCAACGATGGTCTCTACAGCTAGTGTCTAATAAGGCACACACTACAGAAGACTCCCTTATACCCCACAGGTCAATGAAATGTTCAGGTATCACAGGGAGAAAAACGCCACCAAACTCTGAAGACTTCACTGTTGGCTAAATTTCATGTAAGTATAAAATGAAGTTGGGGAACAAAGTTGAAAGACCGAGTAAGAAATAACTTGGATTCAGGTCCATAAAACACTTCTGGTCAAAACTGTCTCTGTAAAGACTTTTATAGCCTCTTATCCTCAGCATTCAGTAATCCAACTTTGTAACTTTACGTGGTCTCCATTTCATGGCTGAGTTACTGCGGTTCCTAAAGCTTGCTGGTTTAAATAATTCCACTTACACTTTATGGTGGAATATTTTGTAGGGAAGACATTTCATGAACGGGCTTTGTCACCTCGATGGCTCAACACTCTTGCTGACTCCACAACTGCAGAGTCAAGACCTCCATTGGAATTAGAGGCACAAAAACTGTGCAGGGGGGAACTTTACACATGGGTTTCTATGAGCTGGGCAGCTGCATACAGCCTTACATCACATAGCACAATGCCAAACATTGAAGTGGTCTAACGCTGCCAACTACTAGACTCTGTGGCAGTGGAAATATTCTATAGATTGATGAAGCACACTGTTGTCTTTGGAATTTGACAGACAAGTATGGTGTTGCCAAATGCTAGGAGAATTTTACCTGCCGGACTGCACTGTGCCATCAATAATTTGGTGGAGGTGAGGGGTAATGCTGTGGTTTGGTGGAGGTGAAGGGGTAATGCTGTGGGGTTGTAGTACAGCTGGCGTTATGCTTGGGACATCTGAACCATCACTTTCTTGCAATGCATCTAGACTTTACTTCCATACATGCCCAAATCAAAATGGCATTATAAGTCAAAAGGACAGTATATTACATGGAAGAGGAGTTCACTGCTGAATGCGCCCTGAAGCAGGGTGTACTAATCACATGTGATGCACCTGGGGCACCGGACTCATCTCCCAGATGATCACTGTGCATGTCTTGACATTAGGTAGTTGGCCTTGTGACCCCAAACCAGTAGGACAGGATGCCATTAAAGCGAACCTGTCACCCCCTCCTGGCATCTAAAGATAACATAGCTACCTTCTGCAGCACTAAGGCTGCGTTCACACATTGCGTATTTTGCCGCGTTTTTTTACGCGCGCTTTTCAAAATACGCAATGTGCCTTTTGTCTGCCTGCAAAGTGAATGGGAAATTCACTTTGCAGTGCAGACATTGCGTAAAAATACGCAGTGCGTTTTCCGGGAGAAAACGCAGCTCCGTAAACAATTGATATGTCAATTGTTTACGCAGCTACTACTGCGTATTCTCCCAGAGGGGAGGAAGAATCCTGCTTCCTCCTCCCCTCTGTGACAGCTGTGGCCGCCCATTAGACTTCACAGTGTTAATACACACTGTGAGGTCTAAATTAAACAAAAGCAAGTGTGTGAAAAATAAAGAATGAATACATCATCTTCCGACGCCTTCTCCCGGTGTCTGGTGCCTTCTGCCGCTCTCCGGTGTCCGATTCTAAGTCAGATATCTTCTGACAAGACCTGTGGTGACGTCAGAGGGGGGGCGTTCCCGGGCACTCGCGGTAATGTGATACCACATGACCGCGAGCAGCCAATCAGCGATGGGACCGCCCCGGGAACGCCCCCTCTGACATCACCACAGGTCCTGTGAGAACAGACATCTCACTTAGAATCGGACACCGGAGAGCGGCAGAAGGCACCAGGCACTGGGAGAAGGCATCGGAGAGGTGAAGTATTGATTCTTTTTTATTTTTCACACACTTGCTTTTGTTTAATTTAGATTTCACAGTGTGTATTAACACTGTGAAGTCTAATGGTGCGGTCACACATGTCACAGAGGGGAGGAGGAAGCTGGATTCTTCCTCCCCTCTGTGACATCACTGCGCTTTCTGGGGGAAAGAAAGCGCAGTGTGTGAAAGCCCCTGCGTATTTTGCTGCGCTTTTTTGCGCGGCCGAAAAACGCGGCAAAAAGCGCGCGCAAAAAAGCGCAGCAAAATACGCAAATGTGTGAACGTAGCCTAAGGCTGCAGTCTGACAAGGTGTCTATAGCATTTATGCTCCCTTGATTCACTGAAATAAAGACTTATATAAAATCTGTTTCAAACCAGACCCAAGATCGGGAGGCGGGTTTTCAAGTGTCTGTCTCCTTCCTCTGTGGTGTCAGTCATCCCTCTCTGCTCTCTGTGCACCTCCTCCAGGGCCATCTCCCTGCATTGCAGAGCTTTGTCAGCTCTGCTACAACATAGAGCTGCTGTTATAGGAGACCCCAAAGTAGTAAATCTAGCAGGAGGACCCTGAGCAGACAAAGCACTGCCTGCTACATAGCAGCCCTTGAGCTGAGCTGTCAGCAGTGCAGTAGAGTTGAGTTTGTGCTTTAGATCAGGGGCTGAGGACGGAGCAATGCTGCTGGGTGCAAGAAACTGAAAGTGAAACCTGCTCAGCTCAAGGGCTGCTACGTAGCAGGCAGTATCCTCCTGCTAGATTTACTACTGTGGGGTCTCCTATAACAGCAGCTCTATGTTGTAGCAGAGCTGACAAAGCTCTGTAATGCAGGGAGATGGCCCTGGAGGCGGTGCACAGAGAGCAGAGAGGGATGACTGACACCACAGAGGAAGGAGATAGACACTTGAAAACCCGCCTCCCGGTCTTGGGTCTGGTTTGAAACAGATCTTATAAAAGTCTTTATTTCAGTGAATCAAGGGAGCATAAATGCTATAACCTTGTCAGACTGCAGCCTTAGTGCTGCAGAAGGTGGCTATGTTATTTTTACATGCCTGGAGGGGGTGACAGGTTCGCTTTAAGTCAACTTGCCAGATGAAAGACCTAAGGCCTTGTGCACACACTGCATTTTTTATGCCTTTTTTGGGTGCAGATTTGTCAAAAATGCCTATCCTTATGCCAGGAAAGTCTATGAGAATTCTGAAGAGTTGTTCACATGGTGCTGATTGTTTCCTTGCAGATTTGAGGCTAAAAAAATCTACAGCATGTCAATTCTTGGTGAAGATTTCCCTGCGTTTTTCAGCCTTCCAGCAATTGACTTCATTGAGAAAAACGCAGGGCACAATCTGCATCAAAAACGCAGCAAATCAGCACCATGTTTTTGGTGTTTTTCTGACCCAGGATGCAGAAATTTGTATGTCAAACCTGCAGTGTGGGCACACACCCCAAGAAGAATTTTTTATTTTTATACATTTTTTTACACCATTATCAACTACATGTGCTATTATATCAGATGAATGGGTATCTGACTGATCTAGTAATTCATAGAAATGAGACATATTATATAAGAGGAAAGGGGAGCTCGTACTTACTCAGTGTGGCCCTGGAAAACATTCACAGAATGTATTGAGGGGTCTCTAAAATCCCACAGCCGGAATGTTGTGTCACGGGAAGATGTCACTACCAGACGCTGAGTGGGATGTGTGCAGCAATGGGTTAACTCCTGGTCATGACCTGAAAAAGTGAAACAAATGAAAAACTTTTATAACCCAAAAAACATAGTGAAGTGTGAGATACACAGGACTAACCATGTGCGATCACAGTGTGTGGAGAGCACAGAGCCAGCACCGCTCCCTGCTCCAATACTGCTGACAATCTTAGGGCCCTTTCACATCAGCGTTTTTTTAAATTTGCGGCAGATGCGGTGAAAAAACCGCATCTGCCGCAACTGCCGCATAACGGTTCCACTTGCGGCACGGTTGCGGTTTTTTCCATAGGAAGTATAGGGGGACTTGCGGCAGATGCGGCAAGTGCGGTATTGCACTTGCGGCAGGTGCGGCAGAGAAAAAAACCGCAGTAAGCCGCGGTTTTTTTCTCTGCCGCACCTGCCGCAAGTGCAATACCGCACTTGCCGCATCTGCCGCAAGTCCCCCTATACTTCCTATGGAAAAAACCGCAACCGTGCCGCAAGTGGAACCGTTATGCGGCAGTTGCGGCAGATGCGGTTTTTTCACCGCATCTGCCGCAAATTTAAAAAAACGCTGATGTGAAAGGGCCCTTAGGGCCCTTTCACATCAGCGTTTTTTTAAATTTGCGGCAGATGCGGTGAAAAAACCGCATCTGCCGCAACTGCCGCATAACGGTTCCACTTGCGGCACGGTTGCGGTTTTTTCCATAGGAAGTATAGGGGGACTTGCGGCAGATGCGGCAAGTGCGGTATTGCACTTGCGGCAGGTGCGGCAGAGAAAAAAACCGCAGTAAGCCGCGGTTTTTTTCTCTGCCGCACCTGCCGCAAGTGCAATACCGCACTTGCCGCATCTGCCGCAAGTCCCCCTATACTTCCTATGGAAAAAACCGCAACCGTGCCGCAAGTGGAACCGTTATGCGGCAGTTGCGGCAGATGCGGTTTTTTCACCGCATCTGCCGCAAATTTAAAAAAACGCTGATGTGAAAGGGCCCTTAGGGCCCTTTCACATCAGCGTTTTTTTAAATTTGCGGCAGATGCGGTGAAAAAACCGCATCTGCCGCAACTGCCGCATAACGGTTCCACTTGCGGCACGGTTGCGGTTTTTTCCATAGGAAGTATAGGGGACTTGCGGCAGATGCGGCAAGTGCGGTATTGCACTTGCGGCAGGTGCGGCAGAGAAAAAAACCGCAGTAAGCCGCGGTTTTTTTCTCTGCCGCACCTGCCGCAAGTGCAATACCGCACTTGCCGCATCTGCCGCAAGTCCCCCTATACTTCCTATGGAAAAAACCGCAACCGTGCCGCAAGTGGAACCGTTATGCGGCAGTTGCGGCAGATGCGGTTTTTTCACCGCATCTGCCGCAAATTTAAAAAAACGCTGATGTGAAAGGGCCCTTAGGGCCCTTTCACATCAGCGTTTTTTGAAATTTGCCGCTTAGGGCCCTTTCACATCAGCGTTTTTTTAAATTTGCGGCAGATGCGGTGAAAAAACCGCATCTGCCGCAACTGCCGCATAACGGTTCCACTTGCGGCACGGTTGCGGTTTTTTCCATAGGAAGTATAGGGGGACTTGCGGCAGATGCGGCAAGTGCGGTATTGCACTTGCGGCAGGTGCGGCAGAGAAAAAAACCGCGGCTTACTGCGGTTTTTTTCTCTGCCGCACCTGCCGCAAGTGCAATACCGCACTTGCCGCATCTGCCGCAAGTCCCCCTATACTTCCTATGGAAAAAACCGCAACCGTGCCGCAAGTGGAACCGTTATGCGGCAGTTGCGGCAGATGCGGTTTTTTCACCGCATCTGCCGCAAATTTAAAAAAACGCTGATGTGAAAGGGCCCTTACACTTGCGGCGCGGTTGCGGTAATCCCCATAGAAAGTATAGGGGGACTTGCGGCAGGTGCGGCAAGTGCGGTTTTGCACTTGCGGCAGGTGCGGCCGCGAAAAAAACCGCGGCTGACTGTGGTTTTTTTCGCGGCCGCACTTGCCGCAAGTGCAAAACCGCACTTGCCGCACCTGCCGCAAGTCCCCCTATACTTTCTATGGGGATTACCGCAACCGCGCCGCAAATGTAACGGTTCTGCGGCAAACGCGGCAGATGCGGTTTTTTCACCGCATCTGCCGCGAATTTCAAAAAACGCTGATGTGAAAGGGCCCTTAGAGACAAGATTTGACTTTCATTTTTTTAACTTATGTCTTATTGTGCAGATGTTAAAGTGTAAGACCACGTGCCCATGTTGAGTATGTGGTAAGTTTTTCATCTCAGAATTTGTAAGATAAAATCAGAAGTGGGAGAGTCAGAGAAAATGTATAATCGACACACGTCACCACTTCTGTATTTATCAAGCACTCCTGCTTTTGGCTACAAATACTGAGGTAAAAAACCCACCAAATACTGAGGTAAAATGCTGACCAAATACTGAGGTAAAAAACACACAAACGACTGAGGTAAAAACTTCACCAAATACTGAGGTAAATCACCAAATACTGAGGTAAAAAAACTCACCAAATACTGAAAAACACCAGGAGTGGAACAATCAGAGGAAAAGTATAATAGCTACATGTCGCCACTTCTGTATTTATCACTCACTGCTGGTTTTGACTACAAATACTGAGGTAAAAAAAACTCACCAAATACTGAGGTAAATCACCAAATACTGAGGTAAAAAAACACACCAAATACTGAGGTAAAATGCTTACCAAATACTGAGGTTTTTTTACCTCAGTATTTGGTGAGTTTTTTACCTCAGTATTTGGTGAGTTTTTTACCTCAGTATTTGGTGAGGTTTTTTTTACCTCAGTATTTGGTGAGGTTTTTTTTACCTCAGTATTTGGTGAGTTTTTTTACCTCAGTATTTGGTGAGTTTTTACCTCAGTATTTGGTGATATTTTTAAGTCAGTATTTGGTGAGTTGTTTTTTACCTCAGTATTTGGTGAGTTGTTTTTTACCTCAGTATTTGGTGAGTTTTTTACCTCAGTATTTGGTGAGTGATTTACCTCAGTATTTGGTGAGTTTTTTACCTCAGTATTTAGTGAGTGATTTACCTCAGTATTTGGGGAGTTTTTTACCTTAGTATTTGGTGAGATTTTTTACCTCAGTATTTGGTGAGTTTTTTACCTCAGTATTTGGTCAGCATTTTACCTCAGTATTTGTAGTCAAAACCAGCAGTGGGTGATAAATACAGAAGTGGCGACATGTAGCTATTATACTTTTCCTCTGATTGTTCCACTCCTGGTGTTTTTCATCTTTGCTGTATTCCAGCATGCACATTTTTCGCCCATAGAAGCAAAAACAGTGTATATAGTTTCACAATAAAATCCCACAAAAATGGTCAAACAAATTGAATTGCCCCCAGTGCACTCCCTGACTGATCTGCATATGGCTTTAATACTAGATTTCTCATGATATTGGCACATTGGATCAAAAATAATAATTTTAAGTCAGACACGAGCACCTGCACAGTCATAGCACTACATGCACAGACACAGACACCATCTGTCCAGAGTACCAGAGTCGGTAAAAGCTGGGAGAGCTGTTTGTATTGACATTAGTGATGGCAGACAGGAGATATAATATGGCCACATCACACATGACCTCAGACCAAGCATATGTCCCAACAGATGTGTGCGCACAGCCTGAGGGCACAGATCATACAGTCACATCTTCTGTCCAGAATTATGTCATCAGTTCATTAGTTTAGTTCTATAAATAAGGGCCCTTTCACATCAGCGTTTTTTTAAATTCGCGGCAGATGCGGTGAAAAAACCGCATCTGCCGCGTTTGCCGCATAACCGTTACACTTGCGGCGCGGTTGCGGTAATCCCCATAGAAAGTATAGGGGGACTTGCGGCAGGTGCGGCAAGTGCGGTTTTGCACTTGCGGCAGGTGCGGCCGCGAAAAAAAACCGCGGCTGACTGTTTTTTTTCGCGGCCGCACTTGCCGCAAGTGCAAAACCGCACTTGCCGCACCTGCCGCAAGTCCCCCTATACTTTCTATGGGGATTACCGCAACCGCGCCGCAAGTGTAACGGTTAAGCAGCAAACGCGGCAGATGCGTTTTTTTCACCGCATCTGCCGCGAATTTCAAAAACCGCTGATGTGAAAGGGCCCTAAGAACATTGCTACAATAGTTAATGGAAGGATCTGAAATTGCTAAATAATTTTATGGAAAATAAATAACTCATGTAAATGATGCCCAATACTTTTAACTAGAAAAAAAATGGCTGATTAGTGTCTAAAATGAGAGTTTGGTAATGTAGATTTGTGGTATCCTGGTACCCGTTCTACTGCTGCTGAGTAACACAGCTGTCGTGTCACAGGAGATTTGTTTCAGTGTGACAGAAATACTTTGGGTGCTGTGAGTTAGGAAATCTGTCATATGTTGTGATGTTATGTCCATACACTGAGGACTGATAAATTGACATTCTGCATTGTACTCTGCTGCCATCTAATGGGCAATGTGTGTATGACCATTACATCATTCTCATAACTAGCTGCCATAGAAACGGTGGGCAGAGATCTACCTCAGGCCTCTAACACATACCAATGGTGGGAGGAGCCTCTACCTCAGGCCTCACACATAGCAATGGTGGGAGGAGCCTCTACCTCAGGCCTGTCACACACAGTAATGGTGGGAGGAGCCTCTGCCTCAGGCCTCTCACACATAGTAATGGTGGGAGGAGCCTCTACCTCAGGCCTCACACATAGTAATGGTGGGAGGAGCATCTATCTCAGGCCTCTCACACATAGCAATGGTGGGAGGAGCCTCTACTTCGGGCCTCACACATAGTAATGGTGGGAGGAGCCTCTACCTCAGGCCTCACACATAGTAATGGTGGGAGGAGCCTCTACCTCAGGCCTCACACATAGCAATGGTGGGAGGAGCCTCAGGCCTGTCACACATAGCAATGGTGGGAGGAGCCTCTACCTCAGGCCTCACACATAGCAATGGAGGAGCCTCTACCTCAGGCCTCTCACACATAGCAATGGAGGGAGGAGCCTCTACCTCAGGCCTCTCACACATAGCAACGGTGGGAGAAGCCTCTACCTCAGGCCTCTTACCCATAGCAATGGTGGGCGGAGCCTCTACCTCAGGCCTCTCACACATAGCAACGGTGGGAGAAGCCTCTACCTCAGGCCTCTTACCCATAGCAATGGTGGGCGGAGCCTCTACCTCAGGCCGCTCACACATAGCAATGGTGGGAGGAGCCTCTCCCTCAGGCCTCTCACACATAGCAATGGTGGGAGGAGCCTCTACCTCAGGCCTCACACATAGCAACGGTGGGAGGAGTCTCTACCTCAGGCCTCTCACACCTACCAATGGTGGGAGGAGCCTCTACCTCAGGCCTCACACATAGCAATGGTGGGAGGAGCCTCTACCTCAGGCCTCTCACACATAGCAATGGAGGGAGGAGCCTCTACCTCCCGCCTCTCACTTATAGCAATGGTGGGAGGAGCCTCTACCTCAGGTCTCACACATAGCTTTGGTGGGCAAAGCCTCTACCTCAGGCCTCTCACACATAGCAATGGAGGGAGAAGCCTCTACCTCACGTTTCTCACCCATAGCAACAGTGGGAGGAGCCTCTACCTCAGGCCGCTCAAAAATAGCAATGGTGGGAGGAGCCTCTATCTCAGGACTCACCCATAACAAGAGTGGGAGGAGCCTCTACCTCAGGCCTCTCACACATAGCAAGAGTGCGAGAAGCCTCTACCTCAGGCCTCTCACACAGCAGTGGAGGGAGGAGCCTCTACCTCAGGCCTGTCACACATAGCAATGGTGGGAGGAGCCTCTACCTTAGGCCTCACACATAGCAACGGTGGGAGGAGCCTCTACCTCAGGCCTCTCACACATAGCAATGGTGGGCGGAGCCTCTACCTCAGGCCTCACACATAGCAACGGTGGGCGGAGCCTCTACCTCATGCCTCACACATACCAATGGTGGGCGGAGCCTCTACCTCAGGCTTTTCATACATAGTAATGGCGGGAGGAGCCTCTACCTCAGGCCTCTCACACATAGCAATGGTGGGATGAGCCTCTACCTCAGGCCTCTCACACATAGTAATGGCGGGAGGAGCCTCTACCTCAGGCCTCTCACACATAGCAATGGTGGTATGAGCCTCTACCTCAGGCCTGTCACACACAGCAATGGTGGGAGGAGCCTCTACCTCAGGCCTCTCCACATAGCAATGGTGGGAGGAGGCTCTACCTCAGGCCTGTCACATATAGTAATGGCGGGAGGAGCCTCTACCTCAGGCCTCTCACACATAGCAATGGTGGGATGAGCCTCTACCTCAGGCCTCTCACACATAGCAACGGTGGGCACAGCCTCTACCTCAGGCCTGTCACACACAGCAATGGTGGGAGGAGCCTCTACCTCAGGCCTCTCACACATAGCAATGGTGGGAGGAGTCTCTACCTCCGGCTTCTCACACATAGCAATGGTGGGAGGAGCCTCTACCTCAGGCCTCACACATACCAATGGAGGGAGGAGCCTCTACCTCAGGCTTCTCACACTTCCTGGAACTGGTTTAAACAGGTTTTCAGTCAGTCTAGTCAGGAAAGGGAGGAAGCACTACTGCTCTCAGAATGTCTATCCCAGTTCATGCTGAGGGGACATCATTCTCTCATGTAAATTACTGTGTGGAATGAAGCATTTTATATCCAGAAGAGATAAAACTGAACAGTGTCTCCTCCATGCTGGTTTATATTGGCCTCCAGCCAGAACCCGTGCAATGCAACTTCCACACCACAAACTTTGCCTGCCCTCCCCATGCAACAGGGAACGATAGAGCCAAAATCATGAGAAGCTCCATACCCCATCACCATGGGGAGACGAGCTGTGAAGGTCCCTCTGTCGGCATAGTATTACCTGGACGGTGTACACTATAATATTACCTCCCATAGCAAATGAAGAGACGTGTTCTCCAGCCGCCTAAGAGACCCGAAACTGCTAGTTTCATGAGGAAACACCTTTCATACGCAAAATATCAAGTGTACCCTATATGGTGAACCACAGACAATTTGCCTCTGACAGACTGTATCCTTTTATTCCCTGAAGTAAAATGTTTTATTTTCAAGTTCACCAGTGTCCGGCTGCCTTTTATTGCACAAATATTACAGGCGCTACAACACCTGCACCCAGACATCAACACAACAGGAGCTCCCCCAGGGGTCGTATACAACACCTGCACCCAGACATCATCACTACAGGAGCACCCTCGGGGGTCATATAAACCACCTGCACCCAGGCATCACCACTACAGAAGCGCCCTCAGGGGTCATATACACCTACACCTAGATATCACCACTACCTAAGCGCACTCGGGGGGCGTATACAACACCTGCACCCAGACATCACCACTACAGGAGCTCCCCGGGGGTCATATACAACACCTGCACCTAGACATCACCACTACAGGAGCTCCCCCAGGGTTCATATACAACATCTGCACCCTGAGATCTCATCAAACGGCATGGCAGAAGGGGGAGGCTCCTGCTGCAGACAATTGTCACACGTTTCTGGACATGTAGTAAATTTTTCTATGTAGATGTCAATAGCGCTGAAGTCTTTTTTACCATTACATTTTTTTTTACACGATAAAATAGGGTCAAAGCAAAGGATAATGGTTTGGATTTATTTTGTGTATTTCTTATGTTTAATGATCCTTTAGAGAACTTTATAGTTTTTTTGTTGTTGTTTTGTTTCCCTTTGTTAGCGATCACTTCTAAGTGTAAAGCTTTGAGCTACATACTCACCTGTAGACTTCTTCAGCAATTTTCAGCCCTGGGTCAGGTACCCCATGGCTGGAGAAGTTGGTGTATGAAGCAGGGCTCACTTTCAATGTGTTCTCCTTGCAAATTTAGGGGAATTGACAACGAATTCGGAGTCCCTTAGACTTGTATTGAGAAAAGTCACTTCGGGCACAGTGATCCAACGGGCTACAAATGCGGTTAACGATGAGGCAACCAGAGCAGGGTTGAAAACACATGATGCCGATCAATGAACACGTAACTTCATACACACACAAGGGTAACAAAAGGATAGGCTACCAATATCTGATGGGTGAAGGTCTGTCGCTCCCTGGACGACCAGCTGTTGAAGTAGTCACCGCACTCGGCAATGCTGCAGCCTATTCTGTTCACCTACAGGCTACCCACAAAGAAGCCTCTGTGCTAGAAACTAGACTGATCTTCCAGGTCATTTATTAATTTAAGGATAATCCATTAATACCTGAAAATCCTCATAAAGGTGTTACCTAGGTCTACGCCATTTATGATTTATAGCTGAGCTACTGTACCCAGAACAGCCACTGCGCAGTGTGAAGAGCTTTGATGTCACGGCTCTCTACACTAGTTACTTCTGCCCACTGATCAGGTGGGTGCTGGATGTCAGACCCCGACAATAAGGATAGGCTTTAGGTTGCAATTTATCCATAAATTCCTAGACATATGTTAAAATAGGGCACTTTTTACCCTGTCCATAACAAAAGAAAATTACGGCGTCCTTGATATTTTTTTTATAAGCTAAAAAAAAAAATGTATACTAATTATTTGGACTGTAATTATCATTTTACAGTTTACATTGAATGCAACTGCTGTCTTCATATCAGAATTATAGCCTAACATATATAACTTATTAAACAGTCATGAAAATATTTTTGATGGCCACTTTGAAAAGCCATAATAAATCATTATGATAATAAGCTGTCCAGAGGAAACAGAAGTCAAGTAGACAAGCTTGGATAGAGGCTCATTGTAAACCCTAACATCTAAATACTAGAAAACCTCTTTAAATACTTCATTTTCTTCCCCCCAAAAAAAACTTATCTTCAACAAAATATTAAGAAGAGGTGTGAACCAAGGTACTAAGATTAACGATTGTGGATTCACACGGTGGAATTCTACCAAAGGGTTTTATATTTTATTTACATGGCAGAACAGAAATTCACAGTGAAAGAACATTGTATCTAAAGCATCGATAAATGTTTGTTTTTTTCCACTAAAATTTTTTTTACTTCCAAATCTATTTAAGGATAAACAAAGAAATAACCTAAATGTTACACATACATCCGGGCTCTCAATCCTTGATGGCAGCTGCGAGGCTGCAGTGGTGACGAGAGATGAGCGAACCTTTTAGAGCACACTATTCAAGAACCCGAACCTCAATAGAAAGTCACTGATCGGCAGTTCCGTTCTCCGACCACATGCAGCTGGCTAGAAGTAAAACACTTCTGGGAGTGGGAGGGCATTTTCTTCCCCAAATTAGTTTTGGACACACACTACGTACACCCACTGCTTTTAATTCCAGTGTGAGCCTATCAAACACTGCACGTGGCTCACACTGGGCCAGGCACCAACTGTACCCGACCACAGCGATGCTCGCTCCAGTACTTTGCACATGTAAAGCATCCGAACCCAAACAGGTTTGCTCAACACTGGGAAGTTCGGTGACCTGACCCAAACCTTGAAAGGTTCGCTCTTCTCTAGTGGTGACGTCTCAACTTCAGCACACATGACCACTGCAGTCAATCAATGGCAGCAATCACATGTGTTGTAGTTGTGATGTCACCACTGGAGCCTGTCAACAAAAACACAGGGGCACCGACGGATGGGTAAAAATAATTGTTGCTTTAAACCTTAGAGAGACTAGGGTGGAAAGTAAAAAAAGATTAATTTGAAAATCTCTTTACTCCAAGCAAGGAAAGCAAGATGAGTATTCTTCCTGGCATTACTTATACTGAGTTCACATGTCCAGTAATCATCCGTTAATACAGATCCAGCAGAGATCCGTCAGCAAAAAAGTTATGCCGACAAAATGTTTTTGTCCATATGTAATAAATAATTGATTTAATCCGGATCTGTTTTTTTTCCTTTTAAAAAAGGAAGCCTATGAAAAACGGATCCATTGACGGATTGTTATTAACCTTCCATTTAAAACTGATCCAGTAAGCAAAAAATGGATCCTTTACAATTGACAGAAAAAGGGAGCCTAAATAGCAATCAATTAACGGATCCTTTTTCCACAGACTCCATGTTAAAGAATGGATCCAGCTGAAATCAGTTATTTAAAATAGACAAAGTTGTGCTTGCAAAACTTTTTTCCAACGAACTGCTTTAAAGGGGTTTTACCAAGAACAAATTTCATTTGATATCAATAGATCTTGGAATAATAATAATTTCCACAATTGGATGTGTTTAAAAAATGTTCCTGTGCTAAAATAATCTTATGTACTGTATGTCCCGAATTATAAACACACCAAAAACGGGGGGCGCGTCTTAAATTCAGAATCTTTATAGAAAAAAAAAAAATCTCCTACCAAGTGGGGTGGGGGAAATTGTCAGGGTGGAGTCGGGGTGCAGGATGCAGGCTTCACAAGTCCACGGAGGGTGGGGGCAAAGCCCTGTGCTTCAGGAAGGGGTCGTGGCGCCACTATTATCCATGTCCCAGCATGCATTGCCAAGCTGCAATTTGTGCTCTAGAGTCCAAACCTCCAGAAAATGGCTGCGGATCTCGATCTACGCATGTGCAGCCTCCACGGCTATATTATGGAAGTCTGAACACTGAAGTTATAGCTTGGAAATGCACGCTGGGACATGGATAATAGTGGCATCCACCAGCCGCTGCCCCGACCCACCCTCTTTGCAGCTCGGGGTTTTGCTTCCATCCACCGTGGACCCGTGAAGCATGCCTCCTGCACCCCACAACCCACCCTCGCTATGGTGGGTCCAGTATGGGGTGGACTATGTGCCACCAGTATGGGGGCTACTATGTACCACCAGTATGGGGACTGCTACATACCACCGGTATGGAGGGCTGCCAATATACTGATTATAAGAAGTGCACTGGTATTATAAGACTGACCCAATTTAACGTTAAATTTTTTTTTTCCCCTTTTCCTTTACCAAATTTTGGAGTGCGTCTTATAAGTCGATGCGTCTTACAAAGTGAAAAATGCAGATTGTGTCCCTGCTATGTACTGTGCAATGGCCATGTCTGATGACCGTTCGGGGACATGGTCTGATCATGCCATATCTCCTGGGCAGGGGAGGGTGGGAAAGAGTATAGACATTACAGCACAGGATCATAGATGATTATTTTTTGGAGGTAAAACATGTTTAAAAAACAGGCAGGGAAATGTTTTACCTCACAAAAAGAATCAGCTGTGATCCCGTGCTGTAATGTCTGTATACTCTTTTGCGTCCTTCCCTGCCCAAAAGCTGTGATGTGATCAGCCCATGTCCCTGTACGGTCAGACACATCCATTACACAGTACATAGCAGGAACACATATATAAAATCTCAGTACAGGAGATGTGGTACGATCAGACCATGTCCCTGTACGGTCAGACACATCCATTACACAGTACATAGCAGGGACACATATATAAGATTATCTCAGCATAGTAGATGTGGTACGATCAGACCATGTCCCTGTGCGGTCAGACACATCCATTACACAGTACATAGCAGGGACACATATATAAGATTATCTCATATAATTATTCTATAATAATTATTATTCCAAGATCTATTGATTAAAATGAACTTTAAAATGAACTTTATTTGTGGGAAAGCCCCTTCAAAAAGGGATCCTGTCACCTCCAAAATGCCTCCTAAGCTATCAAAACATGTTCCTGCAGCATCCCATCACTAATCTCACACTCCTTTTGTCTCCTAAAAGCATCCTGTGACAGTGCATAAAAACGTTTTAATACTTACTCATTAGTGATTATAATTAGCAGGGGCTATATTCTTTAGTCACCAGGGCATGTTGTTTTGAAGCCTCGAGGATCCACCCACTCTCTGTCTATGCTGCTGTGATGTGGAGCTGAAGGCAGGACTAATGATTTGCATTCTGTGCGTGATGAAGAGGGGGGAGGGTAAAGTCTGCACAAGCAGAGCACACAGACAGAGAGAGGGTGGAACCTGGAGCTGCAAAACAGCCCGCCCTGGTGACTAAAGAATATAGCCCCTGCTAATTATAATCACTAATGAGTAAGTATTAAAACGTTTTTGTGCACTTTCACAGGATGCTTTTAGGAGACAAAAGGAGAGTGAGATTAGTAATGGGATGCTGCAGGGACATGTTTTGGTAGCTTAGGAGGCGTTCTAGAGGTGACAGGATCCCTTTAAGCGCTGAGTACACATATCCAGTAATCATTTGTTAGGACTAGCAATCTGATGGCAAAAAAGGTTGTGCAGATAACTTTTTTGTGCAACTAAAATATAAAAAAAACTAATGTATTTCCCTGCATATAAGACAACCCCCACCATTTCCAGTTAAAACATAGTTTGGAATATACTCGCCGTATAAGACTACCCCCCTCTTCTACGGTATGATCCCCAGGTGACCCCCACAGCCCTCCGTACAGTAAAATGGACCAATATACAGTATAATGTCCCCAACTTCTCTTCACACTGTATTATTGCCCCACACAGCCCTCAAAAAGCCCTCCATAAAGTAAAACGGCTTCATCATAGCCCTCCAAGCATTATCATGCCCCCACAGAGCCCTCCAAATATTATAATGGCTTCCATATGGTATAATTGTCTGCATATATTATAATGCATCATCCATAGTCACCCATTATAATACACCATCATAGTGCTCCATATAGTATAATGCACCACTTTACATTTGAAGTCACTTTGAGAGGCCTACATGACAGAAAACACCCAAAAATTACCCCATTCCAAAAACTGACACCCTCAAGCTATTCAAAACCACATTCAAGAAGTTTATTAAACCTTCAGCTGCTTCACAGGGATGCATGCAAAGTGGAATGAAAACAGAAATAAATTCATATTTTACTTAACAATGTAGCTTTAGTCTCAATTTATTCACTTTTACAAGGATAGCACCAAATGGTTAGCAAAATTTGTTACCACTGTTTGAACAAACAGGAGGGCTCAGGAGGGAAGAAACGCTGTTGGAAGTTTGGCTGAAATAGATGGGGGAAGGCAGGGAGATCCCCCCCCCCCATGTTGCATATCCTGGGCCCCTAAGGTACCTAAACAGCAGAATCCCCCCACAAGAGACACCAGTTTGGAAACTAGACCCCTCAAGGATGTTATGCAGGGGTATAGTGAGCATTTGGAATCTATAGCTGCTTCACAGAATTTGATATCAATAGGTTGTCATATAGGACTTTTTCTGTTTTCACACAATTTCTCACTTTTAGGGCATGGGCACAAGATCCCGTGACACTGTCCTGGACATCTCCTCTCCTGCTTTTTTTTTTTTCTTTATTAAAATGTTTAAAACTAACGACATGGGGCTTCGCCATATGTTTGTTGCCAGCAAGGTACACCAGGCAGCTACGGGCTGCCACCAAACCCAGCTGCCTAGTTTTACCTGACTGGAAATAAAAAGAGCTACCCCGTAGTTTTGATTTTTAATTATTTCATGAAATAATAATAAAAAATAAAAAAAACGACGTGGAGCTTCGCTATGTTTTTGGTCCAGCCAGGTACAACTAGGCAGCTGGGGACTGGAATCCTCAGCGTAGGGTGGCCCAAGCTTTCTCCTCCCTCGTCCCCCACTTGCTGCGAATAGCAGCCTGCAGCCATCCCAGAAAATGGCGCAGTCATGAAGCACCATTTTCTGGCTCTGTATCCGACTCTTCCAGCTGCCGTGTAGCGTTGGCAGACTGGGTAATAAGGGGTTAATACCAGCTTTGCATTGGCAGCTGGCACTAAGCCCGAGATTCATAGTGTCAGGCCAATATTAGCCACAGAAATTAGGAATCTCTTGTAAATAGTAAAGAATACACAACATAGAGAAAAATATGTTTATTAAAAAAAAAAAAAAAAAAAACACAAACACGTACTTAGACTCCATCTTTATTATTCTGCAACATCCCACGTAGTCCAGTGGGCTGTCTTGCAAAAATTCTGAGTCTTGTAGCATATGGGGCATCCCCCATATGGTATAAGAGCAGGCACCTGCCAGGGGGATGACAGGTTATGAACTCAGTGAGTTCATGACAGGTCACGATCATTGGGTCACACAGGGGATAATTGTGATCCGCTTTGGACATCATCATGAGACCACAGTTAACTCCTGTGCGGCTCCAGGATCATGTGACCCTGTCATGAACTGAGTTCAGGACCCACCATGATCCTTGGCTCACACAGGGGTTAACTGTGATCTCTTGGTGATCTGCTTTGGAGATCATCAGGAGATCACAGTTAATCCCTGTGTGAGCGTCAGGGCAGAAGTGGCTCTACAGGTGCAGGCATCGATCCAGGATGGAGATGTGCCGCTGCTGCTGGCACAGGAAGTTGGCTCAAACTGGAGCAGAGGAGCGGGCCCCGGAGGCAGGAACAGGAGGTACAGGGGCTCAAACCAGGGGTTTGGGGTACCAGAGGGGGAGAGGGGTTTGCAAACTCTCTCTGATCTGACCAGATCGTCAGATCAGATGGAGTTTCAGAGAAGGCAGTGCCATGCATCAGCACCGGGGGTGGGGGGCAGAGGGACTGGAGGCTAGTGACAGTGCGGGGGACCGGAGATAGGATCTACATGTGATCTGACAGATGCAGGGGATGAGGCGGGTTTTCCCACCCGCTGCAGCTCTTTTTGGGATTGTCCGGGAGAGGTGTGGGAGGGAGATCACAGGCACTGGGGAACTTAAGGGTTACATTTTCTTGTTCATCCGACATGTGTTTTCAAGTCGGATGAAAGAGAAAGCATGTTGCCCTGTCTCTTTGCCATTAGGTGACGCCCTGTACCCGGCATTTAAGACGACCCCCGACTCGAGAAGATATTCAGGGGTTAAGAAGTCATCCTAGGCCCCTTTCAAATCGCGGCAGATGCGGTGAAAAAAACCGCATCTGCCGCGATTACCACATACCGGCTGCACTTGCGGCACGGTTGCGGCGTGCTTGCGGCAAGCCCCATACAATGTATAGGCGGGCTTGCGGCAGGTGCGGCAAGTGCGGTTTTGGCACTTGCAGCAGGTGCGGCCACGAAAAAAACGCTGATGTGAAAGCAGCCTAAGACGGACAGTGAATAAAGGATTTATTACTGTATGGACATCCTACCTGTAAGCGAGTGGACAAGCTCTGATGTCTCCACATCATACAGGTTGGCGGTTCTATCCCACGATGCGGTGACGGCTTGTTTCCCACCAACCAGCCAGTCGGCAGCTATGACCACTCCCTGATGGCTTTTAAGTGAGGTTATGGGAACTCGGACAGTAGGACAATCACTGGAAATATCTCCGTCGGTGTCGAGGTCATCTTTATCTGAGAAATCCACTTCTTCCTCTGCAGAGATCTGCTAACAATAAAACATGGCACATTATTTGATTTTAATAAATATACACATGAATATACACACATGATGATGAGATGTCAGAGTAGGGCTCCAATCCAGAATTAATGGTATTAGCAAGACTCTGTATTTGATGGGACACTTCACAAAAGTTTGTTAATTTTTTTTACAAAAGGAACAGTCTGTGGAAAACTGCTAATGACGATGTTTCAGTCTAACATGGACCTTCATCAATTATGTCTCTATTTTGTATAATTGTGCTATACAGCAAATATCTGATAAAGGTCCACGGAAGACCAAAAAGTCATAAGCAGTTTTCCACAACAATTCCTTTTGTAAAAAAAATTTCGCCAACGTTTGTGCGGAGCCTATATAACATTATTTGATTTACCCACAATGAGGTGACCTACAACTGTGCATCCATTGCTATGGATGTTTAAGGATTCATTTTTTAACACCATTTTAATGCAGGGCTCCTGTGACGTCACACTGTTATATGAGCCCCGAACTGCAGTATTTGACAACACTGGGTTGGCGGGAGAATGGGAGGCGAGTACAACGTCTATTATTTTAAGTGGGGGAGACAAGTGGAATCAGAAGAAGTTGTCCTATCAGTGAACAACCCCTTTAAGGCATACAGGCATGGCAGGCCTGAGGACAGTCACTAGGCCTGCAGAGGGCATCATAACACATTGGCACACCATGTGCCGATAATGTGACAGAACTTCTTCCTTCCTAACTGACCCACCTTCATTCTGCGCTCAATACCCAATAATATATTAACTTCAGTGTATAAAAAATTACAAGGCTTAACTATGTTAACTATGCTCCTGGCTGTTAAGATTTTAATGTTGGTTGTAATTTTATCAGAAAGCTGTTAATGAGACGTACTGGTTCGCCAACTTACAATGAAAGGGGTTAAATCAAATAAAAAAAACATTAGAATTAATAGAATATCTCGGACAGAGAATTTCGTGGTGGTGTGTGACATACATGGAGGACAATCATCTGTGGTGCATGCTGAATAGAAACTAGAAACATTGTCTCTCACTCTGGAGGGCAGTCATGTCCTTGCACGACATGGTCCACCTTCAGAATGGGATGGAAATGATATAAATTGGGAAATCAATAAAGGGGCTCTCCACTTTACATAGGAGCACTAAAAACATACTGTATTTTTGGGACTGTAAGATGCACCCAGATTTCAGATGAGGAAAATAAGGGAAAAAAATTAGGCAAAAAATGTGAAGTGGGGATGGGAGGGGGCGAATCTGCTGCTGACACTGTTATGGAAGTAGTGTCCCCATCCTAGATATAGCCCCCATCTTGACATATAGCCTCCCAAGCCTGGGATACTGCACACCTTAGCTTGGGATACTGCACACCCCAGCCTGGGATACTGCACACCCCAGCCTGGGATACTGCACACCCCAGCCTGGGATTTTGCAGCTTCATATCACTGGATATGGCTCCCATCCTGAGCTATTGCAGCCCCCATCACTGGATATGGCCCCCCTGCTGGGCTATTGCAGCCCCAGATCACTGGATATGGCCCCCCTGCTGGGCGGTTGCAGCCCCATCACTGGATATGGCCCCCGGGCTGGGCTATTGCAGCCTCCAGTCACTGGATATGACACCCTGCTGCCACACACACAAAATAATAAACATTTTAACATATCTTTCCACTGACCCCTCCATCTTTCCCTGTGCAGCTGCATCTTTTCCTGTCTTTGTGACGCGTACCCGGGGCATCCGCTCATGTGACCGGGACATGCAATGACATCACCGTGCTGTGCCAGGTCACATGACAGGACGCTGGCTCACACGGACACGAAGAGATCGATGAGGCTGCACAGGGAGAGATGGAGGGGATGGCGGACAGGTATGTTAACCCATTACTTGCCAAATTAGCAATTTTCCTTTTCAAAAATTGGTGTATGAAAGCTCTCTGGGTGGAAGAATATTCAATTAAAAACGACAATGACATGATTTCCTGTTTTGAAAACATTAATTTTCAAATTAATGGGGGGGGAGGGTGTTGGTACACTTAGTGCACTGTAATATACACTGCCTCCCATTACTGCTCAGCGCTAGCTTCAGCACTGGGAGGTGGACAGCAGGATGCAGTGAATATTACAGTACACTAATGAGCGGGGACACTTGATCACGGGCCGCAGCTGCAGCCACCACCAGCCACTCCAGAGCTGTCCCCCACCTCAGCACAGCCCCACAGCCCACAAATATTCAGACCATAAGACGCACCCCCACTTTCCCCCACAATCTGGGGGAAAGAAGTGCGTCTTATGGTCTGAAAAATACGTTATATGTAAATAAACATAATAAGCAGATTCAGGACACCTTATATTTTACCTGCAGGAATAAAATAGACCTGACACTAACAAAGCACAAATTCACATTTAACCTGAGGTGTGTGCAGCTTTATTTTATCTCTCCAGTTGCTCTGGAACATACTCCATTATCATGTAAAGCACAGTACACACATCGCTATTTCAGGAATTGCAAAACAAGTTTCCCTGCAGCATTGGATGTGTTCATTTCTGCATGGGGCTTACGCTGGTGTCTGCGGAGGGTTGTGGTGTAGGTAACTGCACCACGTAGCGCCAGATGTGAGCTGTCTGGTCTCCAGATGCTGGAAAATAAAAATGAAACACAGTATCACAATGAGAAAACATTATTCCCTGATCAATAGCAAGCTCCTATTAGCAAGGCTGTGGAGTCTGACTATTTTGGGCGGAGTCTGAGTCGGATTGAGGAGTCGAAGTTACTGGCTTACTGACTCGACAGCTATGGTTATGGAGTTAGAGTCATAGTCTGTGTCCATTTTGGTGGAGTCAGATTCATGGAAAATCAGATTTTTGGCTTATAGACTCCACAGCCCTGCCTATTACAGCTATCTACTTTGTACAGAGAGAACATATATTTTATCACCCACATAATATGCAAAGCGAACATGTAAAGGGACAAGTGGTTTTCTTGGTAAAAGAAGTTTTCTGTACTTTCCATCACACTGTGGCCATATCGGAGTTGTCACTTCAGGCTTTATACCATCTACAGCAAAACCAACTACCAACCAGTCTATAAACATCCAAATCCAGAAAGAACACCGCACTGAGCACTCATCTTCGATAACATAGAATTCAACCTAATTCATAAACCATTAGCAAATTGGATCATTGGTGATGGTCATTGGATAGATATCCGTACAGATAAAAATACCATTAAATTAGTGTGCAGATAACCTCTAGAATCAAAAGTAAAAGTGTCAAAAGCTGTGGAAAAAAATGAATGTGCACAATAGAGGCAGCTTAACCTGATGAAACTAAGAACTCAATACCCACTCTTCGAGCCCGATTGACCGCACCCCAGTGTCCCTCCTCCCTGCTGCTGGCATTTCTCACTGCTCAGTACAAGCTGCATCTATCGATCAGCCTGGGTGGGCAGAGCCTGAGACCAATTCGGCCAAAGAGCTCTCTCACTCTTAAGATGAGCATTTTAGAGTCCAGTTAAATATCAGAAATAAAAAAAAAAAAAAGAGAGTCTAAGGCCCCTTTCACATCAGCGGTAATCACCGCAACTGCCGCGGTTACGACATAACGGCCGCACTTGCGGTTCACGTGCGGCAAGCCCTATGCAATGTCTATGGTGCTAGCAGCAGGTGCGACAAGTGCGGTATAGTTGCCGTTTCAGCACTTGCGGCAGATGCGGCCGCAAAAAAAACGCTGCTGACCGGGGGTTTTTTTGCGACCGCGTCTGCCGCACACTTACCGCAAGCCCCATAGACAATGCATGGGGCTTGTCGCAAGTGTGCCGCAACCGCGTCCGTTATGCGGCAAACGCGGGTTTTTTACTGTAACTGCCGCATTTTTGAAACAAAAAATAACAGTGTGAAAGGGGCCTTAGGCTGCTTTCACACCAGTGTTTTACGCTGATCGCGGCAGTTGTGGAGAAAAAAAACGCAACTGCCGCGATTACCGCATAATGGCCGCACTTGCGGTTCACCTGCGGCAAGCCCCATGCAATGTCTATGGGGCTTGCGGCAAGTGCGGTGTAGTTGCAGTTTCAGCACTTGCAGCAGGTGGGGCCGCGAAAAAACGTGGTATGCCGCGTTGTTTTCGTGGCCGCACCTGCTGAAACCGCACTTGCCGCACACTTACCGCAAGCCCCATAGACATTGTGTTGCCGCGGCCGTTATGCAGTAATCGCGGCAGTTGTGGTTTTTTCACTGCAACTGTTGCGATCAGCGATTACCGCTGATGTGAAAGGGGCCTTATATTGATTTTCAAAGCAAGTACACCAGCCTCATCAAGTATAATCTATTGATTGATTTATATTGTTTGAATAGTGAGATCCGGTGGAAGATCCATATTAAACACAATGTTTTTTTATCCTAATAGATGTCCAAAATTTGGTGTACTTGAAAATGGTCATTGTGATAAATGTGTCACTCCTGTCTATAGACAGCTTGGTGCTACTTGTCCACAGGATTAAGCTGTAATACTAAAAAGATAGACAGTATCCAGGACCAGGAGTGGAGGAGTCTTAGGACATCAATGAAAATGTGCTTAGTGGCAAATATTGGTCGAGTGCTCAGCACTGGAGCTCATCATCTGCAGGGAGTTTGTGTGGGTTTCCTTCATATTCTCCACCCTCCAAAGACATATTGATAGGAAACGTTAATTGTGAGCCCAATGGGGACAGCGATGATGTCTGTAAAACGTTGCGGACTTAATGGCACTATATAAGCAATGCATAATAAACAAATATCCTAAAAGATTGCCTAATATCTCACATATGAGTAGCACTGGCCTTGGAAAAGGGTAGCCTTGTTTTCAATTTTTATATTAAATATAATTAATAAAAAATTATGATGTATTTTTTTTTGGGAGGCATTTCATGAGGGTGTTCAAGTAATGGTTTTATAATTGAAAGAGCTTATCTAGGAATTTTTATAAGTATATTTTGTTCACTATGTGCCTAAAAAAAAAGCAGGCAGGTAGTTGCTAATAGATGCAATCACTTGCCCCTTTGTACTCGGCTCCCACTCAGAGCAATTCAGCTCTTTTTCACCTGGACAGTTCTGTCAATGGGGTGTTACTGCTGTCTTCCCGCAGTTAAACAGCGGGGAGCTGGCTATCAGTTGGCATGTGTCACGCCACGTACTAGTGTGCGTGCGGTACAGTGCTTGACAGGGGCGCCCAGATCAGGGGTGTGTGGTGCGCAACAAAAAACTGAAAAAAGGGGAACACAGGAGGGACAAATACAACAGGCAAGGTCCTGCTTCTAGGGGACAGTGGAAAGGGAGATCTACAGCACTCACCTGCGGTTGTGCCTTGATCTCCCTACCAATAGTACATGGGTTCTTTCACCTGTCGCTGGATACTTAGACCCTCGCTGGCCCTGATGTTAATCCTTACTGGGGAGATGGCCGGCAGAAGCACTAGTCCCAACCGCTGCAGGGGACACAGCAACACGACTTCATGTTGCTGCCACTCTCCTAGGCAGCAGACGGCTTGACAACGGTCATCACTCCAGAATAACTCCTTCCACCCAGAAAATTTGGCTAGGAATGAAGTTCAATCATCAGCAAGGAAAGTTGGACCATGTGACCATATAATGGGAGATGGGAGTAATCACAAAGTAACCTCACCTGGGTAGAGAACCTAGGAGTTTTGCTAGCAACAGAAAATGACATTAACTCCTGCACCACCAAAGGAAAGAAAGATGTTTAACAAAGTCTCAATAAAGGAAAAATTCACAGGCCCCAATTCTGTCACAATTCTCATAAGTGATAGAGATCATCGATGTAGATGGTCATGCCCCATCAAGAGCGCAAAGCAGGAGAAAAGCCACTGCTCTGCCAACCTGACATCAGCAAAAGCTGCTGAATGGCTAAAAGGAGCAGTCAGTGACCCCCTCTGAAGAGATTGCGGATGGCACAAAAGGCAGGTAGTCACCAGCTTCCAGCCTGTTAATGCTTAGGCACATTGTAAAAATTAAAAAAAAAAAAAAAGTCCTAGATAGCCACTTTCATTCTCTCTCTTTTCATGTAATGTTGTGTCAAAGAACACAGGTCTGATCAATATGAGGATTATATTTTTAATAAAGGGGTTTTATAAAAGAAAAAAGAAGTGGGAAAGGGAAAATAAAAATAAAAAAACGTTAACTTCTTCACACTGCCAGCCCCAGTCTTCCTTTCAGCAGGACGTGATGCTGCTTCCTCAGCCGTGATGACCGATGAGGCCGGTAAATGGCTGCAGCGGTCACATCAATATAACATGACTGCTGCAGGAAGTCGGCAGAGATTGGTAGGGACCAACAGAGCAGCAGAGGATTATATCCCTTTTATTATCCCTTTCAGGATTTATTTTAGAATTTCAGGATAACTCCTTATATCATCATCAAATCCTGGGCCTAAAACACTAAATAAAACCCGGACATGTGAAAACACCATATATTATAATGGGTAAGTGAGTATCCGTGAAAAATGTGTATACAATATATATGTGCAACACAGACAAATGAGGTGAGATTGAAAGAAGACATGTGGTCACTGTCCCATACGGGTATATAAATGATACCCGTTGGGTGTATAGCACGATGGCAGTACACCTTCTAGTAGATGATATTTAGAAATTTCCTTTGGCTCATGTTAGATTAATGCTGAACATCAGAGAATTTCATATGAAGCAAATTTAAAGGACTGAGATCAGCAGATGAAACTTTAAAGCAGCTAATACAGGTCTAGGCAATCAGATAACACAGAAAAGATGGATGATCGGGCAATGGCTAAAAGTTCAAAGAGGTTTTCTATCTAAATAGATTTTCAACAACATAGCAACACTGGTTCCCTGTAGTGAATGTGCTGCAAATTTTCAACTACAGAATTGTGTGCATAAAATAAACCATACGAGCACCATGGATGAGTTCTTACAAAAACTCATTCACACACGGCTTAAAAAACAAAACAAAAGAAAAAACATCTGCAGCCTAAATTGACATGCAATGTGCATTTTTGCAATGCAAAGTTGGGATGACTGTAGAAAACCAGGTGGGTTATCTCCACTGCAGACCTATGAAAATACCCCAGTAGTGGCATTCATACCATGTTCACAGCGTACATCACTGATATGTGATGATCTGGTTTCCTCCAACATATGCCAATGCGTAGGAAAACATCATGGTATACGTTTTGCATCACATTCCTCTGTATGTAAAGTGAATTTGTCATTTATAAAACCTGATCTGCAGATGTAGTAGGAATCTCTTACGAAATAATGTTTAAATCAATTCTGGCCGGCTTAATGGAGCAGCAGCTGCAAGGAGAAATTGAACTTATACCTTCCCTGCAGCCAATTGCTTCCAGTCATTGGGGCGGTGCAGAGAGCGCTTAAGTCACCAGCTTATGTGCATGGTAACCACTCCCTGACACATTGACTAATGGCCTGTTCTGTGCTGTACACATGCAATTACTAAGACAGAAAAAGGCACAGTTAGTTTTGTAAAGTGTTTTAAACTCTCTGCTGTTCTTGGTTTGTTGAAAAGGTCTTTGCTGAAGAAGACTTTCAGTTATATAGCCCCATTCTCTGACTTGTAGGATTTCCAGTGATCCCAAGAGCAAGGCTCTAAACCCCAGAAAATACAGGTTACTCTGTTCCACTCAGGTCGAGGCCCCATCATCCAGCCGATCCTTCATGTCTAAAACCACCCAGCGATCAGTGAATTATTCTCTGGGGGATAAAGAACCCTCTCAGGAGATACCCTTTAAGCACAAACACGCAGTAGTTAGGAATAACACAGAACGGGTACTTGCCTGTTAAAGCAATTTGATCTGAAGGATGAAATTTTATAGAGTTCACTGCAAGAAAAACATAGAATATAATTATGCATCTTACTATAATGTGAGGAAAATATTTTCACAAATTATTATATTTATTATTATATTATAATTATATATTAACAATTACGTTTACATTTTTATTTCATAGTAATATAGAGCAAGTGATTATAATCAACTTTCACATATACTTCATTAATGAAATCAGAAAGGAAAGCATTAAAAAATCTTCCACAAGATGTCCTCAGCAGGCAGTGTGTGAAGCTCATTCTCAGTCACCCCATCTTCAGTGGGAAGGGCCTAAACTGCATTTGCAATACAGATAAGAGGACTGTCAAAGTACCTCAGGCCAGCATCTCCATTCACATGGCTCTGCTCGCAGTTATCACAGAGCACAGGCCATGTAAACAGGAGTCAGATAAGGTCTCACAGCAGCTGTTTGAGCTCATCAGGGTGCCGGAATAAGGTAATTTGAGAGTTTTATCTCTATTGTGAACACAGTTTAGGTGACGCCCCCTGAAGATGGAAATGACTGAGAATGAGCTTCACACAGCCTCTGCTGAGAACATCTTGTGGAAGATTTTTTTTTAAAAAAGACCCATCACCCACCTGGTGCTTTCCAAAGTGAAAGCACCCCTGAATGCAGTGTGTCTGCTGCATTCAGGGAAGGAGTCCCTTATGTCTCTAGCCCCCCAGTAAGTTGTACAAAACACTTCCGCCTCCTTTATGCATCTCTCCTCCTCGCCCGCTCAATGTTCCTCTGCGTCTGACGTCATGCAGACGCTGAGTGAGCAAGGGCGGGAGTGGTCCAGGCAGCTGAAAAGCCTCCTGCCAGTAACGTCAGCGCCGGAGCCCGCCCTGCTGCAGAGGTGTATTATTGAGCTATTCCACTCCTAACACACAACGTAGCAATTCCTAATGGCAGCCATTCTATTATACAATTTTCTTTAAGGCAATCTTTAAAATGTAACCGTCGATTACATTTTTATTTCATAGTAATGTAGATCAAGTGATTATAATCAACTTTCACATATACATTATTAATGAAATGCGGAAATAAAGTATTAAAGAGGACCTGTCAACCCCCTGGTGCTTTCCAAAGTGAAAGCACCCCTGAATGCAGCATGTCTGCTGCATTCAGGGAAGGGGTCCCCCATGTCCATCCCCCCTGTAAGTTGTTCAAAACACTTTCGAAAGTGTACAGATAAGGAGTCCGGAGGGACTTAGCATGGAGTCCTCGCTGTTCCCTGTTGTCCTCCCCGCAGATTATGTATGTACAGCATAAACTGCAGCAGGGCAGGCCCCGATGCGGACGTTACCGGCAGGAGGCGTTTCAGCTGCCGGGAGACACATAAAGGAGGTGGCACTGAACGAGCTAGAGGAGGAACAGAGAGGAAGGGCCTTACAGTGCGTAATAGGAATATCATTAGGACGGTATTATAATTATCAGTGAGGGACTTTCCACCTTCCTATATTTTATAGCATCATGTCCATTTTCTCCTATACGGCAGCCTCAGCGCACTGCCATAACTCAACTTTTGCCTGTATATTCACTCTTACCTGATCCAGCATGGCCAATGTACTTGGTAAGGCATTTCCCCGTCTCTATGCTCCATAATAATGCCGTGTGATCTACAAAACACAACATTAACAGTTAAACATATCAATACATTAAACAAAATTTTTAACCCCTTAATGACAGCCAATTTTGACCGTAATGACGAGGCCATGTTTCGGAAATCTGACCGGTGTCACTTAATGTGGTAACTCTGGAACGATTCAACGGATCCCAGTGATTAGGAGACTGCTTTTTCGTGACACATTGTATTTTATGATAGTGGTAAAATTTGCTCCTTTTTTATTTGTAAAAACAACAGAATTTTAGTAAAAATGTTGGAAATTTCACAATTTTCAAATGTTACATTTTTACAGCCTTAAACCAGTTAGGGCCCTTTCACATCAGCGTTTTTTGAAATTTGCGGCAGATGCGGTGAAAAAACCGCATCTGCCGCAATTGCCGCATAACTGATGCACTTGCGGCGCGGTTGCAGTAATCCCCATAGAAAGTATAGGGGGACTTGCGGCAGGTGCGGCATGTGCGGTTTTGCACTTGCAGCAGGTGCGGCCGCGAAAAAAACCGCGGTCAGCCGCGGTTTTTTTCGCGGCCGCACCTGCCGCAAGTGCAAAACCGCACTTGCCGCAAGTCCCCCTATACTTTCTATGGGGATTACCGCAACCGCGCCGCAAGTGCATCGGTTATGCGGCAATTGCGGCTTTTTCACCGCATCTGCCGCAAATTTCAAAAACCGCTGATGTGAAAGGGCCCTTAGTCATGCTGTACAAAATAATAAAATAACAACATTTACCATATGTCTACTTTACCTTTGCATCATTTCTCAAACATCATTTTATTTTGTCAGGAAGTTGGAAGGGTTAAAAGTTTAGCAGCAATTTCTCATTTTGTCAAGAAATATACAAACCCTGCTTCTCTAGGGGCCTATAAATGGACTTTGAGGGGCCGATATATAAAGCTATTGTAAAGTGCCACCATTTTTAAAACCAAACCCCTCAACCACTTCAGAACGCCTGCCAGGAAAGCTTTTAACTCTTCAGGAGCTGCACAGGAACTAATGCAAAGTGGAATGCAAAATAATAAAATTATTTGCAGGTATGCTCTGACCTACTGGTTAACATTGGTGGGATTGCAATGCGATGTTTTTCTTGCACTGAACTCGCAGATGCTATATGCAGATGTGATTGAACCCAAAAAAATGAGACATTTGGTCCTAAATCAACATTTTTGTGGAAAGAAAAAATAATAACATTTTCAATATGACGACCTATTGTTTTCAAATACAGTGAAGTACTAGTACTTTCAAAATGCTCATTATATCCCTGGATAAAATCTTTGAGCGGTCTATGTTACAAAATTGGGTCATTTGTGGGGGGTTTCTGCTGTTTAGGCCCCCTAGCGACCGTGCAAATGTGACATGGTGCTCGCAATCGATTTCAGCTTTTACAAGATTCAAATAATTGCTCCGTCCCTTCTGAGCCCTCTCATTTGTCCAAACAGAACTTTTTACCTACATGTGGGGTATCGTCACACTCATAAGAAAGTGGGTAATAAACTGTTGGGCCCAACTTTATAGTTTTAACCTCTTGTTTAAGTGAGAAATTTGGTGTTAAATCATTTTTGTGAAAAAAAAAAAAAAACATTTTCAACATGATGACCGATTGTTATCAAATACAGTGACGTACCTGTGGGTTAAAAATGCTCAGTATACCCATGAGTAAAATCCTTGAGGGGTCTAGTTTCCATAATGGGGTCACTTGTGGGGGTGGTTCTGCTGTTTAGGTACCTTAGGGGTTCTGCAAATGCAACATGGTGCCTGTAAAGTATTTCACCAAATTTGTATTCCAAAATTCAAATATTTCTCCTCCCCTATGACCAAACAGCGGTTTCTGACCACATGTGAGGTCTCAGTGCATTCAGAAGAAACTGGGTAACAAATTTAAGGGTCCCTTTTAACAGTGCATTAATTTGAGGCTAAAGTACCGTAGCTATTTTTAGGTTAAATGTAAATGTATTTATTTTTTCATTCCACTTTGCATTCATTCCAGTGAAGCAGGTGAGGGGTTACTAATCTTCATGAATGTGATTTGAGCACTCTGAGGGGGTGCAGTTTTTAGAATGGTGTCACGTTTGGGGGTTTTCTGTCATGTACGCCCCTCAAAGTCACTTCATATGTGATGTGGTCCCTAAACAAATGGTTTAGTACTTTTTGTTGTAAAAATGAGAAATTGCCGATAAACTTTGAACCCTTCTAACTTCCTAATAAAAAAACAAATGTTTAAAAAATTGTGCTGATGTAAAGTAGACATGGGGTAAGTGTTATTTATGTTTTTAAATTAATTTTTAAAATGTGTGAGTTTTTCAAAATTCCATTGATTCTTCGCAAAGTTATAACCTCAAAGCGACAGTAGTTAGAATTGTAACATTTGGCCCGGTCACTAAAATCAAAATTGGCTCCGTCACTAAGGGGTTAATGTAAGGTTAAACTTGTTTTTTTTATTTTGATAGATTGGACTATTATCAACACAACGCTAAGAATGTTCCTTTAGGCTGCATTCACACATTGCGTATTTTGCTGCGCTTTTTTATGCGCGCTTTTCAAAATACGCAATGTGCCTTTTGTCTGCCAGCAAAATGAATGTGAAATTCACTTTGCAGTGCAGACATTGCGCAAAAATACGCACTGCGTTTTCCGGGAGAAAGCGCAGTTCCGTAAAGAATTGATATGTCAATTCTTTACGCAGCTGCTCCTGCGTATTCTCCCTGTCATGTCACAGGGGGGAGGAAGAATCCGGCTTCCTCCTCCCCTCTGTGACCGCTGTGGCCGCCCATTAGATTTCACAGTGTATTAATATACACTGTGAAATCTAAATTAAACAAAAGCAAGTGAATGAAAAATAAAAAAAGAATGAATACTTCATCTGTCCGACGCCTTCTCCCGCTGTCCGGTCTCCGGCTCTAAGTGAGAGGTGTACTGACAGGACCTGTGGTGATGTCAGAGGGGCGTTCCCGGGCACTCGCGGTCATGTGATACATATCACATGACCACGAACAACCAATCAGCGCTGGGAACGCCCCCCTCTGACGTCACCACAGGTCCTGTCAGTACACCTCTCACTTAGAACCGGAGACCGGACAGCGGGAGAAGGCACCGGACAGCGGGAGAAGGCGTCGGACAGGTGAAGTATTCATTCTTTTTTATTTTATATACATTTGCCTCTGTTTAATTTAGATTTCACAGTGTATATTAATACACTGTGAAATCTAATGGGGCTGTCACAGAGGGGAGGAGGAAGCAGGATTTTTCCTCCCCTCTGTGACATCACTGCGCTTTCTGGAGTAAAGAAAGCGCAGTGTATGAAAGCCCCTGCGAATTTTGTTGCGCTTTTTTGCGCGGCGGAAAAACGCGGCAAAAATCGCGAGCAAAAAAGCGCAGCAAAATACGCAAATGTGTGAACGCAGCCTAAGTTTACTTTTTTATTTTTGAACTTGGGAGAAACAAACAGTAGGGTTGACCTTTTTTTTTTAAACTTCAAAGGGAACCAGTCACCATGAAATTTAAACTTCTGCTCTTTCTGGGATTCGAGGTCCAGGGGTCAGGGCTATCAGTGAGTGACATTGACAGTTATATTCATATGCGCACTGATATAAACACAGCTGTCAGCCACTGTTAGCCCCGTCCACTGGACCTAAAATCCCAGAAAGAGAAGAAGTTTAAATTTCATGGTGACTGGTTCCCTTTAATGGACTAAACTGGCAATCATTTGATCATTTATATTGTACATTGGTATACGAAAGTATTACAGTATGTGCCGTATTATTTGGACTATAAAACAAACTTTTTCTCCACCAAATTTTGGAGGAATGTGGAGGTGCGTCTTATTCTCCAGATGTACCTGGCTCTGGCTGTGGGTGGACAGTGGCAGCGCAGGGTCACAAGAGGCAGGAGCTGGCGCTGCAGCCAACACGTGTGCCCTCTGTTTACAGAAATGAACATTCACTGTGCCCCACGCCCACAATCTCCCACCTACCTTTCTGCTTCGAAGCCAGCGCTGAGAGCTGGGTGCAATTATGGTTGTGTGGAGCACTGATAATGCGCTGTGCTTCTGCAGTCTGATGGTCTTTAAAAAAATGGTGTAAGGGCAGCGAATGCGCATACAGAGATCTCCGATGCAATTTTATTGAAGACAGTCTGTAGACTCCACAGGTCTCTGCCAAAATAGTGTTGGCAGCAGATCATCTTAAAGTATAGTCTAAACTTAGATCTTAAGATGCGACAGTGTATGTGCTGCCATTGGGGCCATTTTGGTAGACATATGAGGATTCCACAGACTATTTTCTATACAATGGCACTATAGATTGTGGTCTGCACGTGCACCGCCCACGGCAACATTTTATTGAAGACAGACAAGACTGCAGAAGCGCAATGCATATTCATTGCTTCCACGCCCATAATTCCAGGAAGAAAGCAGCAAATATCCCAGCAGCTGACGTTGGTGGAAGTGAAATCATGCGCTGCCCCGCTTACACACTGAAGTCAGTCCCTCTGCGCACCAAGTGAGCTGAGGGAAGGAGATTAGGTCTGCGGCATGATGGGAGACATACACCATGATGGAGGTCATATATGCCAGGATGGGGGTTATATATGCCAGGACGGGCCAGGATCAGGACCATATATACCAGGATGGGACAAGGATGAGGACCATATGTACCAGAATGGGATCAAATATACTAGGATGGGGGAACATCAGGGGCACAACTACCGTGGTGCAGCTAGTCCAGCTGCACCAGGGCCCCGACCGGCTAGGGGGCCCCTTCAAGCCTGCAGGGGGGCCCCAAGCCTACCCCCGTAAGCCACTGTCAGAGGAGAGGAGGGTCAGGCAAGGGAAGCAGAAAGCTTCCCGCTTCCCTTGCCTGATCCCGCCCCTCCGGCTCCCAAGAGCGCACTCGGTGCGGCTCAGCAGGTAGGAGAGCCGCCGCAAACACCTCTCCGACGGCCACCAGCACCCCCTTCCCCCCCGGACCACGCCGACGCCACCAGCACCCCCCAGCCAGGGCCCCCGGTGGTCAAGGTCCACCACTGGGGAACATATATACCTGGAAGGGGCCCAGGATGGGGGACATTACCCCCATAAAAAAAAAAAATCTTTCTGCAAACCATGTTAATTTTCTCCCTCTAATCTAAAACCTAGGTGCGTCTTATTATCCAAAAATAATAGTACTTAAAGGGAACCTGACCCCTCCAAATCACCCCCAACCCTATTTATACCTGTCCCTGCACCATGACAGATTATTTCTGTAAAAAAAAAAAAAAAAAAAAAAAAAGTGCTCTGTGACATTGGAATAATCTTGGCTCTGAATAAGTCTCACAGGGTGTCCCCTGTGAGACTCTGAGCTCTCCCTAGGTGCTCATTTTCACGCCCCGAATGATCCACCCTCTCTTTGTCTGTGCTGTGATGTGGAGCTGAAGGCAGGACTAATGATTTGCATTCTGTGAGTGATAGAGAGGGGGGAGGGCAGAGCCTGCACAAGCAGAGGAACACAGACAGAGAGGGGCTGGATACTGGAGCTGCAAAACAACACGCCCTGAGGGCTAAAGAATATATAGCCCCTGCTAATTATAATCCCCAATGAGTGAGTATTAAAACGTTTTTATGCACTTTCACACGATGCTTTTAGGAGACAAAAGAAGTGTGAGATTAGTGATAATATACTGCAGGGACATGTTTTGGTGGCTTAGGAAACGTTCTGGAGATGACAGGATCCCTTTAAATTAACATTCAGTTAAAAAGCACTGCCATAGGAGGACCAATATGGCAATGATGGGGGGCCTTTAATAGAGCTTCTGATTGCCATGGTAGCCCACTGGCACCAAGCAATCGTGCTGAGAGATGCTGAATGAGAATGATGGGTACCTTTACATAAGCGCAGAGGCAACTAGACCACTTCAATGCTGTTGCCAGTAATGGCCAGTTTCATATAATTTTTTGCTCTGGTCACTGCTGTAATGGGCAGATGGCAGACATATAAAAGACTGAGCTGCCTACAAAAACGCACCCCCAGACTTTGATATACCATGTCAGGTGCACAAAGAACAGAAGTAGTTAAACTAAATTTCAGTGGTAAATGACAAAAACACCTACCCATTAAATGGATTGAACAGAAAAACCACGTTTTATTCTATTTTTGACACAGTCCTAAAAACCCTAGAGCAAACAGTCCACTGACGTTACCTGCAGATGCCGTCCCTAGCACCACCGGCTGCGTCCGTGTAACGCTGACATCCCACAGCCCGTCTCTGTGGCCAACGTACTCTTTCACTAACTGGCAAATTGCACGAGAAGTTGTGGTCTTGAAGCTGGAGACAATCTAAAACAGATGAAAATGCACGATATTACCTCACCTGAGAGAAAAATGCCTGAATACGTAATGACTGAAAACGCCAGTCAGTCTTGTCAGTGTGGGAACACAGCCGCTACCTCAGGCCATGATAGAATATTGTTTCTTCCTGAAAATGATTGCAATCACAAATTCTTTGGTATTATTATCTTCATTTAATTTGTCTTCAATGAAAAAACACAAAAAAAATTGTCCTAAAGCCAAATTGGATATAATTCCACACCAAACATAAAAAGGAGGTGGACAAAAGTATTGGCATTGTTAGAAAAATCATGTGATGCTTCTCTAATTTGTGTAATTAACAGCACCTGTAACTTACCTGTGGCACCTAACAGGTGTTGGCAATAACTAAATAACACTTGCAGCCAGTTGACATGGATTAAAGTTGACTCAACTTCTGTCCTGTGTCCTTGTGTGTACCACATTGAGCATGGAGAAAAGAAAGAAGACCAAAGAACTGTCTGAAGACTTGAGAAACCAAATTGTGAGCAAGCATGAGCAATCTCAAGGCTACAAGTTCATCTCCAAAGACCTGAATGTTCCTGTGTCTACCGTGCACAGTGTCATCAAGAAGTTTAAAGCCCATGGCACTGCGGCTAACCTCCCTAGATGTGGACGGAAAAGAAAAATTGACAAGAGATTTCAACGCAAGACTGTGCGGATGGTGAAGAACCTCGACTAACATCCAAACAAGTTCAAGCTGCCCTGCAGTCCGAGGGTACAACAATGTCGACCCGTACTATCCGTTGGCGTCTGAATGAAAAGGGACTGTATGGTAGGATACCCAGGAAGACCCCACTTCTTACCCCGAGACATAAAAAAGCCAGGCTGGAGTTTGCCAAAACTTACCTGAGAAAGCCTAAAACGTTTTGGAAGAATATTCTCTGGTCAGATGAGACAAAAGTAGAGCTTTTTGGGCAAAGGCATCAACATAGAGAAAAAAGGAGGCATTCAAAGAAAAGAACACGGTCCCTACAGTCAAACATGATGGAGGGTACCTGATGTTTTGGGGTTGCTTTGCTGCCTCTGGCACTGGACTGCTTGACCGTGTGCATGGCATTATGAAGCCTGAAGACTACCAACAAATTTTGCAGCATAATGTAGGGCCCAGTGTGAGAAAGCTGGGTCTCCCTCAGAGATCATGGGTCTTCCAGTAGGACAATGACCCAAAATACACTTCAAAAAGCACTAGAAAATGGTTTGAGAGAAAGCACTGGACTTTTCTAAGGTGTCCAGCAATGAGTCCAGACCTGAATCCCATAGAACACCTGTGGAGAGATCTAAAAATCACAGTTTGGAGAAGGCACCGTACAAATATCAGGGACCTGGAGCAGTTTGCCAAAGAAAAATGGTCTAAAATTCCAGCAGAGCATTGTAAGAAACTCATTGATAGTTACCGGAAGCGGTTGATCCCAGTTATTTAGGCTAAAGGTTGTGCAACCAAATATTAGTCTGAGGGTGCCAATACTTTTGACTGGCCCTGAGGGTGTCAATACTTTTGGCCACAATATATATATATATATATATATATATATATATATATATATATATATATATATATATATATATATATATATATATATATATATATATATATAATATATATATACACATACACACACACTGTATATTCCCGAGACCTTACTCATACCAATCTACTTAGACGATGTACAGGATATATACAAGAGCTGCAAAAAAAAAAAAAAAGACCGTGTTGAACCTACAGTGTTTGGAATAAACAGGGATCAGACAGCCCCATTCTGACAATAATTGTGAGGATTTACAGAGCAATAAATGTCATATACACAAAATACTATAATATGTTATACTTATTACTAAGATTCCAGATATTGGCTAATATATTGCAACACAGCATGCAGGTTAAAGAAGCAATTCAGCAATATTAATCTGCATATATATATGAAGAAATCAAGACTGTGCTGTATATACATCATAGGTGACACAAACAGCTGTATATACATTGCATAGCATATGCCATGGCTCTGCTGTATAGATACACTGAGGCTACTGTCTATATATCATATAGGGATACAGAGACTGCTGTATACATCACATAGGGATACACAAACTGCTGTATACATCACATAGGGATACACAAACTGCTGTATACATCACATAGGACACAGACTCTGCCGCATGGGGATAAAGTGACTGCTGTATACATCACATTTGGATACACAAATGGCTATATGCAATCCATAGGGATACCCATACTGCTGTATGCATCACACTGATGCACCGACAATCTGCTGTATACGTCATATAGAAGAGTTTGCTTCATACATCAGGAGACAACAGCTCTGTGTCACTGATCCATTATCGGCTGTCACTAGACAGCATTGAGGGCATAATAAGTCTCTGGTAGCATAGGAAATGTAGTTTACATTATGATGAACATATCAAGGCAGAAGGAGTAAAGACATTATTCTTGATAATAGTTATCTAAAAATATTTGCTGGAATGCTTGTTTAGGCAGAAATCACAATGTAGATTCCTTTCTATTATTGCAATCTAGTGCAATGGCCATGCCAAAGTCCTCAAAAAACACAACAATACAGTTGGGTTGCATTCACACGAAAGTGTACGCTGAACTGTGTACACACCAGGAAAACTCCCAATAAAAATGTCAAATGTGTCCACAGGCCTCCATTCACCTGACTGAGGCCCAATGGGTGTCATTTTGACCGCAGTCAGGCTGGTAGTCAGTGTGAATCCATCGACGTGAGGACAAAATGATCTTTGTTGGGTCACTCAATGAATTACATCTGCTCCTTCTAACATTTGGAGCTTCCAATTCTTCACTTATCGTAGCACGCTGTCTATAAGCCTGACTAAGTCTGGTTTCAGATTAGCATTTTTTGTGATTTGCATTGGTATCCATCCAAATATGCACCTATACGGATCCGCCATGCGTCCCTGTATTTAACATGGGGACGCAGGGACATGTGTAGGTATAAGACGCATCCATCCCTCTGCATCATGTCTCTCTCTTTCTCTCGTAAGGATTTACTAAGAGGAGAATCCGGAAAAAAAACCCTGCTGCGTTGTCATGTATTTGGTAATGCGGTCACAGAATCAGATGCTTCTGCACTCATCCTGATCCATACCAAACGCTAGTGTGAATGCAGCCTAAGGCTGGCTTCACACCATGTTTTTATGGATCTGTGTGTATCCTTTTTCTCTCTCTCATCCGTCACAAAAACGGTCCAGGAACATCATTTGTTATCCGTTTGCACCCATCCATGCTGTCCGTCTGATCCATCAAAATCAAGGAACCAAACGGATGCATTACAAACGCAGTGTGAAGGGGGCATTAGAGGTCTATGTGAAGCCTTTTTGAATCAAAAATGGCAAATGGAGAAAGAAGATGCACACAATTTTTTAAGATGCACAATGAAAGGAGCTCCAAAGGGAAAGAAAAATAATGGCCAGGTTTTTTTTTCTAGAAAAAGCACTAACCTTGCACTTAGGTTGGGAGCAAATAAATGAGGTTAAAGGGAAATAATCAGCAGATTTTTGCTATGTAAGCTGAGGACAGCATGCGGTAAGGGTTAAAAAACAAAATTTAACAGTGCGCCTCTTATCATACTCTGTGCTATAGTTTACACAAAATAAAGGCTTTTATCACCTGGTGATTAGCATTATTGAACTACTTTGTCATGCACATGTCAGTATGACACTGCCCCTGCGGTGATGGACACCACACAGTCACTGTACAATCTCTATTTAGAGCCTGGTGTGTGCAGGGGCAGCTTTCCCAGCTCTCTCTGTAGCTAAACGCTGCAGCCAGTAATGTATGTGATACATTGTTGGATTCATAGTTTCTCTGCCTACATTATGTTGCTGTCAGATGAGTTACAAAATTCTGCTGACAGATTCCCTTTAAGCCACATGCCAATGAGCAAGAATACTGTAAATTGGTTTCTGGGTATAAATGCAGCATTTTTTTTCTCTAATCGCTCACATTTTTTAAGGAACATTCCAAGACTAGTTTAACGTTTCATGCCTATTTTACCTTCTAAAACAGAGGAACACAAACAGGCATCACCTAAGGCGCAACATAGTATCATTCTTCCTGGACTGTTCCTTAAAGTCTTAAGGCCCCGTTACACCTGGCGACATCGCCGCCGATTACATAGGCGAAGTAGGGGCGTGGCCTATTGGCAGCTACATCGCCCCTACGTCGCCTAATGTAAAGGGGCGATGTCGGCACCTCTGACAGCTCGCCTGGTTTCACATCAGTGATGTGAAACCAGGCGGCCAATCTGGGGCGATGTATCCACATCGCCCCATATAAACGGCCGCCGGCGAGCTGACAGGCGATGGGAGCCATAGGCTCCCATTGTACTGCATTGCCGCTGGCATTTCGAGACACCCCGGCGGCGATGCCGCCTCTCCGCTCGCCAGCCCATCGCCGGAGATGTCTACCCGTTTAAACGGGGGGTGGCGACGCTGGTGGGCGCCAAAAGCGGTGTCAGATGGTGTGACGGCACCCTTAGGCTGCTTCACATCACAATTTTTGTTCATCCGTTGCTATCCGTTGTAAAAGGGATAGCCACGGGTCTGATTAGGTTTCTATGTAACCCTATATGCATGGATGTGCACGGATTGGTCCTTGTTGGCATCAGATTGTGTCAGTTTTGTGATGGATTCGTTTGTGTCAGATTTCTTTCCCGCCCCCAAAATCGGAGCCAGCTCAGATTTTGGCCTGTCTTGAAGAAAATCGCAAATAACATGGAGCTCTATAGTGACAGATCAAAACAGATGTGTCAAAAAATCGGATCGATAAAATGTATTCGAATTGCTGTACTGCGCATGCTCAGAAGCAAGGTAAAGCCCTATCTCTGCTAACTAAAGGCAGATCTGTGGAAAACAAGGATCCATGGGCATCAGTGGCATCTGTTGGCACAGGTCCGTGCCTGTCCGTGTGATTGTTGAAATTCAAGGATCACCACAGATGCGCAAAAAACGTGATGTGAAAGCAGCCTTTTACTTGTTCTTGCAAAAGCTATGCCTAAAGTTTCATTGTGTTTTCTACTTGTAAGTCTGACAGGCTAGTTGAATGTCACAGTGTATATATTTCCATACTGACAGAATGAACAACGCCCCAGTTCTTTATTATTTTAAGTCTTTCACATGTCGAGTGAAAAAAGAAAGGCTTTAAGCTGCAGTTCCCCATACATTACCATACATTATACCCTTCCTAGAATTTTCACTGAATTAATTTACAGGTGTTATAAAGTATTTGGGATTTTACATTGTTTAGAAACTTTCCTAGAAACTTTCCTGATTCTCTGTGAACCAAAATAAAACTACCGGCAGACAAAGTGACCACTACTAATTAGCCATGGAAGTCAGAAAAATAAACATGTGCAAGAATCGACATAGCAAAGGACAAATTGTAATGGCTAGATGACGGAGTCTGGTCATTTCAAGAGCAGGTCTTCTGTGGTGTTCCCCGACGCAATGGTTAGTACCCACCAAAAGTGGTCTAAGGAAAGACATTGCATGACCCAGAGACAGTATTGTGGACTCCCCAGGAGAATGAGCTATTAAGAGTAGAGAAGGTGCTCTCATGTGCCCTGATCCCAGAGACGCGGTGTGTGTAGGGCTGCGCACTGACAGGTACCTGGTCGGAGGAATTATGGCACGTGGGATGCTGTGGAGTAACACCTAGGTTCCTAGTATTCATGTGGATGTTACTTTAATGTGACGCCCTTTAGGGTACAGTCGCTACAGAGGTACTGCACCTCAGCCAGAGGTGTGGTACCCCCCACCCTAGGTAAGGAGGGGGCACTACCCGGAACCCACACACTCACATCCAACACTATCCCACTCCAGGCCAGGAGAGAGAGGCGATATTTCTCCTATGGGAGAGCACAGACCCCATCTGCTGGCTAGAGGAGGGAATAGGTAGAGGCGTGGGTGGACCAGTTAGAACACTGGGGAGCACCTGGAAGTAGACAAACAGGAAGTGCGCAGGGAGATGGACAAGACAGAGTCAGTCAGAAGGACGGAGTGAGGGAGGATGTGTGAAGAGAGAGGGGTCCTGGGGACTGGAGCCAGGAGGAGTTTGTCCCCGGACAGAAGGAGGAGCCGGTGAGGAGCTCCAGAGGCAGAGAGGGGGTCCCAGGGGAACGGGAAGTGAAGGATCCACCCGTAGCGCCTGAATCTGTGCTGACCGGAATCGGGTGGAGGGAGCGGGTCGCAGAGGTGATGGGCCCCAGAGTAGTGGAGAGACTTCAAGTCTTAACTAGCAACCTGGAGGCTGCTGACTTTGTAGTAGCAGTAGCCACAGTTGAACACATACGCTAAAAAGGTGGCTGGCCGCATAGGACCAAGGGGACGTCGCCCAACAAGGCCCGAGGCAACTGGCTTAGGACACTGTGTACAAGGCGCAGGGCAGGAGGGCGAGAGCCAGCGCAGAGAGACAACCCAGCCAGGTACACAAGAAGGGGGTACCAATATATTGCACCCAATATACCTGGGAGTGGCTGGATCACCTGCTCAGAGGACACAGCACCCAGCTGATTGGTGTAACCTGAGAACTGTGAGTAAAGTGTGGAGACTGCACCTTGCTGTGTCCTCAGATTATTCCGGAGTCCTTCACCCTGCACCTCAATAGACATTACCATCTAGTACATCATCTGCAATAGTTGATATAGTTGTTACCCGTAGAAGCGCTACTGTAGAGCGAAACGGCCTGTTGTCAAATACCCCCACCCCTCTCCCCTGCACCCCCTGTGTACTGCTTCCGCCACCGCTTGTAAATATATCTGTTTAATGAATAAAGAGCACTGTGACTTGGACTGATGAGTGCTGCCTCGTTCCTCATAACGTTGCTCCGGAAATAGTTCATATAATCACTGCACACATATGAGATGTATATTTGCTTTAAGTGAATGTTTATTTATACAGTGGTGAGTTGAGCGATAGGCAAATGACATTTCGGCCAACTTCTGGCCTTGATCACAAAATCGCCATTCTTAAAGATGCATAATAGGTGAAACAGTAATATCCCAGAAATGGGGTCTGAATGTGATAGGAATCCTCCAGTATCAGTAGTGGTGAATAGGCTAGTTATAATAATGTTTTCTATTGGTGAGGTCAGGTCCCTTCTGTGACCTGGGTCCTGTGTTCTAGAGAATAGCCTGTATTTTGAGACTTCCACTGGAAATAAAGAGTAGTCACTCTGTGCTGATGAAAGCAGGGATATGTTGCCTATAGATGCCAGGTGGAGGTCGCATGAGAGACACAACTGCCCATTGGTTATAGAGCTTTCGCTATCAGTATTGGTGCTGGCAGGGATGCTGACACTTCAGTGTCTTAGCTTGAAGTGTCAGCATCCCTGCCACCCCCAATACTGATAGCGAAAGCTCTATAACCAAAAGACAGCTGTGTCTCTCATCTGAGAGGGGTCCTGGGGACTGGAGCTGAGAGGAGCTCGTCCCAGTACAGAAGGAGGAGTCGGTGGAGAGCTCTAGAGACAAAGAAGGGATCCCAGGGTCATGGGAAATGAAGGATCCATCCGTGGTGCCCGAATCCACGCTGACTGGAGTCGGGTGGAGGGCCCAGGTCACAGAGGAGATCGGTCCCAGACTAGTGGAGAGACTTCAAGCCTTAACTAGCAACCCAGAGGCTGCTGACTTTGTATGAGCAGTGGCCACAGCCGCACACATTTGGTAAAAAGGTGGCCGCATAGAACCAAGTGGACTCTGAGAACGTCGCCTGACAGGGCCCGAGGCCACTGGCTTAGAGAAGACCCGGACAGGTACACAAGAATGGAGTACCGATATAGTGCACCCAATCTACCTGGGAGTGGCTGGATCACCTGCTCAGAGGACATAGCACTTGGTTGATGTATCCTGAGAACTGTGAGTAAAGTGTGGAGATTGCACCCTGCTGTGTCCTCAAATTAGTCCCGCGTTCTTCACCCTGCACCTCAATAGACATTACCATCTAGTACTTCATCTAAAACTGCTGGGGCCCCACTCAACCTGTGGGAAGCCACACCATTTTTGCTGTGTCACCAACTGCCCCAGTGGTCCTGAATGTGCAGTGTTGGCCCTATATAGCTGAACACCACAGGTGGCATCACAAAAGACTTATCAATCCCCTGTAAATAGCCCCCTTTACTTACCCCTTCCCGACCCATGATGTTACACAAACGTCATGGGTTTCGGTGCCTTCCCGATCTATGGTGCTGTGTAACGTCACGGCGGGATCCCGTTCCTGCAGTGCTGATGCCCGGGATCTGTGGAATGTCATCGGTGCTGCAAGTACATGGGGACCTGTAGTTTACCCCGGGGAAGTGGCTACAATTGAGGTGACTGGCGGTTGAAAGTGAAACCGCCAATTACAGCGATTGTAATATTTCACCAATGAAACTTGGTGAAATATTACAATCCAGTCATGGCCAAGGCTGCAATAGCCCCAGCTATTGGCTGGAGCAGGGTGACCACTGTGTCACCCCTCACCCTGATCTGACTGCAGCTAGCATCCATCCAATCAGATATGGAGGGGTGATGTGATGTGCTGCTGCCCTGAGCCCTCCCTCCTCAGCCTCATCCTATGTGGACTGAAGACTGAAGAGGGAGGTGACTAAGGTGCTGCAGCCCTGACACCACCACCCTGTGATCACCCCCTGCCAGCCCCCTGCTGCCACTCCCCCTGTGATCGCCCCCTGCCATCGCCCCCTTGTGATCGTCCAAGCCCCCTGTCCGCCCCCCTGTGATCACCCAAGCCCCCTGCCCACCCTCCTACGCGCTTCGTCCCGTGCTATCCAATCACCCCCTGTACCCCGCCGCACTGGCGACAAGCATCAGGGAACAGGGGATAATTGCATGGCACGGGGGATGCTGAAGGAACTGGCGGCAGTGGAATTGCAGGGAGCGATCGGCTGGCATTTATGCCGGCGCCGTACTGGGGTGTCTCAGCAGCAGTACATGTACGCCAAGCAGCGGCCAATCAGTCGTGAGCGGAGAAACTGCCCAACAAACTTCAGGATCCATCTTATCCTGTTGCCCGTGTGAAAATGAAAATATTGAAACTAAAACAAGATTTTTGTTGTAAAAATTAAAATGTCCATTTTTTTACTTCCACATTGCTTTAGTTCCTGTGAAGCACCTGAAGGATTAATAATCTACCCGAATATAGTTTTGAGTAGCATGAGGGGTGCAGTTTTGGGTGTTTTCTATCATGTACGCCCCTCAAAGGGACTTTGCGGCCACTAAAAAAAATGGTTTTGTAAATTTTGCTTGAAAAATAAGAAATTGCTGATGAACTTTGAACCCTTATAACTTTCTAACAAAAATTTTTTTTCCCAAAAATGTGCTGATGTAAAGTAGACATGTGGGAAACATTATTTATCAACTATTTTGTGTCACATAACTCTCTGGTTTAGCAGAATAAAAATTAAAAATTTGAAAAATTGCTAAATTTTAAAAAATGTTGCCAAATTTCCGATTTTTCTACAAACAAACACAAAAATTATCGACCTAAATTTAATACTAACATGAAGCCCAATATGTCACGAAAAAACAATCTCAGAATCACTAGGATCGGTTGAAGCGTTCCAGAGTTATTACCTCATTAAGGGACACTGGTCAGAATTGTAAAAAATGGCAAAGTCAGTAAGGTCAAAATAGGCCCGGGGGTGAAGGGGTTAACAGCTCTTCCCAGGGTCACAGAGCCGGGTCACAGCCACGTGACATCCCAATAAACTGGACCCGGCCCAGCTCCAAGTACCCCATGGCCCTGGAGTGATCCATTAACATATACCACCTACCTAAAGTAAGTGCACCCTTACAGGCCAAGTACACACCTTTATGGCATTGTATTCTATAATGGCAATGCCTTTTTCTGCAGGTTATTGCAACTTACCACACTGCAAAGTGAGGAATATTACTAAGCGTTTATAGTGATATCTTGGCCTCCAAACTTTGGACTAAGTAGCACACAGAATATATTCAATACTTTATAAAGAAAATTATTCCATTTACATGACTGGAAACCAAAGACCAAAGCACAGGGCAGTTTCTGCATTACACATTTGCACTATTCAGTCTGATCTTCTTTTCTATAGTGCCACTCATTAATTTACATTTCTCATATATACAGTAGTGTCGCGGCAGATATCCTATTCTTGGAAACCAAAGACAACTTGGAACCAACACCATATTCACCAAGTGCGGGAGAGTCCACAATGTGAATCCGACTGGATCTTCATAGACACCTCACACTCTCCTGCACTTGGGGAATATGATGACTGCTCCAAACTGTCTTTATTGCATATGAAGATGTGATACGTTTTGGCCAAACTGATTGTATATAAACACTGAAGTTCTGAAGTTATTGTGTGTGCTTCTTCTTGCCGGATATCAGTTTACCAGTTAGGAGAGCGCAGGGCAGCATAGGGAGGGGTGCAATTATTTCTAAATCATCTTCTTTCAATAACTTGTGTCTAAATTCCTCAAACCTCATTCTAATTCGGCACCTCTGGGACGTGATAGAATAAAGTCTGATCCATGGAGGTCCCCACCTCTTAAACGGGGCTGTGAGTCGAAAGTCAAACCTCAAACTTAAACTCCTCAATTTCCCTGAATCTGACTGCACCAAAATGGGCACAGACTACAACTCCACAACCTTGGTGTGCATTCATTATGCTCAATCTCCGACTTCAACTCCGACTCACACTCAGATTCCTCAACTTCCCTGAATTCGACTCAGACTTTAAACAAATGGACACAAGCCGACTCCACAACCCTGCTCACAACTTACAGGACTTGAATGATCTTGACACCAGATCCTACACAACAATTTCACTTTCCCAGGTCTTATGGAGTCCATATCTCAATGGGTCAGAGCCGTTTTGAGGATGCAAGATAACCTATAACATTAATAGGCAGGAGGTTTTCATGTTCTGCTGATCGGTGATATCAACCAGTTTTATGTCCCACACTTTCTTACACAATGTTTTAAAACATCCCATGGCATCACACAGAAGATTCATGGCGTACAGAGCTGTGCAAATTAATTGGGACAAAGCATTTTTTTAAGTAAAATCGTAAGTTGGGGTTACCAGTCAGTGATTCAAACCAGTTTTGACTGCTTTGAACAGGTGTGAGTGTACAACCTTGAGTAACAAAATGTGGTTTGACTGGTTTTAGTCAGAAAATAACAGCTAGCTGCCCCCTCAGCTTCAGGTGAGAGCTTGTTTCTGTGAGGAGTGGTTTAGTGGACTTTTTCTCTCAGTGTGATTCGTGCCTGTAAAAATGGATGTTACTCCACGGAAGAGGTCTAGAATTATTACTCTTAATGACCATACAAGTCTGACTAAGAGAAATCGCTTCCACTGTTGGTATTGGAAAATCTACTGTTTCAAGAATAATTCGCACACACAATGAAACTGGATCGTTTTCTCCAAAACGAAAAGGAAAATGTGGAAGAAAAAGGAAAACGACACCAAGAACTGATAAAAGACTTATCAGAAATAGTAAAACTAATGCAAGAAAAACAAGTAAAGACTTGCTTTGTCCCAATTAATTTGCACAGCACTGTAAATCTTAGTATCTACAGACAGGTCTGTAGACGTTAATGAAGTTGGCCTCCTACACACATCCTTATTCAAGCTTCATACAACTTCCAAGGGAGTAGGTTATCCACAACATTTTGTAGGGTCTAACAACATCTCTGTATGCCATTGAATTAGTAATGATCCTTGTGGTGTATGTTCTGTCACATTTTGTATGCATTTAAATGAAAGTATGCTCCACAGGGTGAGGTATATGGGAGGTAAAGTAGTGTGAAGCGGGAGGGGGCTCCGCGCTCAGCATTACACCTATTTTACATGTGAGTGATTGTCACGTGTGTGTGTGTGTGTTTAGTGTCAGCAAAAATATTTTTTTCATCCATGATATTATCCATTCTTCACTTACTCATGGTTTGCGCTTACTTTTTTTCACCGTCAAATGAGAAAATACATCAAACTGTATTCGCCTGAAAACAAGTGGAACACTTTGAATAGTTGACAATTATTTTGCAAAGTGAAGTGGTGCAACAATTTCACAACTTTTAGCTTTTGCACACCAGTTTCAAGTAATTCCATCAAAAAAGTGGAAGCCAGGGTGAGATGGGGTGTAGTTGTCCCTGTCTGACAAAATCATTAAAAGTAGCAGTGTTTCCTACATCAGAAAAGTTACTCTAGTCCCTGATTGGAGTAATATTTCTGGTGAGGCACATGGAGGTGCATGCCACTGATGACCACAGATTCAATTACGGTAATTAGGTGCATCCAATTCATACACACCAATAAATAAGACTGGTGTACAAAATGCCAGTCTTAATGTTTGGTGCCAAAATTTCTTGGAAGAAAAGGACAGCACAATGTGACTATCTGATCTCATGCAGACCACAAATCAGAAGTAGAGCGTCAAATATCAGGAAGGCTGCACTGCAGGAATGAAGAGCCTTGGGATCCCAAATCAATTGTTACTAATCCCAACAGATTTCCGGACCAGACAAGTGCTTTTCTTAAGGTATAAAAAGCAAAAACGTGTTTTGATTCCTTGAGAAAGGTGCCAGTCCAGCGTAGAAACACGTTGGCATCCATAAATAAACGATTTGGGATCCTAAAGGCCCAGTCTCACATAACGACGCATCAGCGATCCCAATCCCAATAATGATGTGCAGAGATCGCTGGTCCGTCGCTTACACATCGCTGGTAAGATGGCAAACAGGTATCTCACCAGCGATGTGAAAAACGACGCACTAGCGATCCAAAATTATACCGAGGTCGGTGTGAATTTTCTCTCCATAGCGTAGCATTGAGATCGTTGCTCATTATCTCTGTCAAACACAACGATGTAGTGTTCCCAGCGGGAGCGCAACGACGCAGGAATGACCCAGAGCAGTGTGTAACGATCAACTATCTCACAGCAGGGGCCAGATCGTTGGTGAGTGTCACACAGAACGACATCGCTGTTGCATCACGAATTTTGTGACGCAACAGCGATCCCAATAGTGATCTCGTTAGCGATCTCTTTGTGTGTGACAGGGCCTTTATGCTCCTCATTCCCGCGGCGCAGCCTTCCTAAACTGGACAATTTCCATTTTTGCCATTATAACATCTAAAACAACCAGATACTCCAGCCACAAGGAAGTACTCAACAGCTTTTCACTTTATAGCTTTACCTGAGCACTACCATCACTTATACTTTTCTTTAACCAGTCGGTATTGTTTATTTTGTGTTCACTTTGTTCCCTCTCAGAGCTTCTCATCTTTGTAGGTTCTCACCTAGTTATAGTGTTCATGAAATAGGGTAATAGGTGTAATCTTACCAGTATTTTTGCCCTCGATTTTTCCACTGGAAGAGAATTACAGCAGCTGAGACCTAATGATTGTATATATATATATATATATATATATATATATATATATATATATATATATATATATATATACCGTATTTTTCGCATTATAAGACGCACTTTTGTTCCCCCAAATTTTGGGGGAAAGTGGGGGGTGCGTCTTATAATGGGAATATACGGTCATTTACTACTGGGGAGGCTCGGTGCAGCTCTACAGTGGTGTCCGGAGCAGGGGCGGGCTGGCTGCGGTCCTCAGGAGGCAGCGGGAGGTCATGTGCTCCCGCTCATTAGCCTCCTCCGATATGCACTGCACTGCCGCTGTCCATCACCTTGGTGCTGAAACCAGCACCAAGATCTGGACAGGGGTGCAGCGCATATCAGCTGTGCCTGCACTCACCCCCTGTGCAGGCACACTTGCCCCCATCACTGTTTACAGCCCCCCTGTGCAGGCACACTTGCCCCCATCACTGTTTACAGCCCCCCTGTGCAGGCACACTTGCCCCCATCACTGCTTAAAGCTCCCCTGTGCAGGCACACTTGTCCCCATCACTGCTTAAAGCCCCCCTGTGCAGGCACACTTGCCCCCATCACTGCTTAAAGCCCCCCTGCTGGCACGCACATAAAATAAAAAATAATTACTTCACCTTCCGACGATCGCGCTCCCTTCTGCCAGCTGATCGGTGACTTCCTGCTTTGGTCTCGGCATCGGGTCATGTGACCAGAGTGCATCATGTGATCGGATGTCATCCCTGTGCACTCCCGATGGCTGACCCAAAGCAGGGAGTCACCGATCAGCTGGCAGAAGGGAGCGCGATCGTCGGAAGGTGAAGTAAGGATTTTTTATTTTATGTGTGCGCCAGCAGGGGGCTTTAAACAGTGATGGGGGAAAGTGTGCCTCCACAGGGGGGCTTTAAACAGTGATGGGGGCAAATGTGCCTGCACAGGGGGGCTTTAAACAGTGATGGGGGCAAGTGTGCCTGCACAGGGGGGCTTTAAACAGTGATGGGGGCAAGTGTGCCTGCACAGGGGGGCTTTAAACAGTGATGGGGGCATGTGTGCCTGCACAGGGGGGCTTTAACCAGTGATGGGGGAAAGTGTGCCTGCACAGGGGGGCTTTAAACAGTGATGGGGGCAAGTGTGCCTGCACAGGGGAGCTTTAACCAGTGATGGGGGAAAGTGTGCCTGCACAGGGGAGCTTTAAACAGTGATGGGGGCAAAATGTGCCTGCACAGGGGGGCTTTAAACAGTGATGGGGGCAAGTGTGCCTGCACTGGGAGATGAGTGCAGGTACAGGGGCAAGTGTGCCTGCACTGGGCGAAGAGTGCAGGCACAGGGGCAAGTGTGCCTGCACTTGGGGGTGGTGCAGGCACAGGGGCAATTCTGCCTGCACTGGGGCAAGTGTGCCAGCACAGGGGATTGAGTGCAGGCACGGGGGCAAGTGTGCCAGCACAGAGTGGTGAGTGCAGACACAGGGGCAAGTGTGCCTGCACTTGGGGGTGAGTGCAGGCACAGGGGAAAGTGTGGCTGCACTTGGGGGTGGTGCAGGCACAGGGGCAATTCTGCCTGCACAGGGGGGCTTTAAACAGTGATGGGGGCAAGTGTGCCTGCACAGGGGGGCTTTAAACAGTGATGGGGGCAAGTGTGCCTGCACAGGGGGGCTTTAAACAGTGATGGAGGCAAGTGTGCCTGCACAGGGGGGCTTTAAACAGTGATGGGGGCATGTGTGCCTGCACAGGGGGGCTTTAACCAGTGATGGGGGCAAGTGTGCCTGCACAGGGGGTGAGTGCAGGCACAGGGGCAAGTGTGCCTGCACTGGGAGATGAGTGCAGGTACAGGGGCAAGTGTGCCTGCACTGGGCGATGAGTGCAGGCACAGGGGCAAGTGTGCCTGCACTGGGGCAAGTGTGCCAGCACAGGGGATTGAGTGCAGGCACGGGGGCAAGTGTGCCAGCACAGAGTGGTGAGTGCAGACACAGGGGCAAGTGTGCCTGCACTTGGGGGTGAGTGCAGGCACAGGGAAAGTGTGCCTGCACTTGGGGGTGGTGCAGGCACAGGGGCAAGTGTGCCTGCACTGGGGCAAGTGTGCCAGCACAGGGGGCTTTAACCAGTGATGGGGGAAAGTGTGCCTGCACAGGGGGGGCTTTAAACAGTGATGGGGGCAAGTGTGCCTGCACAGGGGGGCTTTAAACAGTGATGGGGGCAAGTGTGCCTGCACAGGGGGCTTTAAACAGTGATGGGGGCATGTGTGCCTGCACAGGGGGGCTTTAACCAGTGATGGGGGAAAGTGTGCCTGCACAGGGGAGCTTTAAACAGTGATGGGGGCAAGTGTGTCTGCACAGGGGAGCTTTAAACAGTGATCGGGGCAAATGTGCCTGCACAGGGGGACTTTAAACAGTGATGGGGGCAAGTGTGCCTGCACAGGGGGGTGAGTGCAGGCACAGGGGCAAGTGTGCCTGCACTGGGAGATGAGTGCAGGTACAGGGGCAAGTGTGCCTGCACTGGGCGATGAGTGCAGGCACAGGGGCAAGTGTGCCTGCACTGGGGCAAGTGTGCCAGCACAGGGGATTGAGTGCAGGCACGGGGGCAAGTGTGCCAGTACAGAGTGGTGAGTGCAGACACAGGGGCAAGTGTGCCTGCACTTGGGGGTGAGTGCAGGCACAGGGGAAAGTGTGCCTGCACTTGGGGGTGGTGCAGGTACAGGGGCAATTCTGCCTGCACTGGGGCAAGTGTGCCAGCACAGAGGGGTGAGTGCAGACACTGGGGAAAGTGTGCCAGCACTGGGGGAGGTGTGCCATCAATAGGGGATGTGTGCCATCACTGGGGGACGTGAGCCAGCACAAGGGGGCTATATCCCAGGATGAGGGACAATGTACCAAGATGAGGGTGTTATGAGGGACATGTGTCCTATATGATTTGTTAGACGGACACTGGCATTATAAGACAGCCCCATTTAACATTAAAAATTATTTTTTTCTCTTTTCCTTCACCAAATTTGGGGGTGTGTCTTATAATCAGGTGCGTCTTATAAAGCGAAAAATACGGTATATGCAAGTCTACAGAGTGACCTTCAGCAAGACTGCAGGAGTCTGAGATACAGGTTGTAGAGAAGATGACATTTGTAGCGGCCAGATGTGTCTGTCTCTGGAGGGAGAACCTGACCGCAGAACGTCCCTTTAGTACAACTTCTCTAGGCCATGACGCTATTTATAGGCCTACAAGGATATCAGGATGTCCTCCACCCTCACATCATGTTATTTTAGCTAATGGTTCAATGAATACATTAGGCCCTAATGAAGAATAAAATGAAATTCCTCTCTAGTTTCCAGGAAAGGGCTCAGTTCACACCCAGACTGTGGAAACTGTTTATGAAGGAAGTTACATCTGCAGATTCCTCATGCTGTGGATAACAATGCTGCCCTGCAGATACCGCCAAAGTGTAATCAAAAAGGATTCAGATAGGGAGTAACAGTGAACCCTGAGGGTCCAACTACTGGGACCTCAAGAAGCAGAGCAGAGCCCAGTCTACATAAACTGAAGGTCAAGGATTCGCACCTCCACTAAATCCACTGGCCATGGGAAGTACAAGTACTGCGCTCTGAAATCTATAGAGAATGAGTGAAGGGGAGGCGAACAAACTAGACCTCTGCTCCATCCAGATGGGTTACTGCGGAGCTCGCTTCTCAGGTTCTGAGGGGACCAGCCATCAATGAGTTATACCATATACTAGAAGATGTATATGTTTCTGACACAAAGCAATTGTACAACAAAGCAGGGCTATGTAATCAGCAAGCCAAACCTCTGACTCCAATATAGACTCCTCATTTTCACTTAATCCCACTCAAACCCGACCAAAATGGACACCGACTCCACAATCCTGCCACTCAACTCTTCTTGTAGTAATAAATATCCAAATTTGGATGTAAGAGAAAAAGGTTTGTGTGCTGAAATAAAGCTTATATATGTGTCCCTGCTATGTTCTGTGTAATGGCTGTGTCTGACCGTACAGGGACATGGTCTGATCATACCACATCTCCTGTGCTGGGGAGGACGCATAAGAGAATACATACATTACAGCACAGGATCATAAATTATTCTGTGAGGTAAAACATTTCCCTACCGGCTTTTAAAAATGTTTTACCTCAGAAATCAGCTGTGATCCTATGCTGTAATATCAGTATACTCTCTTACTTCCTCCCCTGCCCAGGAGAAGTGGCATGATCAGATCATGTCCCTTTACGGTCAGACACATTCATTACACAGTACATAGCAGGGACACATGTATAAGATTATCTCAGCCCATGAGATGTGGTATGATCAGACCATGTCCCTGTACGGTCAGACACATTCATTACACAGTACATAGCAGGGACACATGTAAGATTATCTCAGCCCATGAGATGTGGTATGATCAGATCATGTCCCTGTACAGTCAGACACATTCATTACACAGTACATAGCAGGGACACATATATAAGATCTCAGCACACAAACATTTTTTATTAACACATTCAATTATGGAAATTATTATTCCAGGACCTATTGAATGAAATATACTTTGTGGGACAAACCCTTTAAGCACCTAAACCTTCACCTATCAGGACAATTAATGACAGATAAACTTTACAGGATAAGCATAGAAATGTCCTTTTAGGGTGCCCATACAGAACAGAATAAGGTCATTACAACTGGTTTTGTCAGGCCAGCGGTGACACCGTCCAGAAATTCCCGGACAGTGTAAAAACAGAAGGCTTTTTTCACTGCCCGTAAAAAAATTTTGATACCTCTATGATTGTTATTATATAAATTATTATTATTATTATTAATAATAATAATGATAATCATAATAATTTAGCTGCAGAAGCTTATGCAGATTATTTGACTGATATCATCGTTTTATAATTCATAATAAATGATGCTAACATCAGAACTATGGACTGTAGACATATTTCACTAATAATCTTCAGGATTCATTACAATGGTATACAGTGATTTTGATGCAAACGATAGCTGAACGGTTTTATATTACGTTTATGGTGCCAATTACGAACACGACTTTGGTTATGCCAGATTGGCTCTAGTTTCTGGAGATGATTAAAAGTTAATTAACACAACACGACTGATAAACATTCAGAACTGCAAGAATATTATTTTGTTACAACTAGTAAGTAAACAGTCTAAAATCATACAATAAATTAAAAATGACAGTAAAAAGTTATTTTTGATTTGATTAATAACAATTACTAATTAATAATGTATTAATGTCAATGCTGCAAAAAAAACCTCTGTTGATGCCATTTCCTTTTGTGTGTCTCATGAGGACAATCACGTTGGAGACTCCATCTGCAATCATGTGCATGTCCCATCTGCTTTGATATCTCTCCTCCATCACCTTCATATCCTGGTGGAACTTTCGCCTTGTTCTTCGCTGAAGTCTCCAAGGTTATCTGGAATTCAGTTTACATAGCTATGGAGATGGTGCATCTTTATGTTGTCATTAACGCCCAAATTTTGTAAGTTAGCGAACATATCTTGCTCCAATTCTTCATAATGGTCTGCTCTGGTATGACTCAAGTAGTCAAAACTCTTCTCGGCCGAAGCCTCAGTGTCATTCATGCAAGTGGTGAAGTAGGAATCGTTCAGGAGTTTATGAATATGATGACCAATGATTCCAGATTTTAGTTTTTCCATGCTCAGTCCAGGGAATGATCTACAAATGTGTTGAAGCATGAAGCATTTACCCAATCTGTCCAAAGCGCTAAGAAAATGCTTAATTCATCCCAACTTAATATGAAGTGGTGGGAGAACGACTTTGTTCCTTCCCACCATGACCCTTTTTTCCGATGATCTTGCTTTGCCTTGCTGTGCTCAGAGGCACATGAAGCATGGGGAACTTGTGTACGCAGATTGCTGTCCAAGCAAGAAGTCCACCATCTTCAGATCAAAACAAATCAACCACTGATGTTCATGATAGAAGATTTTCTGTAATACAATTTTACCATTTTCATATTCTCCTTTAAGAACACATTTCAAGGTTGTAATGGTGCAGTCTATAAAAAGCCGCCAGTCTTCTGGTCGATATCCTGTTAGTCCTATTTGAAGTACAATTCAGGGGATATTATTGCAGTATGCAGGTTCTTTCTCTTGGTTAAAATATAGGAGCAGCCTATTCATTTGTCATCTTGGCTGTAATTTTAACTTCTGCCTTTATAAAATTTTGTTCATTAGGTCTGGACACTAAAACTTTAGATGCTTACTTGGACAGATTCATGTCCCAATCAGGCCATTGAGTTCCTTTTGGCTTAACAGTTGAGACCTCTAATTGCTTCCCTCAAATTCACTTCCACTGCTGCTACCTACCATACACTCCAATCCCTGCCTCTATACAGAGTCTGACAGTGAACGGTCTGGTGGTCCAGTAAACACTGGTATGGGAACATCATTACTACGTGGAATAAGTCATCTTGCCGATTCCAAATCAGGATAATCTCACCAAGCTTTGATGTAACGATTAAAGCCTGTAATCTTTACATCACAATAATAATATTCGTTATGGTGGGTTTTTGGTTTTCTCCATACCATTGGCAAACCAAAGTTTACACTCTCTCTTTCATCATTCGTCCACTGTCGTAGGTGCTCTAAACAACGTGGATCTCAAGACTTACCCTGGTCGCCAAACTTTACTCCAAAATAAACCCCAGTATACTCGATGCATAGAGTGTGAACTTTTTTTTTTTGCTGTTTTAAACTGATGTAGCAGAATACATCAGAATTGGTAATGCAGGCTCTTCTAGATGAAGACATAATTTTTACATGTATTTATCTACTAATTAAAGAGGACCTGTCACCCCCCTGGTGCATAGCAAACTGAATGCAGCACTGAATGCAGCATGCCTGCTGCATTCAGGGATGGGGTCCCCCATGGCTCTAGCCCCCCTGTAAGCTTTAAAAAAAGACTTCAGAAACCTTACAGTTAAGAGGTCGTCTGGGTGGGATCTTAAGAAGTCCTGGTCCTGACTCCTCCTTGTGTATTTCACCCCCTCTATGCGTCTGCAGCCGCATCCTCTTCTTCTGGGTCTGCCCTCCTCTTCTGCTCCTGACGTCACACAGAGCAGGAGCAGAAGAGGAGGGCAGACCCAAAAGAAGAGGAGGCGGCGGCAGACACATAGAGGGGGCGGAATACACAAGGAGGAGGCTGGAGGACTGTGCCAGCAGCCAGGACTTCTTAATAAGAACCCACCCAGGTGACCTCTTATTCAAATGTGTTTATTAGGTTTTATAACATATGTTCAAATAACATAACTTGTAAATACAAGTGCATGTAACCGTTGCAAGATATTTATACAAGAGTAGTACATAAAATGATTTAACCTTATGCAATCAAAGATTGAAGGCGACCTCTTAACTGTAAGGTTTCTAAAGTCTTATTTTTAAAGCTTACAGGGGGCTAGAGCCATGGGGGACCCCTTCCCTGAATACAGCAGACACGCTGCATTCAGTGCTGCAGTTTCCCAAGCACCAGGGGGTGACAGGTCCTCTGTAAGACAGGTCTTTTTCAGTATGAACCAAGACTGGGTCGATAAGCTTATTCTGTAGCCATCTTTTTTCCTCAGCAAATTCACAGTAAAAATCTGGGGTAACATAGTTGCTTTTATAGCATTTGCAGGCCTACAAACAGAAATGCAAAATAATTATATGGGGTATTTCATTACCTAAGACACTATTAAAGAGCAAAAAGACAGACCTAAAGCTACTGCATTAGTTATCACACACAACTCGCATTGAAGAATGCATTATTTTCATGGGTGTCCATTATCTCAAAAACTAGATCCAAAATACCAAAAAAGTAATGGGATATTTGAATTCAGCACCATCAAACAAGTTGGCAACCCTACATCAGGATCAACTGATCATTTACTATGTAAAGTATGACGGATCTTGGTTTTTCCAAAAGAGTAGATGTCAGGTGGGCGGATAGGATTGGGCAATATGAATTTCAACATGTTCAATCCTTTGATGAAGCGGCCTACATTTTCTTTCAGATCAACGCTTGTACACCTAAAAGGTGGCATGAAAAGCTTTGAAAAGTCAAGTTTGTTATGCAAAGACATTTTCCAGCACATTTTGCCCAGCTCCAACACAATCGATGTAGTTGTTGCGGGGGTGTAACAACCCTAAGCTCATCAATTAATAACGAGCTGTCGTGTTCCTTAGGGAGGCACGTCACTTTGCACAATGCCCGATTCATTAAGAGGTGTGCAGCTAATGAATAGGACACCTTGCACTCCACCTCATGAAGGCCAATGTGAAAAAAGTTAGTCTTGATGAATCAGGGCTAAAGTGTTTTACAGTGGTTTATTCTCCTATCCCTAATAAGATTACTTTAGATGACTGGCTTCTATCTCAACCATATGACAGGATTTGCTGAAAGGGTCAATTACTAAAATGACAACTACATTCAAAGACTTAAAAATAAATATGCAGAAATTAGATGGAAGACCCCGCAACAAAGAACACGTTCAATCCACACTCCAGAGCAAAGCTGTTAAACAATCAGATCGGGATTAATGTACACGTCATTCACACACAGCATTCCCTCAGTTAGTACTTAATGCACAACAATACAATGAGTTTCAACAAAAATGCCAAAAGCCTTCAATTATAGGAAGACGTCAAGTAAGCTGGATGGGACGGCTATCATACCTGTCAACTGCACATTTATTATCATCTGCACCAATATAAAGATAGTTGAAAGGTTTCAGCAAATCTTGGGCTCTATGACATTACCAAGATGCCTGGAAATGTGACCCCTACTAATACTTTCATAGGTCTAGTTTAAAAAGAAAAAAAACTAATGTAGTCAGAAATGATGCAGATTTTGTTTTTCTTTTTATGTTAGGAAATATATAAATTAATCTTATATTATACGATCCGAACAACACAACAGTATTACTAGTGATCTAAATATAAAGCAGATCCCCTATGCTCCCAGCAAGTCATCAACCACCTATGGATGTACAGACCTGCGGGAGTGGAACCAAATATAGGAAATCTGAAATCCCTCTTGTGTTTCTAGAACCAATCCAAATTCTACCAGTATATTATGGATGGTTCTTAATTCCCTCCACCTTGACTAAACCCCAGTTCCAGATGCTGAATAACAGCCCCAAAGCACAATGCTGCCTCCACTATATTTCACTGTGGGTAAGGTGTTCTTTTGGTGATGGGCAGTGTTAGCTTTGTGCCAAACCAATAGTCTGGAATTTTAAGCAAAAATTTAACCTTGGTCCCATCAGACCATAACACATTTTCCAACACACTTTTGGTAGGCTTCATGTGGGTTTTGGCAAAATATAGCCGAACTTGGAAATTTTTCTTTTTTAATGCCTTTGTTTTGCCACCCTAACAAATGGGCCAGACATATGAGGAATATATGAGACTGTTGTGACATGCAGTATACAACTACTAATTGGCAAAAATTTCTGAGCCTCTTTATTGCTGCAGCCATCCTCTTAGCAGCCACCAAACTAATCTTCTTGGTCTTTGTTATCAGTTTTGGATTGACGTCCAGTTCTAGATAAATTTGCCACAACAGTTAAATTAAGTCACTTCTTGATGACAGTCTTCATAAATTTCCATAATATATCTAAGGCCTTGGAATTCTTTTTGTACCCTTCTCCTGACTGATAAATTCACCAATGAGATAATTTTGCTGTGTTGTTGGCTGTTTATTAACCAAGACTTTTGCTTTAAAACACAACTAAGACAATGTCGAGGAAATCCTAATAGAACAGCTAAAATTTATATGGAAACAATCTGAAATACTGTAAATTTTGGCAGCTGTCAATGACCAATATTTACCATGAGTTTAATTAGAGTAATTCTGAACACAACCACATCCCTAATTAAACAGGATATGCACACATACAACCATCTTATTTCACTTTTACTTTAAATTTTTCCCTTAAAATTATTTCATTTTGTATCTCAATGGATTTGTAAAGATTATGGGTGACAAAGGTATTTTTTATTTGGTATGATTTATTTTTATTTATGCCATTTTAACAGGGGTGTGTATCTTATGTATAATAGAACACAGGTTGCAGAATGAAATCAAATCAGTCAGTCTCACCTGACAGCAGGGTCTGTAACCTTTATCCATCTTGTCGTGAATTTTTAATGAAACCCTAACAAAAAAATTGTTTTTTTGTTTGTTTTGCTTTTTTTTCATTAATTCAAAAATACATGCAATTGAGTAAAATAAAAACTGAGTTCACTGGGCAACTATGTAAGTAATGCCAGGGTTCAACTTGTGGGAACAATGCGAGAGATTTGCAAGTGTCTCACATCGCCTGGCATCCCCCAGCAAGGCCGCCCACTCTCCTGACAGCAGCATGAAGCTGGATAGAAATACAAGTCCAGAGAGACGGAGGCCGTGACGGGTGATGTGATGCGAGACACATGTGAGTCTATCACATCACTCTCACAAGTGGAACCCCGGCCTAAAGGTGATCATCACAAAGTAATGTGCCAATTGAGGACTGTTTGTAAGTATACAACCGCAATTCTGAGGAAAAAATGATGGAATCATGACAAACAAAAAAAAAACAACACTCAAATACATCACTAGTATTTTGGTGCACCACCTATAGCTTTTATAACAGCTTGCAGTCTCTGAGGCATGGACTTAATGAGTGACAAACAGTACTCATCATTAGTCTGGCTCCACCTTTCTCTGATTGCTGTTGCCAGATCAGCTTTGCAGGTTGGAGCCTTGTCATGGACCTTTTTCTTCAACTTCCACCAAAGATTTTCAATTGGATCAAGATCCGGACTATTTGCAGGCCATGACATTAACCTTATGTGTCTTCTTTCAAGGAATGTTTTCACAGTTTTTGCTCTATGGCAGGATGCATTATCATCTTGATAAATGATTTCATCATCCCCAAACATTCTTTCACGGGATAAGAAAAGTGTCCAAAATATCAATGTAAACTTGGTCATTTAAGATGTAATGACAGCCATCTCCCCAGTGCCTTTACCTGACATGCAGCCGCATGTCATCAATTACTGTGGAAATTTGCATGTTCTCTTCAGGCAGTCATCTTTATAAATCTCACTGGAACGACACCAAACAAAAGTTTCAGCAGCATCACCTTGTCCAATGCAGATTTGCGATTCATCACTGAATAGAACGTTCATCCGGTCATCTACAGTCCATGATTGCTTTTCCTTAGCCCAGTGTAACCTTGATTTTTTCTGTTTAGGTGTTAATGATAGCTTTAATTTAGCTTTTCTGTATGTAAATCCCATTTCCTTTAGGCGGTTTCTTACAGTTCGGTCACAGACATTGACTCCAGTTTCCTCCCATTCATTCCTCATTTGTTTTGTTGTGCATTTCATGTTTTGGAGACATATTGCTTTAAGTTTCCGGTCTTGACGCTTTGATGTCTTCATTGGTCTACCAGTATGTTTCACTTTAATAATCTTTCCATGTTGTTTGTATTTGGACCACATTTTAGACACAGCTGACTGTGAACAACTAACATCTTTTGCAACATTGCGTGTTGATTTACCGTCTTTTAAGAGTTTGATAACCCTCTCCCTTGCTCTGCAGCTTCCTTTTTTGTGATGATGCAATAAAAACAATGATCTTGACTGGATGTAGTCATCACTATTCTATGGTTAGACATTGAGCGATAGATGATCAGGTATGTGGTTTAACATGCCTGATCCCATCATGTCTGGGGGCAGCTTTTTCCCTTCTCCCCATACAGACCGTATACAAGAACCTAATATGTACGGCCAGCCTTACCTTGGTTAAAGAAAAGCATTTAGACGTATCATTATATATAGTATGCTTTGTATAAAGAGCATTATGGTGCTGCTTCTATAGGGTCTTCAGCTTTCAAAATGCCTAGAGTAATTCACCCCCTGCCAAGCAGAGATTTACAGGCAGCTGCCTAAATTGGTGTAATCAGGTATCCTCTTCTTCTACCCACATATAGGACCTGTTATGCCTTGTCAAGCCTACACAATGTGAATATTCAATGCAAATTGATTGACTACTAGAAGGGGAAGATATAATCCAGTGATGCCAATAATGACCTACAGTATTATACCATGAATCAAATCCTTGTGCAGAATACCAATTTTAGATGAAGACAGTTGATAGATATGATGGCTCTTAAGATTAGATTTAAAATCTCAATATCAGGGGTAAGCAATCTGAGACCACCCAGAAAATGAATGAATTCAATCAGCAGTATCTTTAGATTACCAGCAAGGGGTGTCAATGAGACTGCTGAACCCTGATGAGCATCAAACACTCACATCCTCACATGCACACAGAGAACAAGCGTTACCCAGGAGTCTCCACCCCATATTTCCCAGCTCCGCACTCTGCAGTTGCGATACCGGCGTGTCTTGTCTAAGATATAATGGGATCGCTATACCAAGCACAAGAGAACAGAAACATTCTGTTTAAGGCAAAGTCTACAGTGATCCTTATGGGAATCTACTATATAATTGTCTAAGGCGTCTGTCAGTCACAGAAATCACGCGCCAGACAGAGGCCACTCATTGGCGCCCACCATAGGCGGGCGCCAATGATCGCAGACTATGCAAATAGGCGCGAGAATTCAAAGTTGAATTCCGCGTCAATTTGCAGCTCAGCGACAGCGGCGCTTAAGCGCCGCTCTCGCTGAAGCCCGGCGACATGTTGCTGGGATACACGGGGCGGCCGACGATGGCCACAGCGCACGCGAGCCAGCCAGGAGATGACCAGCATAGCTGGTGAGCCACTGACCGGAGCTCAGCCACGGCTACTTGTGGCACAGAGGTCCACGGCTCGCCAGCCGGGAGATGACCGGCAGACGAGCCGCTGACCTATGTGCAGCAGTAGCCGTGGCTGAACTCCGGTCATCTCCCGGCTGCTTGCAGCGGTGGTGCCCTTCGTGGCATTCAAACCGCAGTACTCTAATGATTGGTCACCGCGGCGACCAATCAGGGAAGTAGCGCAGCTTGGCGAGCGGTTTGAATGCTGCTCCTCTGATTGGTCGCTGCATTCAGCCATGGCGCACAATGTATTTCAAATATGGTGGCATGGCGAGCACCGCTATTCTGATTGGTCGGCGCTGAATGCGGCGACAAATCAGACGCGGCGCTCAACATGGCACACACTGTATTTCAAATATGGCGGCATGGCGAGCGCCGCTATGCTGATTGGACAGCGCTGAACGCAGCGACCAATCAGAATAGTGGCGCGTTCCATGGCGCCATATTTGAAATACACTGAGCATATTGTATTTTAAATATGGCGTCAGGGCGAGCGCCGCTATTCTGATTGGTCGATGCTGAACGCGGCGACCAATCAGAGAAGCGGCATTCAAACTATTATTCTAGACTACCCTATGCTTTAGAATCGGGCCACCATCTAGTCTAATATAAACAGTTAAGCAGGATCACACAGGGAAACTGACGTGAGGCCCAAAAAGGTCATGGAAGCCAAGACAGTTGTTGCTGTTGCTCTTGGTAACAGAGGAGGGTCCTGAATGGGGATTACTCCATTTACTCAAAACTCCCAAGTTAATTGAAAATCAGACAGCCCCAATAATTATTAAAAATGGCAACGAAACTGAGCTCAGGGGATAACCAGGATTCTTCTACAAGAATAACGTTGGGGAGATAAGGTTCATCTTCCTGAGAGAAGTTTCCATGTTAACAGACGTGGCGGGGAAGTCCTCCACACCAGACAATCCCTGGTTGTGGTAAGAATCTGAAATTAAAGGGTTTGCACCAAGTTTTAAAATGATTATCCATTCACAGTAAAATAGTACAGGCGGTAACCTGATGATCACAGGGCCCACCACTAGAGATGAGCAAATCATCTACCCATCATCATCCGCTTTCTCACACCTTCCCAGCCGCTGCTGGTCTTCTGTCATTTCTTTTCACTCTACATTTTTTTGGGTTACCAGCGTTAATAATTCACGGGACCAAACACTATTGACATCAATGTTGTTCCTCGGGTTTGGTGAATAACAGCAGTGCTGGAGGTCCAGAAAAAGAAGTCAGAAGAGCCGATGGGAAGATCAGATCAGAAGCGGCAGGACAGGTATGGGGATGAGAGCATGTGTATACATTTTTTTTTTTGCCTTCCAGGCAGATTCAACTTGGATCAAAACTTATTCGGTGTGAATTGAATTTACCGGCCAAGGTTGATTGAATCTACTGAAGTTAAATTTAGCTCATCCTTATCCCAAGAATTGGACTCTCTTTACTCTCTATGCGAATACAGCCCTTAACTATCTCTGGCTATTTTACAGTGAATGGATGGTGCACATGTGCGACTGATGCTCCATTCAGGTGGGGCTAGGCACAGTCCCCTTTCAAAGGAGCACTGGGGGTGTCAATCTAATGTAAAGGGATCAGTCAGTTATAACCTATATTGTAGATAAGTAATAACTTAAAAAAACTTGGTACAATCCCTTAAAGCTTCACATGGGGCTCATTCAAAACAATGGGTTGTCTGTGTAATGCAGTTCAGGAGTACAGGACTGGTCCTCTAAATCGAAGGATACAGTGTGTAGCTGCTCTAAACCATGGCCAAAAAATGAGAATCCTGAAAAGTGGAGCCCCTCTAGGGTATAAAATTGTGATCTAAGGTTGAATTCAGGCTTCCATAACATACAATTCGAGTACAGGCTATAATGTCCAGACTGACCGCAGATCTCCTGAACTCAACATTCTGCCTTATCCTGGCGAGGCTGTTGAGTTTGTGTCAGGAGATCAGTGGACAGTCTGGACATCTTGGTCCACTTTCCAGGACTCTGAACGCAGCCTAATACTACACAGCCCCTTTCCAGACGTAAAAGAGAAGTAAAATCAATACACAAAAGGTGAATGTAGGTAAATCACAACCCGACCCAAAACCCCTGTTACACACAGACTTGGGTTACCTTGCTAGTTGAGGCTTTGTAGGTGGTCTTCAACTTCTGTGACAGCTGGCTTGTACTGTGACTAGCTGCAAAGACAAGAAACCTTTTGTAAACACCTTTTGTACATTACATAGTGATGATATTAAAAGTGAACGTTCAACCATATAATTAATGGACACACTGGGAAAACCTCAAAACGCTGAATGCGTAGTATACACATCCATGGCTCACAGACACAATTACAAGAGACAAACTGCCTTCACCCTGTTCCTCTATGGGCAATTTTAGCTTTTGTGCTTTCATTTTTTTCCCCTTCTGCCACAAGCCATATTTATTTATATACCGTATGTATTTATTTAATTTCTTTGTCAACAGGGCCAGATGTGGCTTGATCTTTCATTTCTTTTTCTTATGGGATGAGATATAGTTTTGAATGTCGCCTTTCAATTTACCATATAACGTATTGATAAATGGGGAAAAAACATTTTCCGGTGCGGTGAGAAGAGAAGCAATCCCACCACTATTTTCTGAGCTTTGTAATTTTGAATCACACCCTCCATTTTATCATATGATTTGGGGGGGAGGAGCAGGAGATTTATTAGTACTATTTTGACATACAATGTTTTGATCATTTGTTATCGCATATTGGGGGAAGAGGATGTGACTGAAAACAGCAATTTTGAAGTTTTTTTTTACCTTTATTTTCACTCCCTCCAGGGGACTTGAACCTGCGATCTCATGATCACTTTTCCTACAAACTGTGATACTACAGATGCACGTTCTACGACACCTAGCCTGTCGCTTCCCAGTAGGGCGAAGACGGCAACGACAGGCGCCTTTAACTGGTCCCCGGTTGCCATGGCTGTCCATTGACTAATCATGATTGCATTAAGGGGCAATAACTAGGGACACCCGCCACTTAAACACAGCCAGTACCCATCATGAATTGTGGAGCCACACCCGACATGCGTTGTATATGTACCGATGTTGGGAAAAGGTTAAAAAGAGTGAATGTTTTAATTAGGTTTTACATTATGACAGATATTAGCACACGTTACTGAGGATGTGTAAGCAGGGAAGCCCCTCTATTCACTGGGAGGGCAGTCATCGGTAATGACTGAACTTGAATCAAGAAGTTGGGGTTATTGCGAACCCCTGGCAATCCAAAGATCAGGGCTAGTCAATGGAGCAACAATGAACATGCTCAGCCTCCGCTCCATTCATTGTCAACGAGGCCATCAAAAATAGAACAGACGTGCCTGGGGAGGAAGGGGGGCAGAATGGGTGCGTGGTCGGGACGGACTGTTATACTGAATAACCCCGTCTTCTTTTGAACCTTTCAAACTACACATTCTGGATATTATGTATTTCTTTGTCTCTGTGCTATGTAGGGCCCTTCACATCAGCGGTAATCGCTGATCGCGGCAGTTGCGGTGAAAAAAACACAACTGCCGCGGTTACCGCATAACGGCCGCACTTGCAGTTCACCTGCGGCAAGCCCCATGCAATGTCTATGGGGCTTGCGGCAGGTGCGGTATAGTTGCGGTTTCGGCACTTGCTGCAAATGCGGGCGCGAAAAAACCGCGGTCAGCTGCGTTTTTTTTCGCAGTCACATCTGCCGCACACTTACCGCAAGCCCCATAGACATTGCATGGGGCTTGCCGCAAGTGAACTGCAAGTGTGGCCGTTATGCGTAACTGCGGCAGTTGCCGCGATTACCGCTGATGTGAAAGGGGCCTTACTGATACTTCCATTGTTTGCAGATGGTTATAAATAAATATTCAAAAAAAAAAATAGAACAGCACCAGCTTTATATGACTGTCCCATAGACAATAAATGTAGCGGAGGATGCACACTTCTACTCCAATTAGTTCTGTACTGATCTTGGCATTGTGGATGGAAAATCAGCAAGGTAGTGCCATGTTAGGAATAACCCAACTCATAAAAGCTCATCCTTTAATAGATTTCCATAAAAAGTTAATTAACAGGTCCTATAAACCGCAATTACGACATAACTGCAGAATAGATTATAAATTTATGATCTCTGGGGGTTCGAGCCCCGAGACCCCAAGAATCTTAACACTAGGGGTCTCAAAGTCCCCTGTGTGCAAGCGTGACCTGCTCGCCATTCAATGTCTATGGTGATGACTGATAGTGAATGGAGTAGGGTCACATGGGCACTACTGTTCCACTCACAAAGGGGACATTGGAAACCTTGCTCTCAGGATAACTGGGGATCAGAACTGCAAAGATCATATTATCCCTATCTTACAGATATGGGACGAATGTGGTCTATAGGATATCCCCTGCAGAGGGTGAACATGCCCACCGGCATAAGAGCAGCAGGCATGAAATCCTGGACAATCACAGTCAAGTAAGAGAGAAGTAGACAGTCTGCGGCTTTCCTGTGATTCTACGCCAATATCCTCGAGACAGCAAGCCGCGGCTATCAGATACAGCTATACCGTCCTTCCTGCAGAACATACTCCAGACAACCATTACTTCACTTCCCTTCTGCTCAATTAAAGGGAACCTGTCACCGAACCACAGTCAGCCGGAGCTAGGAGAAAACAAAAGAGCTAAATAGACCCCTCTCACCCTATAGTTTGCAGACGCATCTTTAACGCCTTCCCTCTACAGACAATTTTCCAGGGCATTTGTCAGCATCTTCTGACCACATTTATTCTTCCACCAATTGAGCTCAGTGAGGGCTTGTGTTTATCTGCGTTGACGATCTGACTGCTTTACCGATACCATTTTTGTCATTATACAATGTTTTAATCTGTTTTAATTGTTGTTGTTTTTTTCTGGCGTTTTGATTTTTTTTTGAACTCCCAGTCACAGAAAACGTTTTAGTACAGTTCCTGCCCTGCAACATGATGAAGTAGAGCCGTACACTGCAGTTCTACGATAAATCTCTTATAATTCAATAAAATCATACTTGCTCCTCTGCTCTGGCCCCCACCTCATTGAATCTCTCTGTATGTCAGCTTCATGCTGCTGGTGAGAAGAGGAGGGGTGTCAGGAGTGTGGATGCTAGGAGCTTCAGGATCAGCCTACATTCCAGGCCCCTCACATTTCTATATAAAGAGGGGCTGTGGCAGGGGTTGTGGCCACCGACCTCATGCTCACACATACAATCCAGCCCCTGATATACCAACCTATGTGACAGGGGGGGAAGGGTCCAGGCTTCAAACAGCAATCATGTCACCAAACAGATACAAATACATGCTGTGATCCTCTGCTTTTTGATGATGCATAATGTGTACTATTATTATATGTTATTGTGAGAATACAAGCAGAGGCAAATCATTACATTGATGGATTCAGCTCTGCATGGTCTCCCCTTCCCCATAGCAACATGGTATCTTCTTATCACTCCAACTTTCAATGGATCATCATCATCACTCCCCAGTGGAATGTAGGATGATCCTGCAGCTCCCAGCATTATTGTCCCTGACACACCACCTCCTCTCACCAGCCACATGAAGCTCTCGGGCTGAAGATTTTAGGTTCCATGAGGCGGGGGCCAGAGCAGAGGAGCAGGTATGATTTTATCGGTTAGAAGAGATCTATAAATCCTAGATCTGCAGTGTACAGCTCTGTTTCATTTTATAACATACACATACACATATATATATACACACACACACACACACACACACACACACACACACAAACACACACATTATATATTTAATGCAGAAACAAGAGTACAGGCTTCATTAACATCATAAACACAACTGTGTTTATGATGTTAATGAAGCTTGTATTCTTGTTTCTGTATTAAATACTCTGTGAGTAGCTTCTTGTGAGGTGGGGGACCTAAATGTAGGGATCTCACCCCATGACTTATGGAAATCCTATGTTTGATTTTATATATATATATATATATAGGAGCTTCAGAGGGGGAGTACCAAGATGGCAGTGATGGCAGAACCCCAGCTGGTAACACATCTGCAAACTATGATTCCATCAGACAGATGTCGGCTACATAACAGTGCAGACAACAAACGTGTGAGTGATATTATAGGGCTAAACTAGTTTTTTACTGAAATACGTGCAGTCAGCCTCCTATTCCTGCTGACTGTGGTTTGAGCATCATGAATCGATGAACAGATTTCCTTTAAAAAATGGTGGATCCCAAAATATCTAAGTTCTGATCTGTGGGGACAGCTCACCATCTGAACTCATCATATACATACACAGCATCAGCATTTATTTGACTTCATGGTTACTTACCTTTTGTTTTCATTTGACCTTTACTTAATTCAGCCCCATCGATTGTCTGTCCTTCTACCGCCAAGCGATCATTCAATGTGTCTATTTCCCGTCGCACTTCAAAATAACAAAAGAAGCCATTAGTGATGGAAGGATTTACAGTTCCCTCGTTCTAACTGAAGAAACGTTTTACATTTGCATCTTTTTTTTTTCTTTAAGGGAACCTGTCAGGGTAAAAAAACAACAAAATAAACCTCTCAAGGAGGATCACAAGGAAATAGACAGCATGTGACTTAAATAGGAGTGTCTGAGCAAAGGGTCTGAATACTTATTGACCATGTGATATTTCAGTTTTTCCTTTTTAATAAATTTGCACAAGTATCTACATTTCTGTTTGTTTGTTTTTTTTCAAGGGATCCTGTCACCCCCAAAACGCCTATTAAGCTATCCAAACATGTCCCTGCAGCATATTATCAATAATCCCACTCTCCTTTTTGCTCAGAAAAGCCCCCAGTAAAACTGTAGAAAAACGTTATATTACTTACTCATTATGGATGTTAATGAGCGGTGGCTATATGCATTAGTCACCCAGGCAGGCCATCTTCGTCCTAATATCACGCCTTAATAGGCGTGATCTTCTAGGCATGTTGTAACCAGCTCCTCCCTGCTCTCCTCTATCTATGAATCTATATGAACCTGTACTATAACATTTCATATTCCCCGACCCAGGAGATGTGATATGATCAGATCATGTCCCTGTACGGTCAGATACATCCATTACACAGTACATAGCAGGGACACATATATAAGATTATCTCAGCACAGGAGATGTGGTATGATCAGACCATGTCCCTGTACGGTCAGATACATCCATTACACAGTACATGGCAGGGACACATATATAAGATTATCTCAGCACAGGATATGTGGTATGATCAGACCATGTCCCTGTACGGTCAGATACATCCATTACACAGTACATGGCAGGGACACATATATGATTATCTCCGCCCAGGGACATTTTTTTTATTAAACATCCAGTTGTGGAAAGTAAGATTATTCCAAGATATATTGATTAAAATCAACTTTGTTCGTAATGAATAATATATTATATACTTTCTACTTATGGTGGAATCACAGAATGGAGGTAGTAAGGGACAGATACAGTCAGAACAAGAAAAGAAGCTTTGCAGGTATATACAATTAAAATAATTTTTAAAAAATTAAGAATCTGGTAAAAATCACAAAGTTAAGCATAAGTCCCGCCAACCCAATACTGGGTGAAACGCGTGTAGGGGTGGAGGGATGTGGACCCAGACCAGCATCACACGATTACCCTAAAGGTAAAAAAATGTTCATACTTGAGTAAAATCACTTTACATTGGATGTTATTAGGCGTGTCTGCTTACTGTTCACGATGTGACCTTCTATATCATGAGGCTGCTTGTTGCACTTTATTTAGACATACAAATCTGTGGTTTTGCACAGAGCTCGTTATTGATATTCTGAGGTTTTAATATGTGATTTACAGATAGCGACTAACACTATATATATATGTGTGCGTGTTTCATATAACATGGTGCTTCTGGTGTTTAGTATTTTCTCTTGTATCTTTATGCTGCATTTTTTTTGTCTATTTTTACTGTGGACTTGTTTTGCTTGCAGCACTTTTCTGATATGTTAAAGAATTTATTGTATAAATTATACTCAGAAACTATTTCTCAAAGTTTTGTGCAATACTTTCATTTACCGACCTGTAATCTTGTTGTGTTATAGCTGTATTGTCATCCACGTCCCTTGTACTTACAGGTGACTTCGCTTAAACTTTGTGATTTTAACGGAATCTTAATAAATCTATTAGTTTCTATAGTGTATGACTTCTTTTCTTGTTCTGGAGGTGTCTAGCCCAGACAAATTGCATTTTGTCATTATTTCTTTGAAGCTTTTCCATTTTGGATACTTTATGCACATTAGTGTTTAATCTAATGGTGAAATCAGTAGCAAATCTTCTCAATTATGGATCATTTTAAACAAATTGCTCTTTATCTGTGAATGACCAAACCCATAAAGATGAAGATAAAGATGTAAAGATATGCACAGCCGTGTCCAAGAGTAAAATCCTATTATAAACTAAATATTCTCACAGCTGCAAAAATCTGTAAAACGTACCAAAATGCAGCAAGGACATCAAAGACTCGCTATCTCTCCCTGTTATTACTAATTCATGGGAGTGCCGATGAAAATTCCTCCCAAACAGAAAACGTCTTTTACTAGCAGCCAGGAATAATAAAGCGGCTATGATCCCGGCCTAAGAAAAAAAACAAAAAAGTTCTGAAACCCTCTACATGTTTCTTGTTATAATGGGCACACGTCTGTGAGGTTGGAAATGTGCGATCCTTTTACCAGGTCTTTCTTATAATACTTACGTTCTAAATTCTCAATGTAGAGATTCTCAAATTCCCTTTCTATTTGCCCAAAGAGCTCCAGGAGGGTACTCCGCACGGATGACGGCAGCTTGGACTCCTGTGGGGAAACACAAAACTTAATGACTTGTTTTCTAACACAAATAATACTAATATATAACAAACATTAATATGCGGATTGTGCTACTACTGCAGCACATACCAAATCAAGAGTGACATAAGACAAGGTAATAAGCTGACATATAGCTTTACTGGCTGTGTATGGAAAAGTAGGAAGGGAAAGGGAGGAAAGAAAGAAAGAAAGAAAGGAAGGAAGAAAAGAAAAAGAGGGAAGGAAGGAAGGAAAGAGGGAAGGAAGGAAGGAAAGAGGGAAGGAAGGAAGGAAAGAGGAAGGAAGGAAGGAAAGAGGGAAGAAGGAGGAAGAGGGAAGGAAGGAAGGAAAGAGGGAAGGAAGGAAGGAAAGAGGGAAGGAAGGAAGGAAAGAGGGAAGGAAGGAAGGAAGAGGGAAGGAAGGAAGGAAAGAGGGAAGGAAGGAAGGAAAGAGGGAAGGAAGGAAGGAAAGAGGGAAGGAAGGAAGGAAAAGAGGGAAGGAAGGAAGGAAAGAGGGAAGGAAGGAAGGAAAGAGGGAAGGAAGGAAGGAAAGAGGGAAGGAAGGAAGGAAAGAGGGAAGGAAGGAAGGAAAGAGGGAAGGAAGGAAGGAAAGAGGGAAGGAAGGAAGGAAAGAGGGAAGGAAGGAAGGAAAGAGGGAAGGAAGGAAGGAAAGAGGGAAGGAAGGAAGGAAAGAGGGAAGGAAGGAAGGAAAGAGGGAAGGAAGGAAGGAAAGAGGGAAGGAAGGAAAGAGGGAAGGAAGGAAAGAGGGAAGGAAGGAAAGAGGGAAGGAAAGAAAGAGGGAAGCAAAGAAAGAGGGAAGGAAAGAGGGAAGGAAAGAGGGAAGGAAAGAGGGAAGGAAAGAGGGAAGGAAGGAAAGAAAGAAGGAAGGAAAGAAAGAAGTAAGAAAAAAAAGGAATGAAAAAGAAAAAAAAAAAATAACTACATTGATTTGGGTTGGTAAGAAGCAAAAGAGTTTTTTCTTATTATTAAATTTGTATATTTTTCATATAATATAAGAGATTTTTTATACAGTTTCAAGGTATCATACTTCTGTGATATGCCATGAATATCCCAATCCCATTGTGAACAGTCTAAGGAAGCTTTTCCATTGCACAGGATTCCCCAGGTACACCTCCACTTAATGCCAATGTTTTGGCTAAAGAGCAGCAACCACTGCACTTAGCATAATATTTCCATTCTTGTGCATAAGAAATAGAATAGAAAATAATAATAAAAAATCCAGCTCAAGAGATCTTGTGTGAGCATATCTTAACAGCTCAAAATGGTCTATGAAAGCTTTCTACCACATATTTGAGTGTGTTTGTGAAAATCATTTGCCCATATATTCAGAAGATCAATAGTGAGGTCAAACACTTGGACAAGATGTCCGATCAAGTTAATCCCGAAGGTGTTGGATGGAGTTAGCATCAGGCCTCTGTGTGGAAATCATGTTCCCCCAGTTATGCCTTTATGGACCTTGCTTTGGGCTTTGGGGCACAGTCATGGGTATTCCGCAAACTGTTTTCTCAAAGTTGGAAGCTACAATTATCCAAAATGTCTTGTCATTCTGAAGAAAAAAGATTTCCTTTCCCTGCAGCTAAGTGACCTAGGCCGACCCTTGGAAAACAACCTCAAAGAATTATTCATCTCTACCAAATAAACTAATTTTGCCTTCAACCACATGGACGTCAACCACAGAACTGTTATAAAGGAGAATGAGTACCAAGACATTCTCAGGTACACGCCCAGTTGGTTGAAGGGAAAATTTGCGATTTCATTGCGGGGAGACATAACTACAGATTGGAAAGGTACAAAAGAAAAGAAAACCTGTTCCAGAACCAGTATATGAGCAACAATTGAAGAGGACGTACTCTAGTGAGAAGTCCTCTTTAAGACGTGTCTAATACCTCTCTCGATATAGCAAACAGTACAGACCAAAAGTTTGGACACACCTTCTCATTCAAAGATTTTTCATGACTATAAAAATTGTAGATTCACACTGAAGGCATCAAAACTATGAATTAACACATGTGGAATTATATACGTAACAAAAAAGTGTGAAACCACTGAAAATATGTCTTATATTCTAGGTTCTTCAAAGTAGCCACCTTTTGCTTTGATTACTGCTTTGCACACTCTTGGCATTCTCTTGATGAGCCTCAAGACGTAGTCACCAAAATTGGTTTTCACTTCACAGGTGTGCCCTGTCAGGTTTAATAAGTGGGATTTCTTGCCTTATAAATGGGGTTGGGACCATCAGTTGTGTTGTGCAGAAGTCTGGTGGATGCACAGCTGATAGTCCTACTGACTAGACTGTTAGAATTTGTATTATGGCAAGAAAAAAGCAGCTAAGCAAAGAAAAACGAGTGGCCATCATTACTTTAAGAAATGAAGGTCAGTCAGTCTGAAAAATTGGAAAAGTGTCCCCAAGTGCAGTTGCAAAAAACATCCAGCGCTACAAAAAAACTTGCTCACATGAGGACCGCCCCAGGAAAGGAAGACCAAGAGTCACCTCTGCTGCGGAGGATAAGTTCATCCGAGACACCAGCCTCAGAAATCGCCGGTTAACAGCAGCTCAGATTAGAGACCAGGTCAATGCCACACAGAGTTCTAGCAGCAGACACATCTCTACAACAACTGTTAAGAGGAGAGTTTGTGCAGCAGGCCTTCATGGAAAAATAGCTGCTAAGAAACCACTGCTAAGGACAGGCAACAAGCAGAAGAGACTTGTTTGGGTTTAAGAACACACGGAATGGACATTAAACCAGTGGAAATCTGTGCTTTGGTCTGATGAGTCCAAATTTGAGATTTTTGGTTCCAACCACCATGTCTTTGAGCGACGCAGAAAAGGTGAACAGATAGACTCTACATGCCTGGTTGCCACCGTGAAGCATGGAGGAGGAGGTGTGATGGTGCTTTTCTGGTGACACTGTTGGGGATTTATTCAAAATTGAAGACATACTGAACCAGCATGGCTACCACAGCATCTTGCAGCGGTATGCTATTAAATCCAATTTGCGTTTAGTTGGACCATCATTTATTTTTCAACAGGACAATGACCCCAAACACACCTCCAGGCTGTGTAAAGGCTATTTGACCAAAAATGAGAGTGATGGGGTGCTACACCAGATGACCTGGCCTCCACAGTCACCAGACCTGAACCCAATCGAGATGGTTTGGGGTGAGCTGGACCGCAGAGTGAAGGCAAAAGGGCCAACAACTGCTAAGCATCTCTGGGAACTCCTTCAAGACTGTTGGAAGACCATTTCCGGTGACTACCTCTTGAAGCTCTTCAAGAGAATGCCAAGAGTGTGCAGAGCAGTAATCAAAGCAAAAGGTGGCTACTTTGAAGATCCTAGGATATAAGACATATTTTCAGTTGTTTCACACTTTTTTATTAAGTATATAATTCCACATGTGTTAATTCATAGTTTTGATGCCTTCAGTGTGAATCTACAATTTTCATAGTCATGAAAATACAGAAAACTCTTTGAATGAGAACGTGTGTCCAAACTTTTGGCCTGTACTGTATATGCAGAAAGTTTTTCCATCACAAACACCAAAATGACACTGCGAAGACAGGGGTAAAGCAGCCACGCTGGAAGCTGAAGTCCCGGAGAGTTAGGAAACACTTCACAGTGTACATTAACTAATGCAAATATTTATTCACATACCGAATAAGGTATCCAAAAATACACTGTATTACACAGTGCGAACCTTCCCCAACAGCTTAACAGGAGCTCGCAAATAGCCGCACAAATCTAGCAGAACTTGCTGACGTCATCAGATGCTTATTCTAACAAATACAATGGATATAAGAAATAAAAAGACATCAGATGTCCGCAATATTTACTGGTGTAACATGAGCACAGCACCATTCCCATAGATCACTTACACTGCTCCATACCGTCTCTACTCATCTGAAATCTATAAAAAGCCCATATGTTCAACCCCGGCCCGCCACACAAATCCAATATATGCTTGTGTGTGAGCATCCAGCCGCAGAGCATGTGTTTAAACATGCATTAATGTAACACTAAATTGCACCATGCAGGGGGAGATCAATATCTCGTCTGTATTAGCATTAACTTAAAGCTAATCAATTCTGAAGAATTCATTGCCATGGGGAGATCCTACCAGCTAGAGACAAGTCTCTGAGAATACACGTTATTTATTTAAAAAAATGTAATAAAAAGTTTGTGCAGCAGGTACACTAGGCTTAATCACATATAAATGATATATTTTCCCAATGCAACAAAATCACATTTAAGGGTTAGACCTAGGCCAAGCATTTTTCTCCTAACCAGGGCTGTGGAGTCGGAGTCGTGGAGTCGGAGTAAGTTTTGGTTGGAGTCGGAGCCTGTAGAAATGTACCGACTCCAGCTTTAAAAAAAATGTATTAATATTTCATAATTGAACTTTCATATGAATTTTATAAATGTTACTCAAATATATATGTTCTATCAAACTATGAACAACAGAGATAAGCAGTTCTGCTGGAGATAGAGACATTTCTTACTTCTTGTGTGTCACTGTTCTTCACTGCCCTTATCTAATCTTATACTTGGTTAACCTCATGCTGCCCCAACGCCCCTACTTACAATGTATGAAACGGAAAGTGAAAATGTGTTGCAAATTCTTAGTAGCAAAGCTCCTCCTCTAGACTAGATCTTACCAAGTGTGCGTCTTCCAAGCATCTCACAGCTGCCTGCTACTCAGAAGAGGAAGACTGTAAGAAGTATTATCCTTTCAACAAACTTTGCATCAGTTAACGGTGAGTACATGAGGAATAACAACAGTATTACTGACCACTATATCAGTTGTACGACCTGGCAATAATTTTGTACAATTGTTTTTAGGAAAAACAATTGTCATTTGGATTCTGAATGCAGAATTAAAAACCTGAGAATGTCAAAGAAGCGTCACATTAAATCAGCTGTATTTGAACATTTCACCATCACTCAAGATAGAAAACATTATGTCTGTCAGTGTATGACAAATGATCCAGACGAAAACAAATGCTGTGAAGCCAAGATGAGTGCATATTCAGGCAAAGATAAAAATGCTCCTACTAGAGCTTCTAATCTAAACAGACATTTGCAGCGCTTTCATCCAGAAGTACTGAAAGCAGTGGATGAGAAAGACTGCATCCAAACCAATGAACCAGTCCCCAGCTCTTCCAGCCAAACAAAGGAGCAGAGAACTTTGCAGCCATCAGTTGCAAGATATTTTGTCAGTGACAAAGTTACTGTGACAATGACAGTAGATACATTTAAAAAACAGATCATAGAGCTTGTTGTAAAGGATAGTGTGCCTATTTGACTATTTTCACGACCAGCTTTTATGTGTCTGAATGGGGAAATGGCCCGCAAGCTTGGTGTTTCTCTGGAGAGAAAGAGTATTAGAAAATTAGTAATCGAAGAAGCTTTTAAACAAAAGGAAGAACTTAAAAAAAACTCTCAAGGGACGCTTTCTGTTTCTTAAAATGGATGCCTGCACACGTCTCAGAGTGAACTATTTTGCCATCAATGTCCGATTTGTTTGTGACAAAAATGAAATAGTTACCAAGACATTGGCAGTAAAAGACACCAAAGCTCATCACACCAGTGAGTTTCTCCAGGTCTTGGAGGAAAAGGTTCTGCAAGACTATGAACTTAAAGAGCATGTTCTTTCTGTCGTAACTGACAATGCTTCAAATATGATAAGTACTATTAAGCTAATGAATGAGAGTAATGATGGTGACCAGCAGCTAGAAGAACATTCTGGGTCCACAGACACAGAAATGTTTGAAATAGAGGAACACAGTATTGTAACTGAGGAGCAAACTGAAGTTGCTTCAGATGAACAGCAACATGATAGTTTAGATGATATTGTTGAAACTGTGTCAATACGTTCTTTCATTCATCACATGCGCTGTGTTGTGCATACGCTACAGCTGGCTATAAGAGACAGTCTGCAAGAAGGACATGCTGCTGCACTGATTGGAAAGGTGAGAAAATTGGCTACTCTTGCCAGAACCCCTAAAGTTGACTCAATTTTGAAGAGACGTGCTGGAAAAGGGGCAATTATTGATCAAGCCACACGATGGGGCAGTACTTACTTAATGATTCAGCGCTTGGTTGAACTGAAAACCTTTCTTGTAGACATGGCTAACCCTCAACTGACGCTAAATGAAAGTCAGTGGAATCAGGTGACTGAGCTGGAAAAATTGCTAGAGCACCCATTTACAGTGACTTAAAAAATTACAAGCAGAGGACTTAACTCCAGGTATTTTCTTAAAGGAGTGGAAGAACCTGATGTTTCGCCTGTCCCAAAGAGGAGGGTTAATTGCAAGTGGCATTGCTACATCAATGAAACGGAGAGAGGAGCTACTATTACAAAATAACATTCTTTTGGCAGCTGTTTATGTAGACCCAATGCATCGGATTCTTCTAGATGATCAACAGCTAAGTAAAGGAAAAGAAGCTCTGTTTGAAATAGCAGTAAGGAAGAAAGGGTTGCAGAACAGTCAGGAGGAACAAGAAGAATTTGGTTGTCCTGCCACATCTTCACCCTCATCATCAACTGATGAAGAATTTAATTTCGAAAAATATTTGGATCACAAGGACCGTGCAAAGCATTCCCGCATAGAAGAAGAGTCATCCCCATCAAAGAACACAGCCAGTACATTTCAGCAGAATTTTTCATGTGCACTAAAAGAAATTGAGAAATTTGACCGTTCATCAAAAATAACAGTGCAACAAGCACTTCCTCTGTATCCTGACATTGTCAGAGATATTGCCCGAGTGGTTACTGCTTTGCCACCAACCCAAGTTAATGTAGAGAGGTTGTTCTCTGCTCTCAAAATAATTAGATCACATTTGAGGGCATCCATGAAGGAGGATCTGACAGAGGCAATACTTTTTCTGAGGACAAATTTATAGATTTCTTCTTATTAACTGCATAACAGTGTTTATTGCATATTTACTTACAGTTTAGAAAAGTTTATAAAAGTTATTTGCTATATTCTAATTGTATTCTAATAAATATAGTTTTTGCTCTAAGTGGTCTGATTACTGATATGATGGTGAGAAACTGAATAAGCACAATGTTAATATTTTACAACAGTAAATTTATTGTGGCGAATTGGCCATTTATGAAGGAGCCGGAGCCGGAGTCGGAACCTGATAAAATCCAGGAGTCGGAGTCTCAACAGCGGCTTACCGACTCCACAGCTCTGCTCCTAGCTTTCTAATTTATTCCTATAATCTAGGCTATTTTTTATTAAACTTGCTTTAAGAATTCCCTGCCATTCCCTAACTGCACTATCTATCAGCTACTGTGGTTTGTTTTCTAGCTCTTGCTGTGATTACGTTTCGGGTGAGCGCCCTAGTGCATGCTGGGATACTCACACAGAAGATCATCAGGCGGAGAGGCTGCAGTCACTTCCACAGCCTCTGCCCCTCCTTTAAAGGGAAGGTGCCATCAAAGAAACACTTTTTTCAACAATTGCAAAAATGTAAAGTTATTAATGTTTTAACTAGCTTTCCCAATATTATCATATTTTTTAATTGAGTAAAATTTGAAAAATTATTTCTAAAGTTTCATATGTTCCACTTTGAAACACTAGAGGGAGCAACTTCTGAAATTTAGCATGAAATCCTAGTGTACAGCTGGCATGCATTACTACTGCTAAAAATGTGGGCTGGTTTTGCTCAATGTGTGTGATGTCTCCTCCCCCCTTCCCCTTCTGGGTGTTTACAAATGGATAAGAGGCAATGAAGTTTAGGATCACTCACAGATTGGAGCCATTTTGTTGTAGACAGTGATACTGACACAAAACTACATGTAAATCTTTACACCTGCAAACTCAATGACAATCCTGAACCTTTGCGCATGCTGTTTTTTTCCCTTGCAGATTTGGTGCAGAAATAAATTGGCAGCATGTAAATTATTGCAGCATTTTTCCACTCGAAATGCATGAAAAACACATCAAAAACACATTATGTTTTTCTGGCAGGACAAAATTTCTGCAACTAAAAATAATATGTTCACACAAGGCATTTTTTTTCTGAAGCAAAACCTCCTCTTTTAGGCTGTGGACGCCTCGGCAGCATCTTGCAGACGGCATCCGCAAGCCGAGCGCAGACACCGCGCATCCCTATGTTTAACATGGTGACACACAGTGATGCGCTACGGCTGCGGATTGCCGTGTGCACCCATTCACTTCCGTGTGTGATTTGTACGCATGCAAATGCTTGCGTACAAATAACACATTCTGGTCCGCACCCTGTGACATGTCGCGTTCAAGGTGCGGACAAGAATGTGTGATTTGTACGCAAGCATGCGTACAAATCACACACAGAAGTGAATGTGTGCGCATGACAATCTGCAGCCGAGCGCATCACTGTGCGTCCCCATGTTAAGATGCTGCGGAGGTGTCCACAAGTGTGAAGCTGGCCTTAGCAGCAAAAAATAACTTTTTTGCTGCAGAAATGCAGCTGCACATTTTTTAAAGGAAACCTGTCACTCCCTTTGGGCATTTTAAACTATGCGCACCAGCATTTACATGATGTAAATGGGGTTCTAGCAACCCCTGTTTGTGCCCAGACTGGCCCCTAATACCTGAAATATGAACTTAATTATTTTTAGAGCTGGCCCCCTACTGAGACCGGGAGGCTGCAGTTAAGGCCTGGGATATGATGTTCTCGTCGCCCCTCTAGGCTGCTAAACCCGCCTTGCAGTTTTTAAATTTACTGCCCCTCCTCTGGCCAGCGCTTGAGTGACAGCGCCCTCGTGCTGGCGCAGTGGAGCGGGTGTCCGCACTGCATTGAACAGGCTGATGTCTCCCGAAACTTCTCAAACCTCGTGAGATGTCGGCACAGACAAGCGCACCTGCGCAGTGGAGTGGGTGTCCGTGCATAGTGCCGACGTCTCGCGAGAGTTGTGAAGCAGCTTCTTACAAAAAAAAAATATTTTCTATTTTAGTCAGGGAAAAAAAGCAGGTGTGAGTGTGCAGGAGATTGCTGTAATCTCATAGGTTTTATTGGTACTATACAGGTACTGTCACACGCGGCAATTTTGCTAGCAATTTCACTGGCAATTTGCTGGCTGCAGTGAAATCATGGACACATTGTTCTATTTTGTTGCCGTGTACAAATGGAACAATGAGTCCATGATTTCACTGCAACCAGCAAATTGCCTGTGAAATTGCTAGCAAAATTGCCGCATGCGACGGTACCTTAAATCCCCGTGACGATGCGGCCGATTTCCCACTTTGCTTGGCGTATTGACAAATCCGCAGTGCAGCACCCTCCCTACAAAGTGTATGGGAAATCAGAAGTGTTGTGGCCATGCTGCGGATTTTCCAGTGACGAAAATGGCGTGCATCTTCCCACTGAAAAATCAGCAGCATGTCAATTCCCGCACCATATTATGCCGTGATTTTCACCCATAGAGTAGAGAGCGTATTTGTTGAGTATTTAGTGCGCATTTTGCACCGATGACATAGGGCTCTGCTGTATTTTTGGTAACCAGCACAGGTACAGCAGGCAGATACAGGCTGCCTAGTTTTACCTGACTGGTAATCAAAATACAGCCCTTTTTTTTTTTTTTTTAAATTTACATTGGGCTTCCCCATATTTTTGTTTGCCAGCCAGGTACAATTAGGCAGTTGGGGCTAGAATGCTCAGCGTGGGGAGGCCCAAGCATTTTGGGACTCCCACACTGTGAATTGAAGCCTGCAGCCGCCCCCAAAAAATGGTGCATTCATTGAAGTGGGGCGGCACGGTGGCTCAAATGGTTAGCACTGCAGCCTTTGCAGCACTGAGGTCCCGAGGTCCTGGGTTTAATTCCCACCAAGGACACTAAGGACAACATCTGCAAGGAGTTTGTATGTTCTCCCAGTGTTTGCGTGGGTTTCCTCCCACATTGCAAAGACACACTGAAAGGATTTTTACATTGTGAGCTGCAAGAGAGACAGCATTACTGATGTATGTAAAGTGCTATGGAATTAATAGTGTTATATAAATGAATAAATATCATTATTATTATTATTTTCTGGAGCTATACCCGACTCTTTTAGCTGCCCTACGGGGCTGGCAGACTCTGTAATACTTAGTTAATGCCAGCTATGCATTGCCAGCTGGCACTAAGCCCAAGGTTCCTAATGTTGGGCCAATTTTAGCCCCGACCTCTAAGTAAATAGTAAATAATACACCACACCATGAAAAATAATTTTTATGTTCTGTCTCCCCATTGAGCGTTCGTTCTCTCTCCCCCCATTGGGCGCTCGTTGTCTATCTCTCCCTCCCCCAATGGGTGCTCGTTCTATCCCCCCAATGGGCGCTCATTCTCTCTCTCCCCCTCCCATTGGGCCCTCTCTCTCTCCAATTGGGTACACATTCTCTCTCTCTCCCCCTCCCATTGGGTGCTCGTTCTCTCTCTTTCACCCCCTATTGGGCGCTCGTTATCTATCTCTCTCCCCATTAGGCGCTCGTTCTCTCTCCCCATTGGGGAGTCCATATAGTCTCTCCCCCCTGCGTGTGTCTCGCCTCATGTAGTCTCTGCCCACTGCAAGTCTCACCCCATATATTCTCCCCCAAGCGCGACTCACCTCATAGACACCCCCCTGCATTTGTCTCCTTAAATACTCCCTCCTGCATGTGTCTCACCCCATATACTCATCCTCCTGCGTGTCTCACCCCATATACTCTCCCCAAACATCTCACCCCATGTACTTCCCCCTGCATGTCACCCCATATAGTCACCCCCTTACATGTGTCTCCTCATATATTAACCCCCCTGCGTGTGTCTCATCTCATATAGTCTCTGCCCCCTGCGTGTCTCACCCCATATAGTTTCTGCCCTCTGCATGTCTCACCCCATAAAGCCTCTGCCTCCTGCGTGTCTCACCCCATATACTTATAGATACCAATACATATATATATAAAGAGTCACAACAATGATGCTGGTTTCAGGCATGGGGCTGTCAATGTTGTGAACACAATGGTCTCCATCCTCAGCCCTTCCCTTACTCCTGCAATGTGCTGTCTCAGCCCTCCCACATCCTCCCAATGCAGTTTCTCACCTGTGTGAGGAGCGCACTGTACCAGACTGAGGTCAGCTTATGAATAGTGATAAGCAGACATCAGAGAAGTGTCAGTATACTGGCAGAGCAGGAAATAAGCACTGTCCTGAAAAGTGACGTCAGTGGTAGCTCCCGACTTATATCTATGCATAAGCCGCCCAGCAGAGACCAGTGAAGTGACCTGCAGAGCGGACTGATCTCCTGCACCACTGGTATACTGACACTTCTCTAATGTCGGCTCACCACTGTTAATAAGCTCACATCAGTCCGGGACAGAGTGCTCATCGCACAAGGGCAAGACATTGCATAGGGGGCTGAGACAGCGCACTGTGGGGAGATGGAGGGGGGCTAGAGGGAGCATCACTAATGTGAAACTATGTTTTAGCGAGGGGAAAAGTCTGAGAAGGTGACTGCAACCCCTGCTGACATGCTTTGCGAGTATCCCTGCATGCAGTGGGCCACTCACGAGACGTTATCAGGCATGTGTGCAGTAAAGAGGACCCATGATGAAGCTACAGTGTTAGCGAAATGCTTGAATTCCACACTTAGCAGCAGCACTCTTCATATCCCCCCTTTTCTTGTCCCAAGTATATACTTCCTAGGATGCGATATTCTCACATATCACTTTGCCTTATTTGATAAAAAAAACTGTAAATAATGTAAAAATTATGTGGATACTTTGCTGCTGGTCTAGATGTTTTATCTCCTTAATTACTACACCCTATATGTATACATTCTAGCCTTTTTAGGGCTTTTTAATTTCTTTTTACTAGTTTTCTTTTTTGCTTCTGTCTACAGTGAAAAATTAAATGTATATATTGGATGTACATTTTTGTTTGTGTTTTTGTTTTTTCGGCATCTGAACCCAGGTACAAACAGTAATTTTATCCTGTATTCCCCATATTACATGATTTCCTGGAAGTAGGCTCGTTCCTTGATACGATGGATCATGACAGAGTGTTGTCAGATAAATATACCTTTAACATTGAAATTGCAGCACCAAGAAATAAATGTGAAATTATAAAAATCACAGACCAATGACGTGCCAGATCAGCTCGATGGAGACAAGTCTGGAGACCCTGCAGACCATGGAAGCACGTTTAGGCCACACAGACTGCTCAGAATATTATGAGCACCATGTGGACCAGCATTGTAGAGTTGAAAAACATGTTCAAAAACACTTTAGAGTAAAGGCTGTATGACAGGTTCCACGCCCAAATCAATGTAACACCGAGCTATTAGTGTACCCGAAATGAAGACCAGTGTGGTCCATCTACTGTACATTATGCCACTTCACATCATGACCCCAGGGAGTAGGACAAGTTCGACGCTCCCTTCTAAAAGACTCTTTATGACATTGATCTGAAGACTACAGTGGCAATCTCAATCATTGTGTCCAAGACAAAAGTGGGACTCCCCGCTGAAGAAGAGAATTCCAGCACCCGGTCTCAATCTAGAAACCATGCGGACGACATTGTAAATACGCCTTCACAAGGAAACGTCACTTCAGTCCTACTCCCAAGATTATGGTGTGGGATGACAATGTATAGTAGTCGAACCCCTCGAGGCACTCCACAGAAGCTTGGCACATTGAAATATGAAGAATTTGAAGGGCACGTCAACATAATGAACTCAATGTCATGTTAGGCTGGCTTCACACCACAATTTTTTGGATCCGGGCTGTCTGGTGTGAACCGGACAGCCCCGGATCCGATTTTGCCCCTATTGTATCCCTGTGGTGCCGGATGGGGACAGATGGTAGTTATTTGCCATCCAGTTTGGTGTCTGTTCGGCTGGATCCGGTTGACTTCGTTTTTTGACCCTGACACAAAATCGGAGCTTGCAGCATTTTTTGTGTCCGGGCCAAAAATCGAACAAAACTGGATCCTCCCGGATCCGGGGCGATTCGGTAACCCATAACATGGGAGTCTATAGGCACCGGTTGCGGGAGAAAAACGACCCAATTCCCAGATGCCAGGTGCTGAACGAGCAGCAGCTCTGAAATTCAAGTCGCATTCATTCAGCACCTGGACAGCGCAGCTGAAAGAGCCGCAGCTGAAATTTCAGTGCCGCGGCTAACTCCCCTCTAACCGCTATGCTGAGATTTCAGCACTGGACAGCAGCAGCCGCTGATTCCGGCATAAAACAGGATCAGAAGGCATATTTGCCCTCCAGTTCATCTTGTCCGGGGCTGTCAGGTTCTGTCCGGTGCATCCTGAAAATCACTGAACAGAACCTGACATAGAAATAACGTGGTGTGAAGCCAGCCTTACTCAAAACAAAGCTGAACCATTTAGCAGCATAGCAGGGGCATTGTTCCACTGAAAGACGCCTCTCCCATTAGACAACACTTGTTATTAACGTATTTGGTCTCTTACAATATTTAGGTAGGCGATACATGTGACTCTCACAGTCCAAAAAAATATAGTATGGTCAGATGAGACCAAAATTGAACTCTTTGGATACCATAATGCGCACCATGTTTAGACGCCAAAAGGCACTGCATATTGCCCCAAAAACACCATACAAATATTAGATTTTGAAGGTGAGAACATTTTGGTTTGTAACAGTTTTTCAGCATACTTGATATTTAAAGAAATTTGAATGGACAATTGATCAGAGACATTCTTGATAAAAATCTGCTGCCATCTACCAAGATGATTAAGATGAAATGACGGACATAGCAAGAAAATTATCAAAACCACAGCCAAGGAAGCTCTCAATTAGTTTCAGAGTAAGAAAATAAAGCTGCTGGAAAAGGAGGTGTCTTGAAACTGTATACGTGCGTTTACTTTTTCTTCTTTTTTTTCTTAAGAAAGCAAAGCTAAATTACTGAAATAAGATTAGAAAAAGCGGTAATTAAAAGTAAACACATAAAAAAAAAATAAAGAATACAAATGAATACCCCAGCAGGAGCTTGGTATCACACACTGGCGCTCTAATGCGCTGAGTAAATGGGATTAATTCCCCATTGAACCATGAGTAATATGTGACTGCACACCTATTATATACAATAATAAAGGAGAACGTTTCCATGTGGGCGATATGAGTGAAAATCACTAATCGCATGCAAATAGAAAAATAAATTATTAGAGTACGGGTATAAGGTTTATTTTTGAAGAATTTATTTCCTCACAAATCACTTCGTTTAAAATTCGCACTATTCTTCGGACACTGAATGTGGTAGCAATATAATTTATCATCATCAACAAGTAACCACTGTGACCACTAAATGGCCTTAAGGATCTCTGGAAAGGAAGCAAGGATACCGGTATGAGCAGTGTTCAGAGTGGCGGAGAATCCATGTACCAGGAATCTGTCAGCAGAAAAAGACTATTCAGACCAAGCACAGGCGTTATGTACACCCCTGGCGTGGCCAAGTTCAGTGCCCCTTCCCATCCACTCGTTTTCCATTTATAGACGGCCATTCCTTCTTTGATTGACAGCTCTGGCTTTAAAAGAACATGGAAGCAGGTGGGAATGCGGACTTGCAACAAAAGCCTGTGCTTGGCCACAGGTAGTATAAAAAGCAGTCCCCCGTCACCTCAACACAAGCCTATTGGAGTTTATGCGAAAATTGCATTGGGGCAGCAGGATCGGCTGAGTTCCATGGGGCGCCATTCATCTAGTGGTGCTGAGGCATTGTACTGTGCGGCCCATTGGGTCAGGCAGCAGAGTAAGTGGGTAGCTTTCAGACACTCTGCATCATATGTATCAATGTGAATGGTGTCCTATGCAAGCCCATTATGTGCATGGCAAGTCGCCTCCCACACCTTGTTGTAGGTTGAGATGATTTATTAGCCTGCACCTGGGTTTGCTTTACATAGTTGGGTCTGACTGCATCCTGAAAGTGAAGTGTTGGTTTTTGTTTTTGGCATCGATGGTAAGTTCAGTCCCCTGTTACCTCAACACAAGCCTCATGGGAGTTAATGCGAAAATTGCATTGGGGCAGCAGGATCGGCTGAGTTCCAGTCATAAAGATCATAGTAAAGTTCCAATTCAGCATAGTTTGTCGCTGCTAAAGGCTGGTTTTATACAGTGGGGGATATAAGTATTTGATCCTTTGCTGATTTTGTAAGTTTGCCCACTGACAAAGACATGAACAGTCTATAACACACTGTGTAACAATTTTCCAAGTGTAAAATTTCAACTGCTTATGTTTAACCTCCCTGGCGGTACGATTATGTCAGGAATTGCGTGCTAAAAGCGGTACCATTTTTTGCATGGAAATTTGGTGTTATGTACAGTAGGCCTGCAATTCTTAGTAATTACCTGATCAAAGAAGACTCTAGTAGACCTCTCAGATGTGATAAAATGAAACATAAAATCATGAATTAGAATTAAATAAAATCATTTTATTCAAGAATCGATACTCTTCTGGAATAACGTAATAAATAATGAATTAATGAAATAACATAAATGAATAAAAATTACATTTTTCAAACAACAAAAATTCAGTACACATCCTGTGTGTGGTACATTTTGAAGCACGGGACCGGCACAAAGACCCACGTCACAGTCCGGGCAATGGAATCTGGTTTCCTTGCAGATTTTTTTTGCCCTAGCCGTCGCGTTTTGAGCAGCACACTACACACATCCGTGTAGGTGCTGCCTTTTTCGCCGTTGGTGGAATATAGTCCATAAAGTGGTGTCCAGTTAGGCGTTCTGGGTTTGGAATGTCACTAGCACAACGCCCAGATCTGTTGACAGCCACTGATGGCATTTGGTAGGTCTGAAAAATCCACTCCGCCACCTTCCACACAAAGTCGGAATGCACAAGAGGGTTGTCAATGCTTTTTTTGTGCAATATGTATGCATTCCACAGGCATTGTTCCAGGAGATGCCTGAAGATTTCCTTGCAATATTTTTTTTGCTGTTTCCGCATAGCGGGATAAAATGTGATTGCCTGATCGGCTCTATCGACTCCTCCCAGCGCATTGCCATCATCTTGCCTTTCTGCCAGGCAACCATTTCTCCGGGTTTCATTTTTTTCTTTCCAAACGTAGATGGCAAGTCACGTCGGTTGGCCCTAACGGTTCCATAACCATCAGTCTTGTGCTTGAGCAAGAACTCGTACAGCTCCGGCGATGTATAAAAATTGTCCGTGGTCACACAATACCCCTGATTCAGCAATGGCTCAAGCAGTGTGAGGACTGATGACGTTGCCATCCCATAGCTGCTGTACCTGGGGTTGAATTGTGTGCCTTTACCGGGGTATATCACAGAATTCCAGATATAGCCAGTGGCAGACTCACAGAGCATGTAGGATTTTACACCAAACCGTGCTCTCTTGGATGCAATATATTGAATCCAGCTGAGGCGTCCCTTGTAAGCCATCAGACTTTCATCAATACTGAGGTCTCTATCTGGCATATAGGCCTGCTGGAAATTGCGGAGGATCATTTGGTACACTTCCCAGATCTTTTTGAGTTTTGGCGCCGGATGTGTGGCTTCATCAAAGTCCTCATTGTTGGTGAAGTATAGATTTTTCATGATGAGGGAAAAGCAGTACTCAGACATGACGGTGCCAAAAAATGGGGTTGCCAGCAATTTATTGGTGGTCCAGTACCACTTCTGCAGGGGTTTCCCCCACCACCCCCTGAAGAATAATTAGCCCCAGGAACTTCCAAATGTCCTCCTTAGCCACGGGTTCCCATTTTCGGCTCCGGAAAAACCTGGTATGCGGAGTAGCGGATTGCTGCTTGTAGCGGTTTGTCTCCGTCACAATTTTGTCAATGACATTGTCTGTCAAAAACAATTTGAGGTACGCCAAGGGGTCACTGGGGTCAATGTCTACCTTCATCCCTGGTGATCCAGTAAACGGAAATCTTGGCGGCGGTACCTCATCCATGCCGCATTCAATAGGGAACCAAGTGCGCGCATCACTGAGGTCATGTGCAGAATCATCGTTGTCATACTCAGATGACGATTCTTGCGATGAATCGCTGTCGCTGTCACTCACTTCTGCGAGGGGCTCTTTGTCGCTGCCGCTGTCATCCATCAGATCCAAAGTCGCTTTGGAGACGCGGCGCTTGCTTCGGAGACGCGATGCCATGGCAGAAATGACAGCAAAAAGGGCAAGCAGGGCAGTGAGGATGATCAGAATATCAGATTTTAGTGTATACAATGTATCTGACTGGAATTCTGACAGGATTACACTTTTTTTTTTATTATTATTTATTTATTGTGTGTGTGTCACTTTATTTAGTTGGATCTCGGGCCTAGCTCCGCCTCCCATGAGCCTCTGCGGCTCAGAGACACAGATCCAGGAAGCAAGATGGCAGCCCCCACCGGGAATCACAGACAGAGCACATCGGGACCCCGCTGGACCACCAGGATGGGGTAAGGAGGCTCAGATTCAAGCTCTGGCATTCACCCCGAGCAGGACTCGGGGTTACCGCTTCTGGCAGTGAAATTTAACCCCGAGTCCTGCTCGGGAATACCGCTAGAGAGGTTAAAGACTATGGAAAAACGACTACATTCAGCACAAAGTTTGATTCTATGATCACAGCTTAGAAAAAATTCATATTTATTGTGACAAAAATATGTTTTCATTCATGTGGTCTGATAAAAAACACTTGCATGGTAAATAGACAAAGACAGTCAAAAATCACTCAAAAAGGTTAAGAAATAAGTAGTTTTTCTAGATTTGCGAGTGTACTACAAATCGTTTTCTCGAAGAAGCCCCCAAATGTAGTCCCCCATCATATTTTCGTTATACTGTCCTTGGCAAGACTAAAGTCCAATATATCTTGATGAAAGCGCTCACCTTGCTCCTCTGAGTAAGCTCTTATGTTCTCCTTGAACTTGTCAAGATGAGCATCAAGGATATGGACTATTAGAGACATTCTGCATCCCATTATGGCGTAATCCTTTATGAGAGTCTGAACCAAATATTTTCAAGTTTTCAGCCATGTGATTACCCAGGAAGCCATGAACCACTACAACAAAACTGTTCCAAGCTGCTTTCTCCATTCAGTTCAGCAGCTTGGTGAACTCGTCACATTCTATGATCTTCTTGATCTGCGGTCCGACAAAGATACCAGCCTTGACCTTTGCCTCGGACAGCTTTGGAAAGGGATCTTGGAGGTACTTGAAATCTGCTGACTCTTTGTGAAGAGCCAGGACAAACTGCTTGATGAGGCCTAACTTGCTGTGCAGGGGTGGCATCAGCGCCTTCAGAGGTGCTATCAGCGGCTCCCACTTGACGTTGCTCTTCCCCACAGAAAACATGATCTACTGTGGCCAGTCCTTTCTGTGATAGTGCGCCTTAGTGTCACGGCTGCCCCAGAGGCAAAGGAAACAAGGAAATTTTGTCAAAGCGTCTTGAAGACCCATCAGGAATTACACCATTTTGAAGTCTCCGATGACCTTCCATCCATAGTCATCATACTTCAAGGAACTCAACAACATCTTGACACTGGTGTAGTCCTCTTTGAGATACACAGAGTGAGCCATAGGGATAGGCATGTGGTTGTTTCCATTGTGAAGCAGCAGGGCTTTGAGGCTCCTGGATGAACTGTCTATGAATAGGCGCCATTCACTCGGGGTACAGGCGATACCTATCGCCTCAAAAAGACCGGCCACATTGTTGCAGAAGCACAACCCATCTTCCCGACTGCAGAAGTTGAAAAATGTTTAATGACGCTTTCTCTGACCTGTGACTTGCATGCTTTCACCCAACAAGTTCCACTGCTTGATCCTGGACATCAGAAGCTCATCATTGGACTTGGTAAGACGAAAATCTCTAGATTGTTGACGTCTTTCTGGTTAGGAAAACATGGCCTTCTCTCCTCAACCGCATCTGTGAAAACGTAATCTTGATCTCCAATATCTTCCTAGCTGTCTGACTTGCTGCTTTTTCCTGAAGATGGCTGATCCCTCTTCCGGGGAGTTGCAGCTCGGGGCAGTGTAATACTGGAGCAATGGAAGAAGGAATATGTGGATAAACGATTTGAGGCGCATTCTTGTCTGTGCGACGTTTGGCAGGATCCACCATACAGAAGCAGCAGGTGCTTGAGTGGTCAGTCGGTTGCGGCCACATTTGCAGGTTAGCAAACTTCATGGCTCTTTTCTCCCCTGTACCAACCTGCAATATAGCAGATATAATTATGTAAATTTAAAAGCAGAAATTTTTTCACATTACTTAATACTTATTTTACTATAGTGCACTGACATGTGTGAAAATGTTGTCAATTGCAACTCCTTAAACTGTACTAGATCTAAATCATTGAAATTCTACAAAGTAAAGCACTGCCATCTAAAAGAGCAGCAATTGTTCACCTTACCTTCAAGAGTTTTCTTGCAATATTCGCATGTGAAGTTAGGTGCCCAGGACTTGCCGAAATATGCCTTGTAGGCCTCAGACATCTTATGATGTGCTTTCACTGTATACTTTCTCACTCTTGTCTTTATAAATTGTCCACACACGTAGTAAAATGCATCTGCTGGGCACCAACAACTCTTGATGCAATCTAAAACCAATAATTTTCTTTAACTATGATTCGTTAATCTATATTGACGCGTGTGACAGGGCGCATCAACCAGCGATTAAATCGCTGGTTGATGATCGCCAGGTTTTAGAACCTGCTCTAAAACCTGGCAATGGACGCCCGGTGGACACGCAGCACCGCTGCGTGTGACACCAGGAGACGCGCGATCAGCCAGCTCCCAGCGCGTGCACAGCAAGCGCTGGTATACATGGTAAACAGAGGGTAACTAAGCGCCGCATGGTGTTTACATGGATACCAGCGCGCTCGCTGGTACTGATCGCTGGTGAGTCTGCCTGTGTCACAGCTCACCAGCGATCAGCCGTCAATGCGTGTGACGGCTCCATTACTCAGCAATAACATAAACCGAAATGTTGGTTCCAGTCACCTGTGCTTTTAAGGTACCATCACACGCGGCAATATTGCTAGGCAATTTCACTGGCAATTTGCTGGTTGCAGTGAAATCATGGACACATTGTTCTATTTTGTTGCTGTGTACAAATGGAACAATGTGTCCATGATTTCACTGCAGCCAGCAAATTGCCAGTGAAATTGCTAGCAAAACTGCCGCGTGTGACGGTACTTGTATGACTACTATTGAACAGTCCGACAACGTTCTAGACAGTTCTGAAAGTTTCTAGAAACTTTTGCACAATTGTAGAAGTTCAAGAATATTCTAGAAGACTACTCAGTATTGAATACAAATCGAACATTTTCCCGAAAGCAGACATATTTCAAAGTTCTACTGTCCTGATCACAAAAGCAAAGTTTTTGTGGAACAACAACTATTTTCTATTTATATTAGGCATAACTGGTTAGGAAAACACAGTTTGTACCCAGGAACAAAAAATAAGTAAAAATGTGTTACATAGGTTAATTTTAACAGTAAGAGATAGAACATCAAAAATAAAATCCAGAAAATCACATTGTCTAAATTATATAAATTTATTTGCATTTTGCAGAGAGAAATAAGTATTTGATCCCCTACCAACCATTAGGAGTTCTGGTTCCTACAGACCAGTTCGCTCCTAATCAACTGCATTACATTTTACCTGCATTAAAGATAGCGGTCTTAGCTTCTTACCTGTATAAAAGACTCCTGTCCGCACACTCAGCCAGACACTAACCTCTATAATATGGGCAAGACCAAAGAGCTTTCTAAGAATGTTAGGGAAAAGATCCCAGACCTGCACAAAGCTGGAATGGGCTACAAAACCATAAATAAGAGGCTGGGTGTGAAGGAGACAACTGTTGGTGCAATAGTAAATAATGGAAGAAATACAAAATGAGTGTCAATCGACATCGATCTAGGGATCCATGCAAAACCTCACCTAGTAGGGTATCCAGGATCATGAGGAAGGTGGGAGATCAGCTTAACACTACACGGAGGAACTTGTTAATGATATCAAGGCAGCTGGGACCACTGTCACCAAGAAAATCATTGGTAACACATTACACCGTAATGGATTAAAATCCTACATTGTCTGCAAAGTCCCAGTGCTCAAGAAGGCACATGTGCTGGCACGTCTGAAGTTTGTCAGTGAACACCTTGGTGATTCTGAGAGTGATTGGGAGAAGGCGCTGTGATCAGATGAGACAAAAATTGAGCTCTTTGGCTGTCACTTAACTGGCCGTGTTTGGAGGAAGAGAAATGCTGCATATGGCCCAAAGAACACCATCCACACTGTCAAGAATGGGAGTGGAAACATTATGTTTTGGGGGAGTTTCTCTGCTAAAGGTACAGAACTACTTCACCACATCAATAGGACAATGGAGGGAGCCAGGTACCGTAAAATCCTGAGTGGCAACCTCCTTCCCTCCACAAAGACATTAAAAATGGGTCACGACTGGGTCTTCCAGCATGACAACGACCCAAACCATACAGTCAAGACAACAAAGGAGTAGTTCAAAAAGAAGCACATTAAGGTCATGGAGTGGCCTAGCCAGTCACCAGAGCTTAATCCCAAAGAAAACTTATGGAGGGAGCTGAAGCTCAGAGTTGCCAAATGACAACCTCTAAATCTTAATGAATTAGGGATGATCTGATTAGCAGACTGGACCAAACATCCTCCTGACGAGCACAAATCTCATCACCAACTACAAAAAACGCCTGACTGCTGTGCTTGCTAACAAGGGTTTTGCCAACAAGCATTAAGTCTTGTTTGCCAGAAGGATCAAATACTTATTTCTCTCTTCAAAATGCAAATACATTTATATAATTCAGACAATGTGATTTTCTGGGTTTTATTATTGATATTCTATCTCTCACTGTTAACATTAAACTAATCTTAAAATTAGGCTGCTCATGTCTTTGTCAGTGGGCAACCTAAAAAAATCAGAAAGGAATCAGATACTTATTTCCACCACTGTATAACGGTTTTTATGGCTATTCCCTGATCTTTTAGGCAGCTTTTTACGCTTTTCATTCCACATACACAAAAATGTTGGTTTATTCTACATAAATTAATGGTAGGGAAGTGGTACAACATTCACACTGTGTGTTTTTGGTCTGTTTTTGCTCTGCAGTTTTTGTAGCCAAAATCAGCAGTGGAACAATCGGAAGAAAAGTATATGCCCTCCGGTCCGGTGTGCAGCCTGCTTCCGAGGATCGCAGCTGCAGCTGCTGAAATTTCATGATCGCGGCTAGCTCCCTGCTAACTGCGGTCCAGACGGCTCAGCAGGGGACAGGTGGTGGTTCTGAAGTTTAGCAGCACTCGCTGCTAAACTTCAGCTGCCGGCGTCCGGCTCCCGGATCCGATGTTTTTGTCGGACCGGGGCGATCCAGCGCATGTTAGGGAGTGCCGGATCGCCACGGATCCGGGAGAAACCGATTTGGGCAGATTTTCGCCCAGGACACAAAAAATGTTGCAAGAAACGTTCTTGCGTTCGGGAAGTAAATCCGGATACACCCAGATCCTCAGCTATGTGCCATCCGGTCTCCATCCAGCCCCATAGGGCTGTATAACGTCAAAATCGGGTCCGATTCTACCGTGGTGTGAAGCCGGCCTAATAGAAACATGGGCACCACTTCTGTATTTATCACCCAGTCCTGGTTTTGGCTTCAAACACTGATGAGCAAAAACAGACCAAAAATGCACAGTGTGAATGGAGCCTTAGTTTATTATTTATCACAGGCGCCTGTACAGTATTATAATCTACTAACCAATTCTAACTCTGCATTGTGCATATATGCATGTAATATTTCTTTGATACACTGCATAGTTATAATCATGTGACCCGTCTGTCTGTTTCCAACTAGTATTGCACCTACAGTTGTGGCCAAAAGTATTGACACCCCTGCAATTCTGTCAGATAATACTCAGTTTCTTCCTGAAAATGATTGCAATCACAAATTCTTTGGTATTATTATCTTCATTTTATTTGTCTTAAATGAAAAAAACACAAAAGAGAATGAAGCAAAAAGCAAAACATTGATCATTTCACACAAAACTCCAAAAATTGGCCAGACAAAAGTATTGGCACCCTCAGCTTAATACTCGGTTGCACAACCTTTAGCCAAAATAACTGGGATCAACTGTTTCCGGTAACCATCAATGAGTTTCTTACAATGCTCTGCTGGAATTTTAGACCATTCTTCTTCGGCAAACTGCTCCAGGTCCCTAATATTTGAAGGGTGCCTTCTCCAAACTGCCATTTTTAGATCTCTCCACAGGTGTTCTATGGGATTCAGGTCTGGACTCATTGCTGGCCACCTTAGAAGTATCCAGTGCTTTCTCTCAAACCATTTTCTAGTGCTTTTTGAAGTGTATTTTGGGTCATTGTCCTGCTGGAAGACCCATGATCTCTGAGGAAGACCCAGCTTTCTCAAACTGGGCCCTACATTATGCTGCAAACTTTGTTGGTAGTCTTCAGACTTCATAATGCCATGCACACGGTCAAGCAGTCCAGTGCCAGAGGCAGCAAAGCAACCCCAAAACATCAGGGAACCTCCGCCATGTTTGACTGTAGGGACCGTGTTCTTTTCTTTGAATGCCTTTTTTTTTCTCCTGTAAACTCTATGTTGATACCTTTGCCCAAAAAGCTCTACTTTTGTCTCATCTGACCAGAGAACATTCTTCCAAGACGTTGTAGGCTTTCTCAGGTAAGTTCTGGCAAACTCCAGCCTGGCTTTTTTATGTCTCGGGGTAAGACATGGGGTCTTCCTGGGTATCCTACCATACAGTCCCTTTTCATTCAGACGCTGACAGATAGTACGGGTTGACACTGTTGTACCCTCGGACTGCAGGGCAGCTTGAACTTGTTTGGATGTTAGTCTAGGTTCTTTATCCACCATCCGCACAATCTTGCGTTGAAATCTCTCGTCAATTGTTCTTTTCCGTTCACATCCAGGGAGGTTAGCCACAGTGCCATGGGCTTTAAACTTCTTGACGACACTGTGCACGGTAGACACAGGAACATTCAGGTCTTTGGAGATGGACTTGTAGCCTTGAGATTGCTCATGCTCCCTCACAATTTGGTTTCTCAAGTTCCTCAAACAGTTCTTTGGTCTTCTTTCTTTTCTCCATGCTCAATGTGATTCACACAAGGACACAGGGCAGAGGTTGGGTCAACTTTAATCCATGTCAACTGGCTGCAAGTGTGATTTAGTTATTGCCAACATCTGTTAGGTGCCACAGGTAAGTTACAGGTGCTGTTAATTACACAACTTCGAGAAGCATCACATGATTTTTCTAACAGTGCCAATACTTTTGTCCACAGCCTTTTTTATGTTTGGTGTGGAATTATATCCAATTTGGCTTTAGGACAATTCTTTTTGTATTTTTTCATTGAAGACAAATTAAATGAAGATAATAATACCAAAGAATTTGTGATTGCAATCATTTTCAGGAAGAAACTGAGTATTATCTGACAGAATTGCAGAGGTGTCAATACTTTTGGCCACAACTGTAACCTTATTAATGTAATTTATTATATTTTCATTCTATTAATAAATAAAAATTTAATTTTAGGCCTAATACTATCTAGTTTTGTTTTTGTTGTGTACCATAGTTCATGGCACAATGCAAAATGATTAAAGGGTGCGTGGTTCTAATAGAAAAAAAGGTGTAGACAAGATTATACGTTTTATTTCTGGATCCTTTAGAGAGATGCCCTGAATGTACAGTCCACTGCATTTACACAAGTTGTCAAAATTGATGGAACACCTTTCGTTTAATAAAAGAAAAATCCACAATGGTCACAGAAATAACTTGAATGTGACAAAAGTAATAATAAATAAATCTATGAAAATGAACATGAAGGTCAACTATTGCTTTTTCAACCCTGCTTCCACAGAATATTTAAAAAAAAAATTAAACTCATGAAATGGGCCTGGACAGAAATGACTGTAGACCTGAAAATAATGTGACACAAGGGACATGTTAAATCATGGTGAGTCCACTAATTAGCATTAGAGGTGTCTACAATTTTGTAATCAATCAGTAGGCCTGTATACAGGGCTACAGACACTCACTGTGCTGTTTGGTAACATGGTGTGTACCACACTCAACATGGACCAGAGGAAGCAAAGGAAAGAGTTGTCTATAATTTTCTTTGTAATCTCCTGAGGCAAGCATGTTAAAGGTTATAAGACCATCTCCAAGCATCTTGATGTTCCTGTGACTAATGTTGCACATATTATTCAGAAATGTAAGATCCATGGGACTGTAGCCAATCTCCCTGGACGTGGCCGTGACAAATCAAAGACTGATAATATGAATGGTAACAAAAGTGCCCAGGTAAACCTCTGAGGAGATTAAAGGTGAACTTCAAGCTCAAGGAACATAAGTGTTAGATTGCACCATCTGTTGTTGTTTGAGACAAAGTAGACTTCATGGGAGATGACCAAGGAGGACACCATTGTTGAAAAAAAAAAAAAATCATAAAAACGCCAGACTGGAATTGACAAAGCTACATATTGACAAGCCACAAAGCTTCTGGGAGAATGTCCTATGGACAAATAAGACAAAAATTGAACTTTTTTGCAAGACACATCAGCTCTATGTTCACAAACAGAAAAATGAATCATATCAAGAAAAGAACACATGGAGGAGGCTCTGTTATGTTCTGGGGGCTGCTTTGCTGCTTCTCGTACAGGGTTTCTTGAATCTGTGCGGGGTACAATGAAATCTCAAGACTATCAAGGGATTCTAGAAAGCAATGTGCTGCCCATCGTCAGAAAGCTTGGTTTCAGTTGCAGGTCATGGGCCTTGCAACAGGATAATGACCCAAAAACACACAGCTAAAAATACCCAAGAATGGCTAAGAGGAAAACATTGGACTATTCTGAAGTGGTCATAAAGAAATGTATGGACGATCCAGTGGCATGCTTCATAATCCTTTTATTGTGAAATTATAAAAACATCACAGCGCACAGGGGGTGCTGCTGGACGCGTTTCAGAGGAACTAGCCCCCTTAATCATTATGGCTCCGAAACGCGTCCAGCAGCACCCCCTGTGCGCTGTGATGTTTTTATAATCTCACAATAAAAGGATTATGAAGCATGCCACTGGATCGTCCATACATTTCTTTATGATTATTGAGGTGGATGCCAACCACTAGATCCAGTGGAGGAGCCTTGTGAGTATACTGGCTGCAGGTCTCCCCTCCCCCAATTTCTTGCAATTAGTAATATTCTGAAGTGGCCTTCTATGAGCCCTGACCTAAAACCTATGGAGCATCTTTGGAAAGATCAGAAACATGATGTCTGGAAAAGGCAACCTTCAAACACCAGACAACTGGAGCAGTTTGCTCTTGAGGAGTCACCACAATACCTGTCGAAAGGTACAGAAGTCTCATTGACAGTTACAGGAATTGTTTGATTGTAGTGATTGCTTCAAAAGGTTGTGCAACAAAATATTAAATTAAGGGACCATCATTTCTGTCCGGGTCGATATCATGAGTTTAATTTTTTTTCAATTCTGTGGAAGCAAGGTTGAAAAGCAATGTCTGACTATCATTTGTTCTTTGCACAGATTTTTTATTTACTATCACTTTTGTCAGTTTAAGGTAATTTCTGTGACCATTGTGGGTTTTTCTTTCATTAAACAAGAGGTACCAATAATTTTGACCACGTATGTAATAGATAGGGCTGGGTGATTTTGGAAAAAATCAAAATCTCGATTTTATTTAAACCTATGGACGATTTTCGATTTAAATCTCGATTTTTTTTTTCTATTTTTTTTGTTGCTTTTCTTTGATGAATAAAGAGGGGGCCCCCGTGACCCTGTGACAGAGGAGAGGAGGGTAACTGAGGGAAGCGTCCTGCTTCCCTTGAGTGTTCCCACCCCTCCTCTTGTCTGCAGCCCAGGCTCTAACCCTAACCCTAACCCTAGCCCTAACCCTAACCCTAGCCCTAACCCTAGCCCTAACCCTAGCCCTAACACTAGCCCTAGTGTACAGTATATATAGAACACTCAATATAGGTGGCAGTGCGTGCACACAGTGTACAGTATATATAGAACATAATAACTCTAGGTGGCAGTGCCTGCACACAGTGTACACTATATATAGAACACTCAATATAGGTGGCAGTGCCTGCACAGTGTACAGTATATATAGAACACTCAATATAGGCGGCAGTGCCTGCACACAGTGTACACTATATATAAAACACTCAATATAGGTGGCAGTGCCTGCACACAGTGTACACTATATATAGAACATAACACTACATATTATAACATAACATTATATGTAGCAGCCGGTCTGCACACACTGCACGGCCTCTGGCTTCCGGGTGTCAGGCTGCAGTAGAATAGTGCTGGGGCCTAGTACATGGCGGCTCGTTCCCGGCCTCAGATAGACACCTCCCGCCCCTCCTCATGCTCACCTGCTGGTATCTACTGCTGCTCTGCTCCGACATGTCAGCAGGAGATGACACGGACAGAGGCCAAATAGAGACCCGGGTACGAAGTCAGCAAGACGGCGCCATATCCCTGTCAGGGCGGCGGCGGCAAGGGGCAGGTAAGAACTGCACTGGGCTCTGACAGCTATGCCTCCCCCTGCGACCTCACCAGCGGCTGCAGCAGGGGCGGCGGGGCACTGATAGCGGGCCCCAAACTCAGCAGCTGCAGCAGGGGGGGGGCACTGATCGCTCCATCCCCCGGAACTTGGCCGCGGCTGCTGTAGCAGGGGCGGAGGGCACTGACAGCACTTCTCCCCCCAAGACATCTCCCGCCGCTGTAGCAGGGGCTGGGCTCTGACAGCACCCCCTCCCCTCGGCCTCACAGTGAGCAGCGGCAGTGGCAGCGGGTATACCGCTAGGAAGCCACTACTAGCCGCCCGGATCTTTTAAACAGCGCTCCGGCGGCCATTTTAAATCGAATTACACGATTGTTAACAAAACCACAATCGTGGCCACAGCAGGGGGCGAATTAATCGAATTAATTTGATTAATCACCCAGCCCTAGTTATAGATATTGTTCAGAATCTGCCATCTAGGCCCATATACCACAGTAAACATCCGACGTAATCGAATAAAACATTTCTAGTCACTTTAATCACATTAACAAGAGCAATGATCCCGCTCCGCTTCATTTCACCTTTATGAGATACAGGTCACATAACAGGACAAATATCAGCAGCAAAATCTGCCCAAAAAATAGACATAAAAGGAGTTGGAGAAACCTGAACCAACACAGAGTGGTATAAAAGCCGAAGTCCCATATCACCTCCATATACACAAAGCACCGGAGAAAGCGATGGAACAAAGCAGAGGATCTGCTCCCAGCTTCTTCCTGCCATGCCGCTGCCTTTCCTGTCCTAGAAAGGTCAAGTGTTGCTTTTATCATCAACGTTCACTTCTAAAATTATCTAAATGCAATCCGTGACTCACTGTAAATTAGGAAAAACAGCAGAAGCTCGTTCCACATTTATAGATAAAAAGATAGAACAGGTGCGAAATCATAATTCAGCTATACCCCTCATACACCCCAATTCACACATCACAGAAAATTCCAGCAGGAAATAATAGCTATTATCAGGGATAATAAAAAGTCATTAACCGCATTATCAACAGAATGTGCCATAAATGAGGTCCCACTGCTGCAATACGCATCTGTCCGTGGAGCACAACGCAGAGAGGCGGACGCACATGCCTGACACTCGCAGTTTGTTTGGAAGTGTAGAAAATTATTGAGCAATTTTTAACATTTCCATCTAAAATGAATGGAGCAGAGTTGTGTATATGTCAGTGTGTGTTTGCACGTATGCATGTATGTGTGTGAAAAGAATCTGCAGACAAAGTGTAATAGGGAAACAGAAAAGCGACAAGAGCGAGTCACTCACCTTGTATGGTTGTGCCACACCACCAATGTGAAATTGTGTAAAATATGCAAACAGCTGCTGCAGGATCCACATATATGATGGCAAGTTGAAGACACAGGAACTAGATGAAACTCGTGGATTGAGATCTGCACTGCTGTTTTAAATGGGAAGAATCTCCATGGATAATGGATTCAGCCCTGAAGCTGGAATAGCTCACCAGTTGCCAAATTCTTCAGTTTCCCTAAAAAGGCATTTTTTGCCTGTTCTCAGTGATTCTCAAATTCTTCAGTTTCCCCTAAAAAATACTCCGTTTGGCCTCAAACAGGTGCTTTCCAAAACTGTGTGCATACAAGAGGAGTGGGAAATCCTGAGGTCATGGTGGAAAAGGGAAGGGGAGAAAGGTTGTTGGAAAGAGAAGTAGGCTTAGTGTTGGAGGTGTACATGGGGTGTAGGTGCTACTGCTAATGTTACTATAAGTTGTAGTAAGCAAAATATTGGCTTGTGTCATATCTCAAGTGAAGTGACAACTTCTGTCGGGCAGCACAGTGGCTCAAGTGGTTAGCACTGCAGCCTTTGCAGCACTTTAGCACTTGAGGTCCTGGGTTCAATTCCCACCAAGGACACTATGGACAACATCTGCAAGGAGTTTGTATGTTCCCCCAGTGTTTGCGTGGGTTTCCTCCAGGCACTCCGGTTTCTTCCCACATTGTAAAGACATACTGATAGGAAGTTTAGATTGTGAGCTCCAAGAGAGACAGCATTACTCATGTATGTAAAGTGCTATGGAATTAATAGCGCTTTATAAATGAATTAATATTATGTATTATTATTCTGTTACTGGACAGCCTACTCCAGTATCTTTGTTTGCAAACAGCAGAGCGATACGAGTTGTGGATAAGGGCCTGTATACCACTGCTGAGGGGCCTGTATAATACCACTGCTGAGGGGCCTGTATACTACTGCACATGGGCCTGTATAATACGACTGCTGAGGGGCCTGTATAATACCACTGCTGAGGGGCCTGTATACCATTACTGAGGGGTGCTATATACCAGTGACGGGGGGCTATATAATAGGATGGGGGTGTGCTGCATTTCATACCCTAGGCTTATACGCGAGTCAATAACTTTTACCAGCTTTTGGGGGCAAAAGTAGGGGGTCAGCGTATACACAAGTCGGCTTATACACGAGTATATACGGTAGTTGTTTTTCAGGTGCTTTTAATTTTTCAGTGCAAAGGTGTATAGTTTCCAAACCGACTTTTTGGCTCAGGCACGAGCCTTCGTCAGGAAGACAATTGGAAACCAGGATGAAGAGGATGGTTTTGAATTTACTGGTAGTATAGGGTTAATCACAATGTTTTTGTGCTGTAGTAGTAACAGCCCGTTAAATATATGGTTACGTGTCCATAATGGCCACAATGGATTTTTAGAAGACAAATCCTATTATGGTTGTACAAGTATAGCGGTTATGTTCAGGTTACCAGGTATGGGGAAGGAGAGAGATAAAGACTACTGCCCAGGGTGGAGGGTAATAATTTCCTAGAAGCCTTAATCATGGGCAGGTACTGTTAAGAGTATGTTATTGAAGGTATAGAGCAGGGGTCTCAAACTCCAGGCCTCGAAGGCCGCACACAGTGGAGGGTTTCAGGATTTCCATAGCATCTGACAGTTGGTAATCAAATTACCAACTGTCAAATTCCAAGGAAATCCTGAAAACTTGCACTGTGTGCGGCCCTCGAGGCCTGGAGTTTGAGACCCCTGATATAGAGGATTAGGTCTTAAGAGTCCTTCAGGTAATTGGATATCACTGACCTGTGGCTCTCCTCCTGTGTCCATCTGTGTGTGGCGTCTGTGCGTGGCCGGGAGCGATCTGTATGGAGTACTGGTACTTTAACTAGCCTTTTAGAGGATACATTTCGACTTTGTTCTCGTGTTTGCAAATGATGTTTTTGAGTCTTACCTATGATGTCACTATGTACCATTTGATCCCTTGGGCTCTTGTTTCCCAAGTATCAAAAAAAGCTAGTAGACAATTTTAGGACTGTTTTTTCCCATAACATTAGTGAGGGACACAGTACGCATTGCAGATCTACATTTACAACCCGGGTTACATCAAGTCGTCAGCATAGAACCATTATCTGCAGCAATGTAACTGTCAGAAGCAATTTCTTGGAGTCCTTTACCCAATTTTTTAAACCTGCCCTCCACCAGCAAACATGAGTACAAGTGTGACAAATAGTGAAGGACTGGAGAGGATGGTGCAGGAGTATCTAGAGCTCAATATCCATGCCATCAGGAGGTGTTTGGACCCTTTTGCATTTTGGGCTTCACAAATGTAGTAGTGGCCTAAGCTGGTGAATCACACCTTGGAGGTTTTGTCACGCCCAGCAGCCAGCGATCTCTCAGAATGTGTCTTCAGCGGTGCTAGTAGTATCATGATGGATAAGGGTATCTGGCTCTCTCCTGAAAGTGTAGACCGCCTAACTTTCATCAAGATGAACAAGTCATGGATCTACAAGGACTTTTCCACCCCAGTGGCAGATGGTTCAGAGTAGGCGAAGTACTTTTCAGTGTGCTGGAATGATCTCGCCATTCTACAATTTTTATTCTGGGTCAACTGATGCCACTTTGGTTGTATCTGGCACTATATATTTTGAAATGTGGGAACTCTTTTTGAGGTCTCCTTGTCTGTTTCCTAAATATAGCAGGGCTATGTGAGTAGGATGCCTACACATTTCACTCATCCCTCTGTTACTCATGCATATTTAACCTTGAAATGCTAGGCCAGACCCTGTTCCACACCCTGTGCCACGCATGCAGGCTATGCCCTTATACAATTATTACTCTGGGTCAACTGATGCCACTTTGGTGGTATCTAATCCAATTTTTTTTTAAATGTGGGAGACTCTTCTTGGAGTCTCTTTGTTGTATGTTTCGTGAATTTAGCAGGGCTCTCTGAGAACCATGCCTACACCTGAAGCTTGAAATACTGGGAAAGGCCTTGCCCCATGCATACAAAAAGGAGAGGACAGAGTCTGTATACTAAAAATATTTGTATAAATATGACAATATTTTTTGTTTTATAAAAACATATAAAGTGAGCAGTGGTATTTTACAGTATTCTTTTTTAGAGGGTACAATATACGGATCCATGGGCATATTGTATGCTCAAAGCAGTCATGCAGCATATAAACCTAAAAGCACTCTGGCTAAAATTAATTCCATTGGAAATGTAAAGCATTAATCCAGCATTTGAACTAAGGTGATGGATTAACATGCATATCTAGTTATACAACACATTCATATACAGATTTATATCTCAACCATGTGCTGACCATTAGGATTCTATATCCACTAGATGGGAGGTCGATGCTATCGCAGCTGGATTACCCCTCTTTGCTTCCCTGTACTCTTTTTGGCCCACCTGCCCTCTCTTTGCTCCACCATCTGTGCTCTCACTGCCCCTGTGCTCTTTGCCTCCCCTGCACTCTCTTTGCCCACCCTGCCCCCCGGAGCTCTTTGCCCTCCTCCTACCCCTCTCTGCTTTTATTGGCCACCCTATGCTCTCTTTGGCTCCCTGTACTCTCTTTGCTCCCAGTCTGTGCTCTTTGCTTCCCCAGTGCTCTGTGTGCTCCACTTACCCTCCTTGCCAGCTGTTATAGCTCCGTGTCATAGCTGGGAAGCAATGAACAGTAGAGGGCCTGCAGGGATGTTACAGTCATGTGACTGATCACATGACTGTGACATCACCAAAGGTCCTGTCACAGAGGTAAATCACAGATTATCGGTGAGGTGGAGGGAGGGGAGTGGGGTTCTATAAGTGGTAGAAGTGTGGTGGGTAGGAGTCTGCAGCGGCATGTGCAGCGTCGGCTTCTGTTGCCTGTGCAGCTGCCAGTAGTGCCATATTACCACACACATCATTTAGCTGTGCTATTATGGCGCGGCTTCCAGGGCAGCGCAGTGCATTGTGGAATTTGAAGATGTACAGATGGAAGTGGGGACTATTTAAGGAAATTATATATAGAGATTAATACATTAAAGGTCACTCGATTTAACATATAAGCTGCAGGTATAGCATCATATTCAATAAGCAAAAAAAGTCATATGTGCTAGTCACCATGAATACATATGTCAGCAAATGCCTCACACCGCTGTTAGGACTATCAACATTTCCAACTACACAATAAACCTTACAAAGTGCTCATAGTGCCAACATATAATTAGATTATTTTACCTATGTGGGAAAGCTGCAAGAAAATCAAGAGCATCAGACCAAACGATCATTTCAAAAAGTTGCTTCTTCAGTCTTGGAATTAACTTAATTGAACCATATGACCAAATTCAGCCAATTATAGAAAAGGTTGCCACAGTCACCTGGTCTATTACTGACCAATAAATGAGCAGTGATTGACACATGCGCACTGTGGTCCTCCCGCTGTACCCGTGGGACAGATTCTGCCCATGCGCACAGACATAGGCTTAGTGGCTAGTTGCACAGGCGCAGACCTCGTAGTTCTAGTTCGGTCAGAGGATGTTAGTGTAGCAGTGAAATAAGCACAGGAAGGGAGGGGGAGGATGGAAACAGCTCACCGACAATAAGGTTCCTGGCTCCAACAGGTCAAAATCACACGGACTGACCCTGGTTCCCTTTGTCCCCTGCACACTGCCTGTCTGTATTGTTTGAAGCTTTTATTCTGCAATAAACCACATCAAGTTCAACTCGCTGGATTTAATCTTCTTCACTTGTAGCTGTGAGAAGCGTAGAACTTGTCCCATGCATCCATTATGCACAAAGATTAACATTTTAACTCCAGGGAATAGATGGCACTTTTTCTGGTGGCTGTCCCTAATTTAAGCTGCTTTATCAGCATTTGGGCCATTTTTAAGGTGATTTCTAGGCCCTTGATTCCCATTGATATGAATGGGATTTGGATGTTCCGTGAACAGTTTGGCAGACATATGCCTGGTCGGCAAACAAACCGAATCTGAACTTCCAAAGGTTCGCTCATCTCTATTCAGGAAATGTTGCGAGGCTCCAGCCAGACTTCTAGTACTTTTAGTATGTCCTAGCTATTGAACCCTTTCAAAACTAAGGTGGCCAGCATTTTTATTGGTACATTGCTTATGTTAATGAAGCATTAGCTGAAAACAAATGTAATCAGAGACAAAGTCCAAAATGGTGTAACAAAGTACCAAGTCCCCCCGCATAATTGATATATACCCAGATTTCATATCACGTCTAATGGAATAATGTGGCCACCGTTTCATATCCTTTCCTTGTAATTCTATACCGTCTGTACACCCTTTTACTACCTACGTCCGCATTAATAAAAGATTGAAACTTTTGCATGATACTCCTGTTCTCTGGTTTTTGATGAAAACAAATGTAGTTGATGTGCAAAAACATCTCTGCCAACCACATTTTTGATCTAAACTCTATGGTCTTTCTTAACCCCTTATTGCCTGAATCAAAACACATTAATACACACATATGCATACAAATGAATTTAACTGGTGTGATGGGAATACGCAACAGTAGGCATTAAGAAGTTACAATTGCCTTGTTGTTGCGGGATTTGTGGATCGGGTATTATTTATTAGTTTCTCCCCTCTTTATTTACATTTTGCACGGCAGCCACCACCATTATCCCTATGGCCGGTGAGTGTACAGTACAGAATTTTAAATAAAATAGTGCCAGAGTCAGCGTGTGCGCATACCACGATCTCTGGCACCATCTTCTTGATGACTTTGTAAATATTATCTGAAACAAACTGGTGACTGCTGATACTGGCAGAGACAGAGTCTTCAACAAAATGGTGCCGGAGTTCACCGTATGCGCATGAAGAATTCCACTCCAACATAAACATGACACCGCGCATGCGAAGTCCATTCTGGCTTTGGACAGAAGGACGTGTTCTGCAATATACAGTAGAAAGCAGAAGTTTACATACACTATATAAATAGACATGTCTGCATGTTTTTCTCACTCTGACATGAAATCAGAATAAACCTTTCCTGTTTTATGTTAATTGAGATTACGATAATTATTTATATTTGCCAAATGTCAGAATAATGAGAGAGAGAATGTTTTAATGCATTTTTTTACATTTTGCAAACTCACAAGTTTACATACACTAAGTTTATTATGCCTTTAAACACTTTGGATATCAGGAAAAATGGTATCAAGTCAGCGCTGATGTCAAATAACCCAATTCAAAGCAATCGTTGTAGCATATGGTGGTTTATTCTACACGTTTCAAAGCGTAACCCTGATTCTTCATCAGAAAATGTGCACCAGTTACAAAGCAATAGTATAGTGTGGTTTAAATAGCTGCACAGTTTCACAGAAGGCACTAATTGGACAAATGAACAAATGACCACGGCTGGGGCTCAAGGGTTACATTCAGAATCCACCAGTATGCATTAACAAGTTTCAAATAAAAAACATTACTAAGAACAAACTCTCCAAAAATCAAAACAATTCTATACTTCTGTTTTTGGCCCATTAGTATATGGGAGAGGGGAAACTTTTCCAGACGGGTGGTGACCATGGCGGCCACACAAAAATGTTTTCCTCATCACTCATCTGAAGGCAATTGTCTATGCTGTGAATGCTATCAGTGTGTCAAGAGTGGGAGAAGAGGTGACAATACAACATAATGGGCAGCACTTTGAACACATTTTATAAGTGGCCATAAACTTGTTAATAACTCATGAAAGAATAAAGTTACATTAAAACCAAGCACACCATTGTTTTTCTTATGAAATTCTCAATATATTTGATGTGTCACATAACCCTCTTCCCATTGAAAAAAATAAAGTTGGATCCAAAATGGCCAACTTCAAAATGGCCACCATGGTCACCACCCATCTGGAAAAGCTTTCCCCTCCCATATACTAATGTGACACAAACAGGAAGTTGATATCACCAACCATTCCCATTTTATGTGCATCCATATAAAGTGCCCACCCTGTACACTGTGTGCAGAACTATTAGGCAAATGAGTATTTTGATCACATGATACATTTTATACATGTTGTCCTACTCCAGGCTGTATAGGCTTGAGAGCCAACTACCAATTAAGTTAAAAAGGTGATGTGCATCTCTGCAATGAGGAGGGGTGTGGTGTAATAACATCAACATCCTATATAAGGTGTGCTTCATTATTAGGCAACTTCCTTTCCTTTGGCAAAATGGGTCAGAAGAGAGATGTGACGGGGTCTGAAAAGTCCAAAATTGTGAGATGTCTTGCAGAGGGATGCAACAGTCTTGAAATTGCCAAACTTTTGAAGCATGATCACCAAACAATCAAGCGTTTCATGGCAAATAGCCAACAGGTTCACAAGAAGTCTGTTGGGCAGAAAAGGCGCAAAATAACTGCCGATGAATTGAGGAAAATCAAGCGTGAAGCTGCCAAGATGCCATTTGCTACCAGTTTTGCAATATTTCAGAGCTGCAACAATACTGGAGTATCAAAAAGCACAAGGTGTGCGATACTCAGGGACATGGCCAAGGTAAGGAAGGCTGAAAAACAACCACCTTTGAACAAAAAACATAAGATAAAACGTCAAGACTGGGCCAAGAAATATCCCAAGACTGATTTTTCAAAGGTTTTATGGACTAATGAAATGAGAGTGACTCTTGATGGGTCAGATGTATGGGCCAGAGGCTGGATCAGTAAAGGGCAGAGAGCTCCACTCCGACTCAGACGCCAGCAAGGTGGAGGTGGGGTACTGGTATGGGCTGGTATCATCAAAGATGAACTTGTGGGACATTTTTGGGTTGAGGATGGAGTGAAGCTCAACTCCCGGGACCTACTGCCAGTTTCTGGAAGACAACTTCTTCAAGCAGTGGTGCAGGAAGAAGTCGGTATCGTTCGAGAAAAACATGATTTACATGCAGGACAATGCTCCATCACATTCATCCAACTACTCCACAGCGTGGCTGGCCAGTAAAGATCTAAAAGAAGAAAAAATAATGACATGGCCCCCTTGTTCACCTGATCTGAACCCCATAGAGATCCTGTGGTCCCTCCTAAAACGTGAGATCTACAGGGAGGGAGAACAGTGTCTGGGAGGCTGTGGTGGCTGCTGCATGCAATGTTGATCGTAAACAGATCAAGCAACTTACAGAATCTACGGATGAAAGGCTGTTGAGTGTCATCATAAAGAAAGGTGGCTATATTGGTCACTAATTTGTTGGTGTTTTGTTTTTGCATGTCAGAAATGTTTAGTTCTAAATTTTGTGCAGTTATATTAGTTTACCTGGTGAAAATAAACAAGTGAGATGGGAATATATTTGTTTGTTATTAAGTTGTCTAATAATTCTGCACAGTAATAGTTACCTGCACAAACAGATATCCTCCTAAGAGCCAAATCTAAAAAAAAAAAAAAAACACTCCAACTTCCAAAAATATTAGGCTTTGATATTTGAGTCTTTTGGGTTTATTGAGAACATAGTTGTTGATCAATAATCAAAATAAACCTCTAAAATACAACTAGCCTAGTAATCCTGTGTGCATTCAGCCTCTATTGGCCTTCAGGTAAAGGTGCGATGTTTCAGTCACATGGAAGAAAATCCACCTTTACCTGAAGGCTGAATACATCAGAAAGGAGCGCTGCAGTCCGGTTTTCATTTATGGTCTATATATATATACACATAGATGTATATAGAGATAGATAGATCGATAGATAGATAAAGTTTTAAAGAGTTGTTATTTAGAAATGAATGAAAATGAGATGGATGTATTAATAAACAATGCATATATAAAATGGTTTGTTGATGAATATGTCAATAATTGTGAGGAATACAAAAAGTTATTTATTTTTTTAACTTTTACCGTATATACTCGTGTATAAGCCGACCCGTGTGTAAGCCGACCCCCCTACTTTTGCCCCCAAAACCTGGGAAAACCTATTGACTCGTGTATAAGCCGAGGGTGGACCCCAGCACAGGTGTACAGCCCCCAGCAGTGTGGTATACAGGCCCCCCAATGGTAGTATACAGCAGCCTCCCCAGTGGCATATACAGGCCCCAGTAGTATATACAGCAACCCCAGTGGTATACAGCAGCCTCCCCAGTGGTATATACAGCAGCCACAGTGGTATATACAGCAGCCCCAGTGGTATATACAGCAGCCCCAGTGGTATATACAGCAGCCCCAGTGGTATATACAGCAGCCCCAGTGGTATATACAGCAGCCCAAGTGGTATATACAGCAGCCCCAGTGGTATATACAGCAGCCCCAGTGGTATACAGGCCTCAGCAGTATATACAGCAGCCCCCAGGGGTTATACAGCAGCCCCCAGGGGTTATACAGCAGCCCCCAGGGGTTATACAGCAGCCCCCAGGGGTTATACAGCAGCCCCCAGGGTTATACAGCAGCCCAGGTTATACAGCAGCCCCCAGGGGTTATACAGCAGCCCCCAGGGGGTACCCAGCAGCCCCTGGGGGTACCAACAGCCCCCAAAAACTGGCACTGTTCCCCTTGTAAGAGCCCCCCCCCGCTGCTTATACATTACCATCCCGGTGTTCTGATCGGCGCCGCTCCTCGGTGCGTCTTCTTCATCCTCCCGTCCTCGCTGGCTGCATCCGGGATCTCCGGCCGTCGCGCGATGACGTCATATGCCTGCGACGGGAGGATGAAGAAGACGCACCGAGGAGCGGCGCCGATCAGAACACCGCCTCCTCCAGCCTCCACAGCCCCCACCACAGCAGCCTATATAGCACAGCAGCCGTATAGACCCGTGTATAAGCCGAGGGGGGGACTTTTCAGCCCAAATTTTGGGCTGAAAAACTCGGCTTATACACGAGTATATACGGTAATTGTTATTTTACAAACATCCATAACATTTAATCTCCTGTTTATTCTGGGATATATGGATTATTGTTGATTTGTCACTGTTGAAATCAGTAGTGGTCTGGTCCCTATAACAGCTGTGGCTGATGATGTCACGGAATGCTGTGGTTTCTGGCCCCTCCCACTTGTTCTATGACATCACACACTTTCTATAAGAAGCTGCAGGACACACATTCCATTCTAAGGCTGTAGGTTAGTGGAGAGAGAGGTAAGTCCACTGTCCCCTCCTTTGTCTTTAATTCTCCCCCATCATCTATTTCTCATTTATTTTTAGTTCATTAATAAATCTTTATTATAATACAAGCAGATCTAAAGTAAAATAGTGAAATCCTGAGATTAGGCGGCATCCAAATGTCCCAGCAATATTCCAATAGAAAAGAGAAATCCCGTCACATCCTTTATATATAAATACATAAATGACATTGAGTTATTAATTCTCCATCACATTTTATTGCTTTCTGACTCTCTTGCTCATCAGCTCCTTAATATTAGTGTTAATGTAGAGAATCTGCCCCAGATTTTGTCTCTTGCCATCCTACCCCTGGTATCTGGAGAGAGATCTCTACTCCTGGGGGAAGGAGAATGTATGGTGGGGAGGAAGGAAAACTCATGATCACTCCAAGATCTAAAGCAAGAAGAGAACCAGGATGACAGAGGCACAATTGTCCCCTCTACACATCCTGGACAGGCTGGGGACCAAATAAACTAAATAAATACAACAATATAATGGATGGAATAGTTACTGAAACAATAAGTTCTATTCATGTTCTTAATGAGGAGGTTGCTCAGGTTAGGAGGGTAAAATCCTTCAGGGGGGCTGTGTATGGTCTCATACTATATATAGGGGGCTGTGTATGGTCTCATACTGTATATAGGGGGCTGTGTATGGTCTCATACTATATATAGGGGGCTGTGTATGGTCTCATACTATATATAGGGGGCTGTGTATGGTCTCATACTATATATAGGGGGCTGTGTATGGTCTCATACTATATATAGGGGGCTGTGTATGGTCTCATACTATATATAGGGGCTGTGTATGGTCTCATACTGTATATAGGGGGCTGTGTATGGTCTCATACTATATATAGGGGCTGTGTATGGTCTCATACTGTATACAGGGGGGGCTGTGTATGGGCTCATACTGTATATAGGGAGCTGTGTATGGTCTCATACTGTATATAGGGGGCTGTGGATGGTCTCATACTGTATATAGGGGGCTGTGTATGGTCTCATACTGTATATAGGGGGCTGTGTATGGTCTCATACTATATATAGGGGGCTGGGTATGGTCTCATACTGTATATAGCGGGCTGTGTATGGTCTCATACTGTATATAGGGGGCTGTGTATGGTCTCATACTGTATATAGGGGGCTGTGTATGGTCTCATACTGTATATAGGGGGCTGTGTATGGTCTCATACTGTATATAGGGGGCTGTATATGGTCTCATACTGTATATAGGGGGCTGTGTATGGTCTCATACTGTATATAGGGGGCTGTGTATGGTCTCATACTGTATATAGGGGGCTGTGTATGGTCTCATACTGTATACCGGGGGCTGTGTATGGGGGTCATTGTATATAGCAGGCTCTGTATGGGCTCATACTGTATATAGGGGGCTGTGTATGGTTGTCATTGCATATAGGGGTCTGTGTATGGGTTCATACTGTATATAGGGGGCTTTGTATGGGCTCATAATGTATATAGGGGGCTGTGTATGGGGGTCATATTGTATATAGGGAGCTGTGTATGGTTGCCACTGTATACAGGGGGCTGTGTATGGACTCATACTACCTAATAAACTAAATAAATACAACAATATAATGGATGGAATAGTTAATGAAACAATAAGTTCTATTCATGTTCTTAATGAGAAGGTTGCTCAGGTTATTAGGATAAAATACTTCAGGGGGTCTATGTATGGTCTCATTCTGTATACTGGGGGCTGTGTATGGGGGTCATTGTATATAGGGGGCTGTGTATGGGCTCATACTGTATATAGGGGGCTGTGTACTGGGGTCATATTGTATATAGGGAGCTGTGTGTGGTTGTCACTGTATACAGGGGGCTGTGTATGGTCTCATACTGTATATTGGGGGCAGTGTATGGGGGGTCATTGTATATAGGGGTCTGTGTATGGGCTCATACTGTATATAGGGGGCTGTGTATGGGCTCAAACTGTATATAGGAAGCTGTGTATGGGGGTCATATTGTATATAGGGGGGCTGTGTATGGTCTCATACTGTATACCGGGGGCTGTGTATGGGGTCATTGCATATAGGGGTCTGTGTATGGGCTCATACTGTATATAGGGGGCTGTGTAAGGTTATCATATTGTATATAGGGAGCTGTGAAGGGTCTTATAATGTATATGGGGGCTGTGAATGGTCTCATATTGTATATAGGGGGCTATGAATGGTCTCGTACTGCATATCGGGGGCTGTGAATGGTCTTATACTGTATATAGGGGGCTCTGAATGGTCTCACTGTATATAGGAAGCAGTGTTTGGGTTCATACTGTATATAGGAGGCTGTGTAAGGTTATCATATTGTACATAGGGAGCGCTCTGTCACTCAACCAAGGAGGAGGGCAGAGCCAGCAGAGAGGGAGGCGGCGCAGAGACATAGAAGGGGGAGGAATACACACAGAGCAGACTGGAGGATTGTGTCTGCAGTGAAGACCACTCATAAGATCCCACCCATTAGACTAGTTCACTAAGTTTTCTAATGACTTTTTTAAAGCTTACAGGGGAACTAGAAACATGGGGGACCCCTTCCCTGAATGCAGCAGACATGCTGCATTTAGTTTGCCACGCAGCAGGGGGGTGACAGGTCCTCTTTAAATGAGCAATAATTTCAGATTAATATTAATTGTATTATGTTAATACTAATGTTGAGCAGAATTAATTTCCGCCTATTGGTTTGGCGTCCACAATAGTCATGGTTGTTCATCCAAACATCCATAACATTTAATCTTCTGTGTATTCTGGGATATATGAATTATTGTTGATTTATCACTGCTAAAATCAGTAGAAACTATTACAGAATGACATTTTGTGGCAATTATCACATTGTGGCACCTTGCATAAGGTTTCAGAGGTCAAGGTGGAAAATTAGACTTCATTCATCTATATGGTAATGAATTGGTGGCATGGCTTGGTCTGGTCCCTATAACAGCTGCTGCTCCAGCCGATGATGTCACAGAATATTGTGGTTTCTGGCCCCTCCCTCTTGTTCTATGACATCACACACTTTATATAAGGAGCTGCAGGATAAAACATTCCATTCTAGAGCTGTAGGTTAGTGGAGAGAGAGGTGAGTCCATTCTATGTCCCTCCTGTTGTGTCTTTAAATCTCCTCTATCATCTATTTCTCATTACTATAATACAAGCTGGTGTAAAGCAAAGTAGTGAAACCTGAGATTAGGTGGCAGCTATTTTTCCAACAGTAAAGAGATTAATCCCGTCACATCCTTTATATATAAATACATAAATGACATTGATTTATTAATTCTCCATCACATTTTATTGCTTTCTGACTCTCTTGCTCATCAGCTCCCTAATATTAGTTTTAATGTAGAGAATCTGCCCCAGATTTTGTCTCTTGCCATCCTACCCCTGGTATCTGGAGAGAGATCTCTACTCCTGGGGGAAGGAGAATGTATGGTGGGGAGGAAGGAAAACTCATGATCACTCCAAGATCTAAAGCAAGAAGAGAACCAGGATGACTGAGGCACAATTGTCCCCCCCCCCCCCCACCCCGCCCATTCTGGACAGGTTGGGGAGCTGAACTAGCAAATAAACTAAATAAATAAGCCTACATAATTGATGGAATAGTTAATGAAACAATAAGTTCTATTCATGTTCTTAATGAGGAGGTTGCTCAGGTTAGGAAGGTAAAATCCTTCAGAACACAATGGATCTTAACCACCTGTTAGAAACTGAAGGTGAAACTTGTGCTGTTAGGCTGCGTTCACATGCGGCGTAATTGCCGCTTTTTTTGGCGCCGGCGTTTTTCCAGTGTTTTGCAGCCGCGCTATTTAGCGCAGGTAAAATAACCGCACTGTTTTTTTTTACAGCTGCATTTTTCCCCCAGGAGCGCAGAGGGAAGTGATTTCACACGGGGGCAGGAATAATCCTGCTCCTGTGTGACATCCTGTGTGTACATACACTGCGAAAGTGAACTAAAAGAAAGCAATGTGTATTAAAAATAAAATACTTACGTCTCCACCAAGTGACCTGGGATGCGAGGCGTCCACGTCCGATCGCTGCAGGACCTTAATCAGCTGATAGGGTTGCCGCCAGTCAGCTTGTGTCACTTAAAGGGAACCTGAACAAAAAGGCGTTCTTTCCTGCTTCTCCCCGCCACCTGCTTGTTAATTATTCACGCCCCGATGGGCGTGCTAAACAGCAGAGAGCCTGTGCGCGTCATCAAAGGGGCGGTAAAGCCACTATGACGAAAATCGCATCATATCCGGCTTTACCACGTCAGTACACCCATTACTGTGCCAAGAAAACACCTCGCGCATGAGCAATCGGCATCGCGAAATCGGCAGTACACCCTGATGGGTATACTGATGTGGGTAAAGCCAGATATGACACGATTTTCGTCATAGCAGCTCTACTGCCCCTTTGATGATGCGCACAGTCTCTCTGCTGTTTAGCACGCCCATTGGGGCATGAATAATTAACAAGCACGGGGCAGGGAGAAGCAGGTAGGAACGCCTTTTGCTGCTTCTCAAATGCTGAGAAGCCACAGATCCGAAGGTATAAAAACAACTTTTAGAAAGTTTGCAATATCGCTATACAGGCACAAAGGGATGGCTAAAAAAGTATTAGCATGGTGCAGGGACAGGTATAAAGAGGCTGGGGGCTCATTTTTCGGGGTCAGGTTCCCTTTAACAGCATCAGCTGAGGAGTTTAAACCACCCGCCAAAACTGTTGAGCTGATGTGTCACATGATATCATCAGCTGTTTGTGACAGCATACTGTTTGGTTTTGGCGGGAGTTAAAAACCAAATCATCTGATGTTGCACATCACGATTATCTGATGATGTCACGTGACACATCAGCTCATTGGTTTTGGCCAATCATATCTCTAAGCCCCTTGCTGTGATCGCACGTCTTCTCCTCGGGTCCTGGGACAATTGTCGGACGGGTGAATATTCAATTTTTTTAGTTTTAATAGTTATCGTTTATTTTTATTTTGCTTACACAGAGTATATAGATACTACGAAAGCGCAACTCCAGGCACGACATGTCACAAAGGGGAGGAATACAGGATTCTCCCCCCCCTCCCTCTGCCATGTGACATCACTTCTCCCTGCGCCTGCATTACAGGAGCTGAAAAAGGAATTGTCTGAACGACAATGCGTATACCAGCTCCTTATAACGGCGCCTATGGGAGAAAGAGCGCGCATATTTGTGCAAAGAATTGCCATGGTCATTCTATTTACGTGCGTGCTTTCTCCCATAAAAGCGCAGGCGAAAAAAGCACAGCGCCTGAACGGCAAAAGTGAATTTCCATTCACTTGACCGGCAAAAGCAGATGCGCTTTTACAGGAAAAGCGTGCGTAAAAAAGCATTAAATTACGCTGTGTCTGAACGCAGCCTTATAGACAAGAAATGGTGTTTCGGGATAGAAGATGCACAGGATTCTGTTAACACAGATAAGGTAAAGGAGCTGCAACAAGAAGCTAGAAATGTATCTAAGGGGGATGGCATCCCTTCTCCTAGAAGGGTCTATCGGAGTTTGGTTACACAATATTCTATCAACTGTGCTAAAGCCCACAGTGGTGGTGATAGGACTGATTAATACAATCTTGATTGCCTGGAAATTATTAATGTGCTGTTTCTCTTATTGCAGTGAATGATTTACACATTGGGACCATATGAAGTATGACAGGACAGCTACAGAGGCGACTACCCAGCTTTACGGAAGACACTTTCAGGATTTTGACAGTTTGGTGGAGGATATTATCTCTGAAAATTAGGGTCCAACATCTGCACCCCAACAGCTTGAGCATCACTCAGGTGGGGTCAATGCTCCGAGACAAATGGGGTTAGGGGCCCAAATTCTCACTTTGTCACTGACAATGCAATGAACTCAGCTCCCAGAATTACTCCAGAGTGCTCCTTGTGGTGGGATGCAGATCTGGACACCTGTCATCATGCGATTAGATAGGTAACAATCTATGTGTGTGTGTGTATACTTTAGAAAAGATGGAGTGAATGCTTAAATCAAGGGTCTCACACTTGACTCTGTATATGGGTCTCATTGTACGGGTCATGGTACACACTGCAAGCATAGAACGGATGACAACGCTACAGAGTGACCGTCTGTGTGCGAAGCTCGACTACCTATCTCTCCTGAAGACCCTTCAGCTTTTTGAGAGTTGGGTGGAAGACATCATCTCTGAAAATAGGGTCCCACAGCTGCACCCCAACAGTTTGAGCAGCACTCAATGTTACGTTACGAGGGTAGAAACCCCTGGCAACGGGGGGGGTAATGCCCCGGCAACGGGGGGAGGGGTCCAATCCCTCACATTGTCACTGACAATGCAATGGAATGTATTTGGCCTGAGGATTACCCGTGAGTGCTCCTTGTGGTGGGATGCAGGTCTGGACAGCTGTTGTCATCCGATTAATTCTTATCTAGCAGGGGGACAACAGAGGGACAATAGGGGGACAACAGGGGGACAGCAGAGTCCAGAGTGCTCCTTGTGGTGGGATGCAGGTCTGGACACCTGTCATCATGCGATTAGATAGGTAACAATCTATGTGTGTGTGTGTATACTTTAGAAAAGATGGAGTGAATGCTTAAATCAAGGGTCTCACACTTGACTCTGTATATGGGCCTCATTGTACGGGTCATGGTACACACTGCAAGCATAGGACGGATGACAACGCTACAGAGTGACCGTCTGTGTGCGAAGCTCGACTACCCATCTCTCCTGAAGACCCTTCAGCTTTTTGAGAGTTGGGTGGAAGACATCATCTCTGAAAATAGGGTCCCACAGCTGCACCCCAACAGTTTGAGCAGCACTCAATGTTACGTTACGAGGGTAGAGACCCCTGGCAACGGGGGGGGTAATGCCCCGGCAACGGGGGAGGGGCCCAATCCCTCACTTTGTCACTGACAATGCAATGGAATGTATTTGGCCTGAGGATTACCCGTGAGTGCTCCTTGTGGTGGGATGCAGGTCTGGACAGCTGTTGTCATCCGATTAATTCTTATCTAGCAGGGGGACAACAGAGGGACAATAGGGGGACAACAGGGGGACAGCAGAGTCCAGAGTGCTCCTTGTGGTGGGATGCAGGTCTGGACACCTGTCATCATGCGATTAGATAGGTAACAATCTATGTGTGTGTGTGTGTATACTTTAGAAAAGATGGAGTGAATGCTTAAATCAAGGGTCTCACACTTGACTCTGTATATGGGTCTCATTGTACGAGTCATGGTACACACTGCAAGCATAGGACGGATGACAACGCTACAGAGTGACCGTCTGTGTGCGAAGCTCGACTACCTATCTCTCCTGAAGACCCTTCAGCTTTTTGAGAGTTGGGTGGAAGACATCATCTCTGAAAATAGGGTCCCACAGCTGCACCCCAACAGTTTGAGCAGCACTCAATGTTACGTTACGAGGGTAGAAACCCCTGGCAACGGGGGGGTAATGCCCCGGCAACGGGGGGAGGGGTCCAATCCCTCACATTGTCACTGACAATGCAATGGAATGTATTTGGCCTGAGGATTACCCGTGAGTGCTCCTTGTGGTGGGATGCAGGTCTGGACAGCTGTTGTCATCCGATTAATTCTTATCTAGCAGGGGGACAACAGAGGGACAATAGGGGGACAACAGGGGGACAGCAGAGTCCAGAGTGCTCCTTGGGGTGGGATGCAGGTCTGGACACCTGTCATCATGCGATTAGATAGGTAACAATCTATGTGTGTGTGTGTATACTTTAGAAAAGATGGAGTGAATGCTTAAATCAAGGGTCTCACATTTGACTCTGTATATGGGCCTCATTGTACGGGTCATGGTACACACTGCAAGCATAGGACGGATGACAACGCTACAGAGTGACCGTCTGTGTGCGAAGCTCGACTACCCATCTCTCCTGAAGACCCTTCAGCTTTTTGAGAGTTGGGTGGAAGACATCATCTCTGAAAATAGGGTCCCACAGCTGCACCCCAACAGTTTGAGCAGCACTCAATGTTACGTTACGAGGGTAGAGACCCCTGGCAACGGGGGGGGTAATGCCCCGGCAACGGGGGGAGGGGCCCAATCCCTCACTTTGTCACTGACAATGCAATGGAATGTATTTGGCCTGAGGATTACCCGTGAGTGCTCCTTGTGGTGGGATGCAGGTCTGGACAGCTGTTGTCATCCGATTAATTCTTATCTAGCAGGGGGACAACAGAGGGACAATAGGGGGACAACAGGGGGACAGCAGAGTCCAGAGTGCTCCTTGTGGTGGGATGCAGGTCTGGACACCTGTCATCATGCGATTAGATAGGTAACAATCTATGTGTGTGTGTGTATACTTTAGAAAAGATGGAGTGAATGCTTAAATCAAGGGTCTCACACTTGACTCTGTATATGGGTCTCATTGTACGGTCATGGTACACACTGCAAGCATAGGACGGATGACAACGCTACAGAGTGACCGTCTGTGTGCGAAGCTCGACTACCATCTCTCCTGAAGACCCTTCAGCTTTTTGAGAGTTGGGTGGAAGACATCATCTCTGAAAATAGGGTCCCACAGCTGCACCCCAACAGTTTGAGCAGCACTCAATGTTACGTTACGAGGGTAGAAACCCCTGGCAACGGGGGGGGTAATGCCCCGGCAACGGGGGGAGGGGCCAATCCCTCACATTGTCACTGACAATGCAATGGAATGTATTTGGCCTGAGGATTACCCGTGAGTGCTCCTTGTGGTGGATGCAGGTCTGGACAGCTGTTGTCATCCGATTAATTCTTATCTAGCAGGGGACAAACAGAGGGACAATAGGGGGACAACAGGGGGACAGCAGAGTCCAGAGTGCTCCTTGTGGTGGGATGCAGGTCTGGACACCTGTCATCATGCGATTAGATAGGTAACAATCTATGTGTGTGTGTGTATACTTTAGAAAAGATGGAGTGAATGCTTAAATCAAGGGTCTCACACTTGACTCTGTATATGGGTCTCATTGTACGGGTCATGGTACACACTGCAAGCATAGGACGGATGACAACGCTACAGAGTGACCGTCTGTGTGCGAAGCTCGACTACCCATCTCTCCTGAAGACCCTTCAGCTTTTTGAGAGTTGGGTGGAAGACATCATCTCTGAAAATAGGGTCCCACAGCTGCACCCCAACAGTTTGAGCAGCACTCAATGTTACGTTACGAGGGTAGAGACCCCTGGCAACGGGGGGGGTAATGCCCCGGCAACGGGGGGAGGGGCCCAATCCCTCACTTTGTCACTGACAATGCAATGGAATGTATTTGGCCTGAGGATTACCCGTGAGTGCTCCTTGTGGTGGGATGCAGGTCTGGACAGCTGTTGTCATCCGATTAATTCTTATCTAGCAGGGGGACAACAGAGGGACAATAGGGGGACAACAGGGGGACAGCAGAGTCCAGAGTGCTCCTTGTGGTGGGATGCAGGTCTGGACACCTGTCATCATGCGATTAGATAGGTAACAATCTATGTGTGTGTGTGTGTATACTTTAGAAAAGATGGAGTGAATGCTTAAATCAAGGGTCTCACACTTGACTCTGTATATGGGTCTCATTGTACGAGTCATGGTACACACTGCAAAGCATAGGACGGATGACAACGCTACAGAGTGACCGTCTGTGTGCGAAGCTCGACTACCTATCTCTCCTGAAGACCCTTCAGCTTTTTGAGAGTTGGGTGGAAGACATCATCTCTGAAAATAGGGTCCCACAGCTGCACCCAACAGTTTGAGCAGCACTCAATGTTACGTTACGAGGGTAGAAACCCCTGGCAACGGGGGGGGTAATGCCCGGCAACGGGGGGAGGGGTCCAATCCCTCACTATTGTCACTGACAATGCAATGGAATGTATTTGGCCTGAGGATTACCCGTGAGTGCTCCTTGTGGTGGGATGCAGGTCTGGACAGCTGTTGTCATCCGATTAATTCTTATCTAGCAGGGGGACAACAGAGGGACAATAGGGGGACAACAGGGGGACAGCAGAGTCCAGAGTGCTCCTTGTGGTGGGATGCAGGTCTGGACACCTGTCATCATGCGATTAGATAGGTAAACAATCTATGTGTGTGTGTGTATACTTTAGAAAAGATGGAGTGAATGCTTAAATCAAGGGTCTCACACTTGACTCTGTATATGGGCCTCATTGTACGGGTCATGGTACACACTGCAAGCATAGGACGGATGACAACGCTACAGAGTGACCGTCTGTGTGCGAAGCTCGACTACCCATCTCTCCTGAAGACCCTTCAGCTTTTTGAGAGTTGGGTGGAAGACATCATCTCTGAAAATAGGGTCCCACAGCTGCCACCCCAACAGTTTGAGCAGCACTCAATGTTACGTTACGAGGGTAGAAGACCCCTGGCAACGGGGGGGGTAATGCCCCGGCAACGGGGGGAGGGGTCCCAATCCCTCACTTTGTCACTGACAATGCAATGGAATGTATTTGGCCTGAGGATTACCCGTGAGTGCTCCTTGTGGTGGATGCAGGTCTGGACAGCTGTTGTCATCCGATTAATTCTTATTTAGCAGGGGGAAAACAGGGGAAAAACAGGGGCCTCACTGTACGGGTCATGGTACACACTGCAAGCATAGGATGGATTATAGGCATGTGTGAGATACTTTACATTTTTTATACCGGTAGTTACATTTCATCTCATCCATAATAGCACTAACACCTATAGTGCTGTGTTGGGTAAGAGAGAATTTTTTTTTTCATTGTAACATTAACACATGCCTATAATAATTCCATCTTTTTGGTACTATATAGTTTTACATCCTGTATATAATGCGTTATACCGGTAATTGAATTTCCCCAAGACCATGACAATGGTTTCATAGTTTTGGGGAAAAAGGTGAGAGATGGCCGGCTATTAAGGGGTGGAGGAGGCCGGATTTTTTTTTTAAATAAATGTTTTTCAGCTTATAGCTGTAGTCCCCGGTGTTGCCCAGGATAGTAACTAATTGTTCTTAGCTATAACAAAATAGAATAGGTTAACAAAGTCTTGCTTCTCTCTGGTGAGATACACAGGCTTAAAGGGAACCAACCACCCCCAATGACCCCCCCGGACTATTAATATCAGTGCCTACACACAGCACATACATGTGCTGCACTGATTTTGGCTAAAAAAACTGTTTTTTAAAACTAAAGATAATGATTTTTAAAGTTTAAACCGGAGCGACGGATGGGCGGTACTTATCTGTGGAAACCGACGATATCTGATGCCAATCATCCCCCCGTCTCCCCTCGCAGCAGTTATGGCCACCCCTTTGTGCAGCGTCACAGCCCTGTGCACGGGCTCGCATGCCCGTGCACACGTCATCATCTGCAGCCGGGAAGCGAGCGCGCGCTCTGTCTTCCATAGCCGAGCGCAGGAAGACAGAGCGCGCGCTCGCTTCCCGGCTGCAGATGATGACGTGTGCACGGGCATGCGAGCCCGTGCACAGGGCTGTGACGCTGCACAAAGGGGTGGCCATAACTGCTGCGAGGGGAGACAGGGGGATGATTGGCATCAGATATCGTCGGTTTCCACAGATAAGTACCGCCCATCCGTCGCTCCGGTTTAAACTTTAAAAATCATTATCTTTAGTTTTAAAAAACAGTTTTTTTAGCCAAAATCAGTGCAGCACATGTATGTGCTGTGTGTAGGCACTGATATTAATAGTCCGGGGGGTCATTGGGGGTGGTTGGTTCCCTTTAAAGTGTACTACTGGGGGCTGTGTGTGGGCTCCTGGTGCAATACAAGGGCTACGTGCAGTTTCTCTCATTGCAGTGAATGATTTACACATTGGGACCATATGAAGTATGACATGACCGCTACAGAGGCGACTACCCAGCTTTACGGAAGACACTTTCAGGTTTTTGACAGTTTGGTGGAGGATATTATCTCTGAAAATAGGGTCCAACATCTGCACCCCAACAGCTTGAGCAGCACTCAGGTGGGGTCAATGCTCCGAGACAAATGGGGTTAGGGGCCCAAATTCTCACTTTGTCACTGACAATGCAATGAACTCAGCTCCCAGAATTACTCCAGAGTGCTCCTTGTGGTGGGATGCAGGTCTGGACACCTGTCATCATGCGATTAGATAGGTAACAATCTATGTGTGTGTGTGTATACTTTAGAAAAGATGGAGTGAATGCTTAAATCAAGGGTCTCACACTTGACTCTGTATATGGGCCTCATTGTACGGGTCATGGTACACACTGCAAGCATAGGACGGATGACAACGCTACAGAGTGACCGTCTGTGTGCGAAGCTCGACTACCCATCTCTCCTGAAGACCCTTCAGCTTTTTGAGAGTTGGGTGGAAGACATCATCTCTGAAAATAGGGTCCCACAGCTGCACCCCAACAGTTTGAGCAGCACTCAATGTTACGTTACGAGGGTAGAGACCCCTGGCAACGGGGGTGGGGGGGGGTGGGGTAATGCCCCGGCAACGGGGGGAGGGGCCCAATCCCTCACTTTGTCACTGACAATGCAATGGAATGTATTTGGCCTGAGGATTACTCGTGAGTGCTCCTTGTGGTGGGATGCAGGTCTGGACAGCTGTTGTCATCCGATTAATTCTTATCTAGCAGCGGGACAACAGGGGGACAGCAGGGGGACAGCAGGGGGACAGCAGGGGGACAGCAGGGGACAGCAGGGGGACAACGATATGACAGGAGGCAGAGAAGAGGGGGAACGAGGTGACAGGAGACCAAATAGATCCTGCAAAATGTCGGAATTGGATGCCTCTTTGGCATCTGATTGCAGGGATCAGTTTGAATCCGATGCTGTCCGATTTTGTGCGCGGCCTCCTGCTGCAATACTGGGGGCTGTGCGCGGCCTCCTGCTGCAATACTGGGGGCTGTGCGCGGCCTCCTGCTGAAATACTGGGGGCTGTGCGCGGCCTCCTGCTACAATACTGGGGGCTGTGCGCGGCCTCCTGCTGCAATACTGGGGGCTGTGCGCGGCCTCCTGCTGCAATACTGGGGGCTGTGCTGGGAGCTCTCTGTTGGGCCTCGGGCCCTGCTCAGTCCTTATATTTACATCACTTGACGTCTGGTAGGGTTTTTAACCCCTTCCCGACCCAGGACGCAGCATATGCGTCATCAAAACAAGTTCGTTCCCGACCTTGGACGCATATGCTGCGTCCTGGTGTAATCGCGCTCCTGCAGCTCTAGTGAGAGGTGTCACTGACCTCTCACTTGAGCTGCAGGTAGCTGGGGACCTGTGCTACACCCCAGGGGGAATGGATTTGCCCCCCGAGGCTACAGTCGCAGTAATTGGGGGGTTAAAAATGAAAACCGCAATTACCGCGACTGTATTGATTTTGCGGTCTCCATCTTTTTGGTTCCCTGCCTGGCTCCTCCTGTTCCCCCCTGTCTCTTCCTGTTCCTCCCCCAGATCATCTCTGCTCTGTCCCCCTCTTTCCGGCATCCCCCAGCTCATCTGCTCTAATTCCCGCTGTTTCCGGCCCCCCCTCTGATCTGCCCCATCCCCCGCTGTCTCCGGACCCCCAGCTCATCTGCCTTGTTCCCCGCTGATCTGCCCCATCCCCCGCTGTCTCCGGACCCCCAGCTCATCCCCAGCTCATCTGCCCTGTCCCCTGCCTGTCTGCCGTGTTCCCCATTGTCTCCGGCCCCCCACCGCTCATCCCCCGCCTTCTGCCACCGTCGGTGATCGGCAGAAGGAGGTGTTCACCGGACCTGTGATCACCTCCTCCTGCCGCCTCTTCCGCTCACCTCCCGCTCTCTGCTTCCCGCCAGCCGGGTCTTCCTCCTCCGGCGCTCTTATCCCCGCCAGCCGGGTCTTCCTCCTCCGGCGCTCTGCTCCCCGCCAGCCGGGTATTCCTCCTCCGGCGCTCTGCTCCCCGCCAGCCGGGTCTTCCTCCTCCGGCGCTCTGCTCCCCGCCAGCCGGGTCTTCCTCCTCCGGCGCTCTGCTCCCCGCCAGCCGGGTCTTCCTCCTCCGGTGCTCTGCTCCCCGCTGCTGCAGTCTTCCTCCTTCGGTGCCTGTCATCCTGTGGGATCCATTCTCTGCAGCTTGATCCCCCTTGGGAGGATCCCCCTGCAAGGGGAATCCCCCTGCATGGGGATTGAGCTGCAGAAAGCAATCTGACAGCTTGGATGCAGTGATCCAGTAGATCACTGCACCCAAACTGTCAGATTGCTTTCTGCAGCTTGATCCCTATTCAGGGGGATACCCTTGCATGGAGATCGAGCTGCAGAAAGTCATCTGACAGCTCAGGTGCAGTGATCCAGTGAATCACTGCACCCAAGGTGTCAGATCACTTTCTGCAGCTCAATAAGCATGGGGATCCAGCTGCTGAAAGTGATCTGACATGGGGATCGAGCTGCTGAAAGTGATCTGACAGCTCGGACACAGTGATCCAGTGGATCACTGCAGATTGCTTTCTGCAGCTCAATCCCCATGCAGGGGGATCAGGCTGCAGAGTAGCAATCCGACAGCCCACACTGCGCCCGTGCTGTCAGATCGCTTTCTGCATCTTGATCCTCATGCAGGGGCATCGGGCTGCAGAGTAGCAATCTGACAGCCTAGACGAAGTGATCCACTATAAGTATCACTGTGCCCAGGCTGTCAGATCACTTTCTGCAGCTCGATTCCCATGCAAGGGGATCAGGCGCAGTGATCCACTATGAGGATGCAGGGGGAACATGCTGCAGTGAAGTAATCTGACCGCCCTGGTGCAGTGATCCATTATGTCATCACTCTGCCAGGGCTGTCAGATCACTTCAATGCAACGTCGAGTCACCTGACCCAAGCCTCAGAGATCATGTGATCTCTGAGACTTGGGGTTGCACAGTGATGCTGCACTGTATGGCAATGATCTGCCATATAGTGCATCATCACTATGACACCAGAGACTGCAACAAGAGGACACTTGATTCCTTTGCTGCAGTCTCTGGATGTAGCAGAGGTGATTGAGCGTCGTGGGACCTTCGTTGTGGACTACGTCGGATCTTTTTATAATAAAGATGGAGTCCGAATTGTGTCTTTTTTTTTCAAATAAAAAGATTTTTCTCTGTGTGTATTTGACTATTTACCGTACTAGAGATTCCTAATGGCGGGTCTAACATTGGCCCTATATTATGAATCTCGGGCTTAGTGCCAGCTGCCAATAAAAAGCTGGCATTAACCCCTTTATTACCCAGTTAGCCACCGGCACCAGGGCAACTGGAAGAGCGTGGGTACAGCGCCAGAAAATGGCGCTTCAATGAATGCGCCATTTTCTGGGGCGGCTGCGGGCTGCAATTCGCAGCATGGGGGACCCAGAACGCTTGGGCCTCTCTATGCTGAGGATTCCAGCCCCCAGCTGCCTAGTTGTACCTGGCTGGACCAAAAATATGGCGGAGCCCCACGTAATTTTTTTTTCTAGAATTAGTTCTAGAAATTTTAAAAAAAAATGGGCTTCGCTGTATTTTTGGTTCCAGCCAGGTATGACGAGGCAGCTGGGGGTGGGTGGCAGTCCGTAGCTGCCAAGTTGTATCTGGCTGGACCAAAAATATGGCGGAGCCCTATGTCATTTTTTTTCTAGAAATATTTCTAGAAATAAAAAAAAAATAGGCTTCGCTGTATTTTTGGTTCCAGCCAGGTATGACGAGGCAGCTGGGGGCTGGTGGCAGTCCGTAGCTGCCAAGTTGTATCTGGCTGGACCAAAAATATGGCGGAGCCCTATGTCATTTTTTTTCTAGAAATAATTCTAGAAATAAAAAAAAAATAGGCTTCGCTGTATTTTTGGTTCCAGCCAGGTGTGACGAGGCAGCTGGGGGCTGGTGGCAGTCCGTAGCTGCCAAGTTGTACCTGGCTGGACCAAAAATATGGCGGAGCCCCATGGGTCCCCTATGCTGCGAATTGCAACTACTAGACTAGTATGTTTTTTGACAAAAAGTTTCTTTATTCATTTATACGTCTCAATTTGTGAAGCACATGGTGGTTCAAAGTGCTCACTGTGCATCTAGATATGTTCCCTGGGGATCTAGTTTCCAAAATGGGGTCACTTGTGGGCGAGCTCCAATGTTCTCCATACGCGACCTGGTGTCCGCTAACAATTCCAATTGTTGGCAAACAGCAGGTTGCGTATGGAGAGCCCCTGTGTGCCTACACATTGGAGCTCCCCCACAAGTGACCCCATTTTGGAAACTAGACCCCCCCAAGGAACGTATCTAGATGCATAGTGAGCACTTTGAACCCCCAAGTGCTTCACAAATTGATCCATAAAAATAAAAAAGTACTTTTTTTTTCCACAAAAAAAATATTTTTTCATTTTTACAGATCAATTTGTGAAGCACCTGGAGGTTTAAAGTGCTCACTATGCATCTAGATACGTTCCTTGGGGGTCTAGTTTACAAAATGGGGTCACTTGTGGGGGAGCTCTAATGTTTAGTCACACAGACGCTCTCCATACGCAACATGGTGTCCGCTAACAATTCCAATTGTTAGCGGACACCATGTCGCATATGGAGAAGCCCCTGTGTGCCTAAACATTGGAGCTCCCAAACAAGTGACCCCATTTTGGAAACTAGACCCCCCAGGGAACTTATCTAGATGGATAGTGAGCATATTGACCCTTCATGTGCTTCACAAATTAATGGAAAAAATTTTTTTTTTGTGGAAAACAAGTACTTTTTCATTTTTATGGATGAATTTGTGAAGCACCTGGGGCTTCAAAGTGCTCACTATGCATCTAGATACGTTCCCTGGGGGGTCTAGTTTCCAAAATGGGGTCACTTGTGGGCGAGCTCCAATGTTCTCCATACGCAACCTGGTGTCCGCTAACAATTCCAATTGTTGGCAAACAGCAGGTTGCGTATGGAGAGCCCCTGTGTGCCTACACATTGGAGCTCCCCCACAAGTGACCCCATTTTGGAAACTAGACCCCCCAAGGAACGTATCTAGATGCATAGTGAGCACTTTGAACCCCCAAGTGCTTCACAAATTGATCCATAAAAATAAAAAAGTACTTTTTTTTTCCACAAAAAAAATATTTTTTTCATTTTTACAGATCAATTTGTGAAGCACCTGGAGGTTTAAAGTGCTCACTATGCATCTAGATACGTTCCTTGGGGGTCTAGTTTACAAAATGGGGTCACTTGTGGGGGAGCTCTAATGTTTAGTCACACAGACGCTCTCCATACGCAACATGGTGTCCGCTAACAATTCCAATTGTTAGCGGACACCATGTCGCATATGGAGAAGCCCCTGTGTGCCTAAACATTGGAGCTCCCAAACAAGTGACCCCATTTTGGAAACTAGACCCCCCAGGAACTTATCTAGATGGATAGTAAGCATATTGACCCTTCATGTGCTTCACAAATTAATGGAAAAAATTTTTTTTTTGTGGAAAACAAGTACTTTTTCATTTTTATGGATGAATTTGTGAAGCACCTGGGGCTTCAAAGTGCTCACTATGCATCTAGATACGTTCCCTGGGGGGTCTAGTTTCCAAAATGGGGTCACTTGTGGGAGAGCTCCAATGTTTAGGCACACAGGGGCTCACCAAACGCAACATGGTGTCCGCTAACAATTTGAGCTCATTTTGCAATTGTGAAGCACCTGGGGGTTCAAAGTACTCACTATGCATCTAGATACGTTCCCTGGGGGTCTAGTTTCCAAAATGGGGTCACTTGTTGCGGAGCCCCAATGTTTAGGCACACAGGGGCTCACCAAACGCAACATGGTGACAGCTAACAATTTGAGCTGATTTTTATTCAAATTGTTAGCGGACACCATGTCGCTTTTGGAGAGCCCCTGTGTGCCTAAACATTGGAGCTCCCCCACAAGTGACCCCATTTTGGAAACTAGACCCCCCAGGGAACATATCTAGATGGGTAGTGAGCATATTGAACCCCCAGGTGCTTTACAAATTGATCTGTGAAAATGAAATAGTACTTTTTTTTTTTCACAAAAATTTTCTTTTAGCCTAAATTTTTTCGTTTTCACATGGCAACAGCATAAAATTCATCCTAAAATTTGTTGGGCAATTTCTCCTGAGTACACTGATACCTTATATGTGGTCATAAACCACTGTTTGGGCACACAGCAGGGCTCAGAAGGGAAGGAGCGCCATTTCACTTTTTGGATGTAAAATTAGCTCCAAAATTCAAATTGCGCTCCTTCCCTTCTGAGCCCTGCCGTGCACCCAAACAGTGGTTTATGGCCATATATGAGGTATCTGTGTACTCGGGAGAATTTGCACAACACATTTTAAGATCCATTTTATCCCGTTGCCCATGTGAAAATGAAAGAATTGAGGCTAAAAGAACATTTTTGAGAAAAAAATTAAAATATCCATTTTTTGTTTCCACTTTGCCTTAGGTCCTGTGAAGCACCTGAAGGGTTAATCATCTTCTTGAATATAGTTTTGAGTAGCTTGAGGGTACAGTTTTTGGAATGGTGTCACTTTTGGGTGTTTTCTGTCATGTACACCCCTCAAAAGGACTTCAAATGTGATGTGGTCACTAAAAAAAATGGTTTTGTAAATTTTGGTTGAAAAATGAAAAATTGCTCATGAACTTTGAACCCTTACAACGTCCTACCAAAAAATTTTTTTTTTCCAAAAATTGTGCTGATGTGAAGTAGACATGTGGGTAATATTATTTAATAACTTTTTTTCTGTCACATATCTCTCTGGTTTATCAGAAAAAAAAATAAAAAACGTGAAAATTGTGAAATTTTAAAAATTTTTGCCATATTTTTGATTTTTTCACAAATAAACACAAAAATTATCGACTTAAATTTAATACTAGCATGAAGCCCAATGTGTCACGAAAAAACAATCTCATAATCGCTAGGATCGTGTGAAGCGTTCCAGAGATATAACCTGATAAAGGGACACTGGTCAGAATTGCAAAAAATGCCAAGGTCTTTAGGGTCAAAATAGGCTGGGTCCTGAAGGGGTTAATACTTGGTTCTAGGTAGGGACCGTCCCCATTGAGTTACATTGACGTGGTGGGATGGGCTTTCAAATTTTTTTGATCAAAAAAATGTTACCAAGTACCCTATATTTATTTCTATGCACTATTGCAATTTAGGCTGGCTTCACATTAGCGTTCCCCTCCGCAGCGTTCTGCGGAGGGGAATCGCCATGTGTGCGCAGCGGCCGCCAGCTCCTATCTTTATAATGGGAGCGCAAGGTGCTGCGCTTGACAGCGCATGACCGTGCGCACCTACTCACTCCCATATGTGATCGCACAGCGCACAGATCACACCCTCTCGTCCGCACCAGGAATGCAACATGTCGCGTCCCTGGTGCGGACGAGACTGTGTGATTTGTGCGCAGGCATCCGCCTGCGCACAGATCACATATGGGAGTAAATGGGTGCGCACGGTCATGCGCTGTCAAGTGGGGCGCATCTGGTTTTTTGCAAAAAAAAAGGCGGAATACCGCCAGATTTGCAAAAACGCAGGTGTAAAAGTACCCCAAGATCATCTCAGCACAGGAACATTTTTATTAATTGTGGAAATAATTATTATTCAAAGATCTATTGATCAAAATAAACTTAAAATAAGCTTTGTTCTTGGGAAAAACCCTTTTAGACCCTTCATGACCCGGGAATTTTTCGTTTTTCATTTTTTGCTCCCCTGCATCCAAGAGCCATAACTTTTTTTATTTTTTCCATCAATGTAGACATATGATGGCTTGTTTTTTGCGGGATGAAATGTACTTTCATATCCAATAATTTATTTTACCATATAGTGTACAGGAAAATTGCAAAAAAAAGTGCAAAGACATTTGTTTTTTTGAGTATTTTAGCCACCATGTTCACTATATAGTAAAACCGACATGACGGGGTGATGCATTGGATTGGTACGAGTTCATAGACACCCAACATGTATACCTTTACTGGTATCTAGGAGGTGAAAAAAAATTCATTAAATTGAAAAAAATAAACAGACTTTTTGCACCATGTTCTACGACCCGCAGCGTCCTCATTTTTCTGGGGCTGTGTGACGTTTATTTTTTGCGTCTTGAGCTACCGTTTCTAATGATACCATTTTTGAGGGGATCCACATTTTTGACCGCCCGTTATTGCACTTTATAGCAATGTTGCAGCGACCAAAAAAACTGAATTTTGGCGTTTGGACCATTTTTTCCGTTACAGAGTTTACGGCTCTCATTAACGGATTTAATACGATGATAGATCGGGCGATTCTGAACGCTGTGATACCAAACATATGTTTTGGGTTTTTTTTAATACTTTTATTGTGATTGTGGGAAAAGGGGGGTGATTTGAACTTTTATAAATTTTTTTTTTTTTTTTTTACAGGTTTTTAAAATCTTTGTTTTTTTATTAATTCTTATTTTTACACTGCCTCTTTAAGAGGCACCTTGCCAGATCCCGGATCCGATCGGTGCGGTTATCCTGACATCTCAGCTGATGAGATGTCGGATGTTTGATGTGAGCTCCGCGCCGGTGCTCACATCAAACACCCCTTACCGGCCCATGACGTCCTCCTACGTCATAGGTCGGGAAGGGGTTAAAGGAGAGCTTCGGGGAGAGAAAACGTTTTAGTACAGTACAGTACCCTGCCATCTTACATGATGAAGCAGAGCTGGGCACTGCAGTGCTAGGATCTATAGATCGCTTATAAATCAATAAAATCTTATCTGCACCTCAGCACTCACCCTTCCCTCAGGGGACAGAGAAATTAAGTGATGCTGCTGGCTGGAGAAGGTGGTGTGTAGGAAGTGTGGACCCTAGGGGCTCCAGGATCATCCTACATTCCCCTTCCCCTCACACTTCTGTTTGAAGAGGGGGTGTGGTAGGGGACATAGCCGCTGGTCCCATGGTCACACTACAATCCTGAGATACGATACTATGTAATGTAAGAAAAAGGGTGTTCTCAAATAGCAATTAGGTCACTAAGCAGATATAAATACACGCTGTGATCCTCTGCTGTACAATGATATGATGGTGCCTAATGTGTACTGTCACGTATCAGGCTAGGAGCACAGGGAAAGCACTACAGTGATCAATTCAGCACTGCCATGGCCTCCTCTCTCCCATATCAACTTGGTAGCTTCCTGCCCCCTGAAACTTTCTATGGATCGTCACTGTCTCCTCAGTCACAGTAAAGCATTCAGATGTCTATGCGGCATTGGATGGATGGATGGATGGATGGATGAATGAATGAATGAATGAATGAATAAATACTTAACCCCTTCCCGACACATGTCTCACCGTAAAAGACATGAAATCCAGTGCGTTCCCGACACATGTCTCAGCATCTTAGACATCTGGGGAACGCACCCCTGCAGCTCAAGTGAGGGTCTCACTGGCCTGTCACTTGAGCTGCAGGTACATGGGGACATGTGCTATAGCCCGGGGGGGGAAGTCGATCCTCCTGCAGTCCCCTCCTATTCCTGTAAGTCCCCCTGCCTGTCATCCTGTGTCTGCAGCTTGATCCACCTGCAGGGGGACACCCCTTCATGGGGATCGAGCTGCAGAAAGATTTGACAGCTCGGGTGCAGTGATCCAGTGGATCACTGCACCCAAGCTGCAGGATCGCTTTCTGCAGCTCAATCCCCATGCAGGGGTATCCCCCTGCAGAGTAGCAATCTGAAAACCCGGGCACAGCGCCCAGGCTGTCAGATTGCTTGTTGCAGCCCGATCCGCATGCAGGGGAATCCCCTTGCATGGGGATCGAGCTGCAGGAAGTTATCTGACAGATCGGGGGCAGTGATCCTGTGGATCACTGTGCCCAAGCTGTCACATCGCTTTCTGCAGCTCAATCCCCATGCAGGGGGGATCGGGCTGCAGAGTAGCAATCTCACAACCTGGGCGCAGCACCCGGGCTGTCAGATCGCTTTCTGCAGCATGCAGGGGGATCCTCGACATGGTGACATGGTGTCCGCTAACAATTTGGAAAATCAGCTCAAATTGTTAGCGGACACCATGTCGCGTTTGGAGAGCCCCTGTGTGCCTAAACATTGGAGCTCCCCAAGAAGTGACCCCATTTTGGAAACTAGAGCCCTCAGGGAACTTATCTAGATGGGTGGTGAGCATTTTGAACCCCCAGGTGCTTCACAAATTCAACCGTAAAAATGAAAAAGTACTTTTTTTTCACAAAAAGTTTCTTTTAGCCTAATTTTTTCATTTTCACATGGGGAACAGGATAAAATGGATCCTAAAAATTGTTGGGCAATTTCTCCTGAGTACACCGATACCTCATATGTGGTCATAAACCACTGTTTGGGTGCACGGCTGGGCTCAGAAGGGAAGGAGCGCAATTTGACTTTTTGAATGGAAAATTAGCTCCAAAAGTCTAATTGCGCTCCTTCCCTTCGGAGCCCTGCTGTGCGCCCAAACAGTGGTTTATGACCACATATGAAGTATCGGTGTACTCAGGAGAAATTGCCCAACAATTTTTAGGATCCATTTTATCCTGTTGCCCATATGAAAATGAAAGAATTGAGGCTAAAAGAACATTTTTGTTAGAAAAATTAAAATATCCATTTTTTCCTTCCATGTTGCTTTAATTCCCATGAAGCACCTGAAGGGTTAATAATCTTCTTGAATGTAGTTTTGAGTAGCTTGAGGGGGGCAGTTTTCGGAATGGTGTCACTTTTGGGTGTTTTCTGTCATGTAAACCCCTCAAAGGGACTTCAAATGTGATGTGGTCACAAAAGAAATGGTTTTGTAAATTTTGCTGGAAAAATGAGAAATTGCTGATGAACTTTGAACCCTTATAACATCCTACCACAAAAAAAATTTTTTTTTTCCAAAATTGTGCTGATGTGAAATAGACATGTGGGAAATGTTATTTATTAACTATTTTGTGCCACATAACTCTCTGGTTTAGCAGAATAAAAATCCATAATAATTTTTGCCAAACTTTTGATTTTTTTCACAAATAATTGCAAAAATTATCGACCTAAATTTAATACCAACATGAAGCCCAATATGTCACGAAAAAACAATCTCAGAATCGCAAGGATCCGTCAAAGCGTTCCAGAGTTATTACCTCATAAAGGGACACTGGTCAGAATTGACAAAAATGCCAAGGTCTTTAGGGTCAAAATAGGCTCGGTCATGAAGGGGTTAAGATATATGATAGATTTTTAGATAGATGATAAAAAATACACAGATGTGAGAGACAGATATTTTTAAGCCCATATATGTTTAGTGCACAGTATGAGGAATTGAGCATAATAATCGAACATTGGGCTTTATACCATGTGTAACAGATGCTGCACAGATGTCTGCATGCCTTGCTGTGACTGAAGAGACAGTGAGGAATCTGAGATCCATAGAAAGTTTCAGGGACAAGAAGTTACCAACTTGTTATGGGGAGGTTGGAGAGAGACATGCCTGATACATGTCAGCACACATTATGTACCATCATATCATTGCGCAACAGAGGATCAGAGCGTGTACTTATATCTGCTTGGTGGCACGATTGCTATTTGAAGAGAGAACAGCCTTGCTCTAACATTACATAGGATGGTATATCAGGAACTGGATTGTAGTGCGACCATGGGATCGGCAGCCACACCCCTGCCACGTCCCATTCATACAAAAGTGTGAGGGGGAGGGAATACAAGATGATCCTGGAGTCCCAGGGTCCACACCCCCGACACACCTACTGCTGCAGCATGAGGCTGAATTTCTCAGTCCCCAAAGGGAGGGGTGAGAGCTGAGGAGCAGATGTGATTTTATTGATTTATAAGTGAACTATAGATCCTAGAACTGTAGTGCCTAGCTCCTCTTCATCATGTAGGAGGTCAGGGACAGTACAAAAAAGTTCTCTCTCCCCGGAGTTCCCATTTGAACTATTTTATGGTCGTCTTTTCTTTTTCTTCTTCTAATGATTCTCTGTTTTAGTAGTCCTGTTAAATAAAAAAAAATAAAAAAAAAATTGCATATGGTTCCTGACATTTTTACTGTGAATAATTTTTATGAACTTTACAAGGAGGTATCGCTTAAAGAGTAATTGGGTAGATACAGCCCCCGAGAATCCACTTAGCCACACCCACTTGGAAATGACAACAGAAATTAGCAGTAAATAAAAATGATAATTCTGGAATCGTACGGCCGTCCTAAAAATCAAGCACACTCAGAAGAAAGCGGAAATAAGAGCAAGAACGACCACTTTAGAGCAGGTGACAGGTCCTCTAACAGGTAAATGAGGGTCAGACTTCCCTCCGACTCCTCTACATCCATATATTTAGTATTGAGCAGCGATATAAAGAGCCGGTATCGGATGAATAACGAGCCTTGTGATGACATTAACCATCTCTCAGGCTGCTTTCACATTGCGCTTTGTAATGATCCGTGGCTGTCCGCTGTAAAACGGACAGCCACAGATCCGATTTGGACCTTATGTTACCCTATGGGGATCGGGTCGAATTTGGCCTAATTGCCATCCGATTTTGTCGGATCCGATTTGTGTCCAATTTTTTGCTGTACCCAAAATTAGAGACTGCTCCGATTTTGGGCACAGCAAAAAATCAGACACAAATCGGATCCCACAAAATCGGATGGCAATTAGGCCAAATCCGACCCGATCCGCGGCCTATGGAGCACAGGTCCAAGAAAACACAGGATCGTTTCTCGGACATGCTCAGTACACCAAAACTGCTTCTAACCATCTAATTTCACTTCCGCAATGTATATATATATACATTGCGGAAGTGAAATTTAGTAAAAGATAGCAAGCTCCAGGTGATAGGACCTGCCATTACATGTGACCCGATGACGCTGCCGGGTTGTGACATAACCGCAGGTCCTATCACCCGGAGCTTGCTGGAGGCATCGGAGGATCGCTGGAAAGGTGAGAATACATATTTTTTATTTTTAACCTTATCTTTTACTAAATTTCACTTCTGCAACATATTACATACATTGCGAAAGTGAAATTGCCCCGCTGCCTCCTCAGCTGTTTTTTCTGTGTCCGGATCCGTGATAATCACGGCCCTGGACACAGAAATAGGTCACCTCCTGTGGTGTCCGTTCCTGTCCGTGGGATCCTACAAAATGTAGGATCCCACGGACAGGAAAAAAACACTATGTGAAACCAGCCTCACTGACAATGATGGACATTCCATACATATACCGTATTACGTGCCATAACAACAGCCAGCTATTCTCTACAGGCAAAGAAACACACACACTGTAATTAGACACTAATAATACCAGAAAGAACAAGAGTCCAGGGGGCACCACACAGATGCCAGGAAAATTATTTTTACCATCTACACAGGAACTTTCCATTTAGATGGACATTAGAATAAAGAATGTGAGTGGAGGCCTGACTGAGCCCAGAGCCTGCACTGTATGGGGGAAGATATTCTCCACATATATAGTAACGATCCAAAACGCCCCGATTTCCCAGATAAGAATAAACAGTACTTTCGGCCTTTGTCTGGCAGGTAGGTGTCTGCAATCAGTTTATTATAGTTTACAGAACACGGCAACAGACTGAGGTTACCCAAAGGGCCAAGCAGTATAGGTTGGGTTATTCTTGTGTTTTTTTACCGCTATGGTGGATGGTTGCCAATGTAACCACCCAGGCTGTGACCACTGTGAAGGAAATTATTTGATCTCTTGCTGATTTTGTAATTTTGCCCACTGACAAAGACATGAACAGTCTATCATTTTAAGGGTAGGGTTGAAGAGAGAAATTAAGTATTTGATCCCCTACCAGCCATTAGCAGTTCTGGCTCCTACAGACCAGTTAGTCCTAATCAACTTGTTACCTGCATTACAGATAGCGGTCTTAAATGGTCACCTGTATAAAAGACTCCTGTCCACACACTCAATTAATCAGACTATAACCTCTACAACATGGGCAAGACCAAAGAGCTTTCTAAAGGCCACATCACACGCTTCAATATCGCTAACGATATCGCTTAAGCGATATAGTTTGTGCGTCGTTGCGTGTAACCGAGCGATCTTGCAATGAAAAATCGTTGATTGTTTGGTTGAAGATTTGTGAGCAAGACCTCAAATCAAGCGATGGTTGTGCAAACGATCCGCAGGATCGTGCTGTGTGACACCGTGCAAGCAATGTCATTGACGATTTCGCCTATTCCTGACAATGGCTGGCCTCGATCGCTGGGTTGCGCGCTGGATCGCTGGCGCATTGCCAAATGAAAAATCGTTAACGAGATCTATGGTTGTGACACCGCACAAGCGATATCGCAAAATTGTTCTAACAATCTCAATCACGTGACTTTCCAGGCGATATCGTGATTGAGATTGAAGGGTGTGACGTGACCTTAAGGATGTCAGGGAAAAGATCCTAGACCGGCACAAGGCTGGAATGAGCTACAAAAGGATAAGTAAGACGCTCGGAGAGAAGGAGAAAACTGTGTGCAATAGTGGAAAAAAAAAAAGGAACAAATATAAAATGAGTGTGAATCTACATCGATCTGGGGCTCAATGCAAAATCTCACCTCGTGGGATATCCAGGATCATGAGGAAGGTGGGAGATCATGTTAAAACTAAACGGGGGTAACTTGACAGTGATCTCAAGGCAGCTGGGACCACTGTCACCAAGAAAATCATTGGTAACACATTACGTCATAATGGATTAAAATCCTGTTGTACCAGCAAAATCCAACTGCTCAAGAAGGCAAATGTGCCGCCAGTCTGAAGTATGCCAGTGAACACCTTGGTGATTGTGAGAATGATTGGGAGAAGGTGCTGTGTTCAAAAGAGACAAGAATTGAGCTCTTTGGCATTAATTCAACTCACCATGTCTAGAGAAAGAGAAATGCTGCCTATAACCCAAAGAACACTGTCCCCACTGTCAAGCATGGTGGTGAAAACTTTGTTTTGTGGATGTTTCTCTGCTAACGGCACAGGACTACTTCACTGTATCAATGGGACAATGGATGGAGCCATGTACCGTAAAATCCTGAGTGTCTACCTCCTTCCCTCTGCCAGGACATTAAAATTGGGTCATTGCTGGGTCTTCCAGCACGACAATGGCCCAAAACATACAGCCAAGGCAACAAAGGAGTGGCTCAAAAAGAAGCACATTAAGGTCATGGAGTGGTCTACCAGTCTCCAGACCTTAATACCATGAAAAACAAATAGAGGAAATTGAAGCTTTGAGTTGCAAAGTGACAGCCTCAACATCTTAATGCTTTAGAGATGATCTGCAAAGAGGAGTGAACCAAAATCCCTCCTGACATGTGCACAAACCTCATCAACTGCAAGAAACGTCTGACTGCTGTGCTTGCCACTAAGGGTTTTGTCACCAAGTATTAAGTCTGCCCGAGGGATCCAATATTTATTGCGCTCTTCAAAATGCAAATACATTTATATAATCTAGACAGTGTGATTTTCTGCATTATATTTGTAATATTCTCTCACTATTAAAATTAACCTACCCTGAAAATCAGCGACTGTTCATGTCTTTGTCGGTGAGCTAACTTACAAAATTAGCAAGGGATCAAATAATCATTTCCTTCACAGTACCTCCACAGTGTTTATGCCGAACAGTGGGTGCAAGCGCAGTTTGTACCAAGTAAAGTGACAGTGGGGGAAAAATAGATAGCAGCATCTGGAGATTGGTAATGAAAGTGAAAAATTCATCTCCAAAAAATGGCTGCAGCACAGGGGAAAGGAAGCCGGGGAGGATGGTGGGGTTTGAGGGGGAGAGCCGGGAGCCGAGAAAGAGATCAGGTAAAACGGGGCCCAAGAGGAAGAGCGGGTTTAAAAGGGGAAGCGAGAAGGGGCAGATGAAGA